>OZ018397.1:25024315-25516547 GCA_963969525.1 Ontholestes murinus | reverse complement strand
ACTCTCACCTGTGATCGCCAATCTGTTTATGGAGGATTTCGAAAACATTGCACTAGATTCTGCCCTTTATACTCCATCCTTATGGCTACGGTATGTTGATGACACCTTTGTCATTTGGCCCCATGGTAAAGACAAGCTCAATAATTTCCTCGAGCACTTAAACAATATTCATCCCAAAATTAAATTCACAATGGAACTAGAACAAAACAACCAATTGCCTTTCCTCGACATACTTATCTATAAAAATTCCGACGGAACTCTCGGCCACACCGTATATAGAAAAGAAACTCATACAAACAGATATCTAAATGCCGCCTCTCATCATCATCCTGCCCAACTCCGTTCAGTGGCAAAAACTCTCCTAACTCGCTCTCTCCGACTAACAGACAAGTCCAATCTAAACAATGAACTAGCCACCCTCGAGACAGCTCTTGTTCAAAACGGTTTCTCCCCAGGTACTGTAACTCTCTTACTAAAACAAAAACCGAACCCCAAAGACACCGACGAGTCCAAAGAACCACAAAATATAACTTTTCTTCCGTACATACGAGGTACGACAGACAAAATCTCTAAAATACTAAAAAGACATAATATCAAAACAATTTTTACCACTTCGCGTAAAATTGGACAATTCCTTAATTCCCCAAAAGACATCATTCCCCTTGAAAATCAAGGAGTATACAAAATTCCCTGTGCCGATTGTAATAAAGTTTATATCGGACAAACCAACAGACGTATGAATGTACGGCGAGACGAACATATCAGAGCCGTTGAAAAAGATCTACCATCCTCATCTCTAGCCGAACATTCCAAATCCACTGGACACAAGATAAATTTCGACCACACGACTTCCATCGCAGCATTAGACCATTTCACGAAGAGGATTATCCGCGAGGCAATTGAAATAGAAAAACACACCGATAATCTCAATAAACGCGACGACGCCCAACGACTACCCCCAACTTGGAAATCCATTTTATGCAAAATGCATATCTCTTCACCCGCTCCACAGATTTCAATCCCCACAGGTACCACCAACGTAATCCCGGTTAATCCGATCGGCCCTATTACAAGAAGCCGCACACGCGCCGCCAAACGTCAACCGCCAACACCGCAGGTATAAATAGCGCAGTTCCACTTAGCACGATCGCAGTTCCCCATCGAACACCGCCTGAAGAAGACCAATGCGACTTGGTCGAAACGTTGCAAATCGGTTCTTTTTAGAACAATCAAAACTTGCAAATTCGAAGATTAAAGCCGAACATTGACAATGTACAAAAATAATCTTCGCGAAACTATCCGCACCAACATATATATATATATATATATATATATATATATATATATATATATATATATATATATATATATATATAGATCTTTTTAAGAAGTATGTAGGGATACCTTTAGAACTAACATTGCAGGACGATGACGATGATAAAGAGTAATATTAATATTGAGTTTAAGTAGATCTCTATAAGCATTGTAATAGAAATTGGGTAATGAATATTTATAAATTGTAAGAAAGTACATTCTACCACAAATGCTTAAATCTGCGAGGTGACCATGTAGAGAAGTTGTTACTAAATTGCAAATTATATGATCTTAAAAAGTGTGATGCAAACAAATCCACACTACGACCTGCTGAGCGACATCTCGTTATTATTAATTTTGCTTTTGATATTGTCACTATAATTCTTGTTTAATAAATTATTAAAACATCATTACATTATTTTTTCAAATTCCTAAACAACTCGTAATAGCTTCTGTAACCAGTGCTTTTCATAATATCTGTACAACAAACCTTGGTACCAGACAGAGTCGAGGGCTTTTTGAATATCAAGCAATAGAATGGCTGATGACTTTTCTTCATGGTATCTTGTTTAGATGTTTGAGGTAAGGATGGTAAGTGGGAGGGCACTGGAACGTGTTGGAAGGAAGCCAAATACTTCTAGGACGGGGAGGACCGTGATAGGATGGTAGCTGGATATTAGTGATGGGGAAGGACATGTTCTGAAATACAAATGATTATTTCTAGTTTTTATTCGAAAAGAATATATTGGTTCTGGTAAATAAAATTGAATATTTGGTTGGTAAGGACTTTAATAATAATATTTTGCCCTTCTTTAATATATTTAAAAAGCCCTCTTATGTGAAAATGTCCGCTGGTTTTGAACTATCATAAAATCGTTTTACCAGTCATTAACAAGTTGAGGGTTTGATTGATCAAAATTAGAAGTTGTGTGTTCTTGTATAAATAGTATTGAAATCTGCAAATTTACGTGTGATAATGTTTAGTTAAGTTATAGTTTCGTGAGTAATAGGGTCATACATTTCTTATAATTTATCCGTTTTTTTTTATATCTACTGAGTTATCTTATTTTTGTCTAATTTTTTTACCACTTGAGTCGTTAATTTTCCAATAGCTATCCAAGTCTCAGTCTTATATTCCGTAATTTTATGAATTAATTTAACAAACTGAACAAAGACATTAATAATCTGTCTTTGTTCAGTTTGTTTAATTAGTGTTGAAGTTCAGAAGTATCCGTCGAATGCCTCTGTAGGTTTGACAAGGATAAATTTTAGTAGAGGGCATTTATAAAATGGTTTCTTTATTTGTGAAGTGTTTTGTTTTGTATAGGATGTCATTGAATTGGGTAATGGTGTTAGAATTTATATCAGTATTGGGACAAGGTCAACACAGTGTACAATGTTTTGAATATTTTAGGAACGAAGAAGGACATCAGGAGTAATGATTTGTATGTCATTCATGATGAAAGTGGTTGGAGCAGGGATACGTAATAGAAGTTAGAGCTGAATAGGAATGGCGAAAGATGTCGTGATTTCGGTTTGTTGATGTTAAAATCGCCAATAATAATAACATTATCAAACAATGAGGTTTTATAAATATGGAGTCTTCAAAGTAGAAGTGAGGATGAATGTACACAAGAAATTAATTAACTTGTTTTAAAGGCTATGTTAAAATGTACACATTCATTTAATGGGTGATTAATTTTGGGGAGATTAACTTTGCGTATTTTAACAGAGGGATGAGTTGGAGCTATTGACTTCCCTCTGATGTTTTCGTTATGTACTGTGGCTGGAATCTAAATAAATGGCCAATCTTGAAAGGAGAATGTTAAACTTATTTTGCATCTTTAAGAACCTTGGATATGTTTAATGTCTTGTTTAAATTCAATAGTTCGTAAGATTTTTTTACACGGTCTCAATTCAACGAACAAGTAAACAATGTTAAATGTTTAGGCATTTATGACACAAATCTAGGACGGCAGAGTAAAAATACATAATTGATAAGTAAATTTGTTGGTACACCATAAAGGCCCGCATCCTTTAAAGCTAAAATATGATTGACAAGATCGGCTATAAAGCAAGATAACTTTAAATCGAGTACTGGTTGGGCATCAGAAATAGATAAATTAGAGACATCAGTTAAAGGGTATTTAACGTATACAGTATAAAAAAGTTTACGAATTAATTTACGATGTCCAACCATCATCTCCATTTTGTCTTGATACTTAATATGTTTGCAAATTTTCAAAAAGAAATAGCATTAGCGAAGACATCAGATTAAATAATAATTAGAAATAACACGAAAACATTTCGTAAATCTACAACAAATGAGTCTTATTAAGACTTTATGTTTGTGTTTTTTCTAATTATTAGTTAATTTTCTACAAAGTAAAGCACTTTATTACATTTTTATTATCAGATTAAATATTCTTTAGATAATCATAATAAAGCTCTGTAGATTTTGCTTTGCACTCAGAATGTAAATTACTGAAAATTTCATAGTCAGCATGATGATCTGTCTTTTCATAATTATTATTAGCAAATTTCTCCTTGCATTAAATGAATTAGTTCTTCATTGACCTTGCAGGAAATGTACCATATTTTCTTTTTGCGACTGTTGTTGGGGGTAAATAAGTCAATACCCGTGCAATAAATATTGTAGAAGTTGTCTACCACCACACTCGAGATAATAATATAAGAATAATATAAGATATTTCTGCAATTGACTTAAATTAAATATTAATTAAAACCTACATAAATTGCATACGTAAATAAATATACTCTGTTGTATGTGTTGATAGCTGATCAGCTCAGGAAACGGACAAATTAAAGCCATTCGTAAAAAAATTGACATAAATTATAGAAAATTATAAGAATTTCAGGTGACACTATTCAAATCAAGAATTATTAAGATTATAAAACAGATCACTTATTGAAACAACTACTTCTCTGGCTCAAACCTCGACAGATATTGAATGTGTTACAAAGAACACAGTTGTCAAAGCAACACTAGGTTGAATGTATTTATTTCTGTCAAATAAACTTAAAAATGTTTCATTTACTTTGAACTATTCTTATGTGAGTATGGTGTGAGAAAATATGAAAAAGAGATTAATTTATGTGGATTTAATTATAATATACATAAAAAAGTATTTAAATAATGTAACACCTGCAGAATTAACTAATCCCTTCTCAGGTATAATTGCTGACCATCTGTCCATAAGATTTCATTATTGGGTCAGTTGCTGTCTGGATTTACTTTAGAGTGACGGGGCTGATCCTTTAAAGCATGGATGCACAGACCGCGGCCCGCGGGCCGCATGCGGCCCGCCGGTCGAATACCGGTGGCCCGCCGACAGCAAAAATAATACTCTCGTACATTCTAAAAATATTGAATTCTATTCCAGAATAAAACCAAAAAAAATATGTTCGAAAAGTAATTTGAATCTCGCGCGCGCGCTATTACGGTGCGCCGTACGTGCGTCGTCGGTAACAGCGGTCGGTAATGTTCGTGCTGATCTCGGTTAAATTCGTTTGCTTGAAGAAGCGCGGCGGCCGGCGGCGCGATGACGATCGCTCGCGTAGATAGTACACGACTCGAAGCTTCCAGAGTCGGTTTCGAGATTTCTCCAGACAGTTTTCGACTCTATACGCGCGGTATAAAAGCCACGTTTAATCGCCGCTAGGTGTATTAGTGTTCTGTGAGTTTAATAGAGGTTTTGGAAGGCAATAGTTGTACTCCACTAGCCGGTGTCATATATTTTGATCCACATTCAACGTAGATTTCCTGTTGCAGTGTTAACCGTCAAGTGCCGTGTATAATTGTGTTGTGAAATCGTAAGTAAAACTCTATTATTAATAAGTGTTTCCCTACCTATTTAATCAATTATTTTTGATAATTTAAAAAGGATGGGTAATTTAAGTAGGTACTGTAATTGTTTTTAGGTGCTGTGTTAATCCTAGCCAGGATTAGAACGCAACATGGACAAGCCAGGACCTAGTAAAAAACGTAAGGTTAAAGATGAAAATCGGCAATTTCAAGAAATTTGGACTGAGAAATACTTTTTTGTATGGTCGCATAACAAAGTCGTTTGTTTAATTTGCAAGAATTCTGTTGCAATTGCAAAGGAATATAATGTAAAAAGGCACTATGAAACGCAGCATCCTTCTTTTACCAAGTTTACAGGCGAATTAAGAAAGCAAAAAATGTTGTCTTTAAAACGGGAGCTTACGGGTCAGCAAGCTATGTTTAGAAAACCCATTGAAGATTCAGAAACAGCTACAGAAGTTAGTTATGAAATTTCTCGAATGATAGCAAAGCGAAGTCGCCCCTTCAATGATGGGGATTTTGTAAAAGAATGCATAGAAATTGCCGCTAAGAAAATGTGTCCAGAAGCAGCAAAAAAGTTTGAGAAAATTCAACTGAATCGTATGACCATCCAAAGACGAATTATGTCTTTGTCAGGTAATATTGCGGAACAATTAACTGAAAAAACTAAGATCATTGAATTTTTTTCATTAGCACTCGACGAATCCACTGATATTAGTTCCACAGCTCAACTTCTAATATTCATACGAGGTGTTACTCAAGATTTTGAAGTCGTAGAAGAGTTATTAGGAATGTGTTCATTGAAAGGTCAAACCAAAGGAGTTGATATACTCAATGTACTTTTGGATGAGCGTTCAAAAACTGATTTGGACTTATCAAAATTATCGGGAGTTGCGACTGACGGTGCTCCTTCGATGATTGGTGTCAATTCCGGGCTAGTTACTTTGCTGAAAAAGCATCTGCAAGAAAAAAACATAAAGGCTGAAGATCTCATGCAGTTTCACTGCATTATACACCAAGAAGCCCTCTGTGCTAAACAAATTGAATTTCAAAATGTCATGAAAGTGGTAGTTTCGACTGTAAATTTCATAAAATCACGAGGACTCAATCACAGGCAATTCAAACAATTCCTTGATGACATCGAAAGCGAATATGGAGATTTACTGTATTATACAGAAGTAAGGTGGCTAAGTCGTGGATTGACACTGGAACGATTTCTAAATTTAATAGAAGAAATTGGAATATTTCTGGCGGAAAAGCAAAGGGATGTCCCGGAACTTTAAAATCCTGATTGGTTGTGTGATTTGGCTTTTTTAGTTGACATTACAAATCATTTGAATGTCTTGAACACACGGCTTCAAGGCAAAAATCAACTGATATCCCAGCTCTACGCTCATGTATCATCCTTTCAATGCAAGCTGACACTTTTCAGATCGCAATTGAATTCTGGAAATTACAATCATTTTCCGAATTATAAGAAAATGGCTGAAAAATTCAACAAAACTGCGATTAATTTCAGTTATGTAGAAAAGCTAGATATTTTGATTCAATCTTTTTAAGACAGATTTTCGGAGTTTAAAAAAGTGAAACCTCTGTTGGACATATTCAGCAATCCTTTCACGATTTCAGTTGAAAATGCGCCAGAGTCAATGCAGTTAGAAATTATCGACATTCAAAACGACGAAGATTTACGCAACAAATTCAACGAAGGAGACTTGCTGAACTTTTACCGCTGCATTGATAAAAATATGTACAAAGAGTTGCGCATAAACGCTCTGAAATGTGCCAGCTTATTTGGTTCTACCTATATATGTGAACAAACTTTTTCAATACTTAATAATAATAAAACCAAAAATAGAAACCGCCTTGCAAATGAAAGTTTGGAAGCAGTTTTACGTGTTGCTACAAGTAAATTTGAGCCAAATATAAAAAAGATTGTAAGCACTATGCAGTGCCACGATTCAAATTAATAAATTCCTTTTTAATTTTAATACATTATTATCAATTATTTATTGTCTTTAATTACCTACACTTCTGGCGGCCCGCCATCAGTTCATGATTTGCCCGAGTGGCCCCTAGTCTTAATAAGTCTGTGCATCTCTGCTTTAAAGTAACAAGCTCATTTACACACACAAGAAAACACAAATTACACGGCGGAAGGACCACGTGGTCGATAGCCAAACATTACTTTTGGATTTCCAATCAATGACATAAATAATAATAATAACTCTGCAACTTTTAAATCAAAATTTTTTATTATATTTTTCTGTTGTAATTAAGAATTTCATTACCGCTTGTATAAAATCATGTCATTTGAAATCCGCCATGCTCATTAGTATTAACAAAACGTCTAGGGTTTAATTAAAAGCAATATTTCAGTGCAACGCATTTTACGATGCTGTATGACCTACATGAAACCCCTACAATAAATACAAATCTGCCACGTCCAGCCAACTGGCATGCCTCAAACACGAACACGAATGCGAACACATTTATTCCAAGAGCCCACAAACCGGTGAACATTCACAATTCTCAATTTATTAAATTCAACCTAGAGCCGCGGCACGGATTCAAAGGATCAAACACGAAGATAAATTAATGCGTTTCGTCAATAGACTAAAGGTCATCATCGTCGAGTCTCATTTAATTTACGTCAACAATTCATAATTTCTTATCATACATTGAGAACTAATGTTTAAATATTATCATTCCGATATAAAGTAATTAAGCGTGGTAAACATCATAGATATGCATAATAGGTATAGAATAACTTTTACTATACGTACAGGAATTAATTATGGTAATGACAATAAATTTTAAAAAGCCATATCACATTTACCAAAATGAATTTATTTACGAAAATAAGCAAGGAGCTGGTGGAAACTAAATTGATTAATTTAAAATACATTAGTATTAGTCATTTGCATGGTTGTAGAATAGTAACTATTTACTTAAATATGCGAAACGTTTTGTTATTATGACTACAAAACAAATCACTTAAAACAAATACTTCCCTGGCTAATATTGATTATACAAAAGTAATTTGCATGTTACAAATAACAAACATATCCAAGCAACAATAGTTTGAATGTACCAAGAAATAAGTTAGAAAATTATTCCAGAAAAAGTATTTATTTCTGTCTAATAAACTTCATCAAGAATTTTAATTTGCGTGCGTTCTGTGGATACTAAATATTGATTTTAATTTAAATCCGTACTATATACACATAGATACCCAAATATCTTTAAACCATGGTTGAAACCACTTTAAATAATGTGTTGCATCTAATATAGTGCCCTTTATTCTAAAATTTAAATAAGTTTAAATACAAGTTAAACAGACGCAAGATTTTGCTGAATAATTTGGACAATCGTTTTAAGTTCATAAATATACAAACAGAACATGGTAGAGTAAATTTGTTGGCTTGTAAAAGCTATCATACGTGGGAATTAAAGAACACAAAAAAACTATAAAAGCGGGAAACCGAAATGAGCATACACCAACAACATCGATTCAACGACAATTTCTAAATTATAGAAATATCATAAAAATGAAAGAATCAAGACATTTTAGAGAGCAAGAAAATAAATAGCATTAATCAATCCACCCGTATTAAATTTATTTAACTACAAACCCACGTTCCTGATCCCACCACCCCCAAACCTTGTATAGTAGGGTAAACATGTTAAAGAAACAATTGTATGTAATAGCTAAATAAAATAATTCAAAAGTAGCATCGTGACTTATTTACGAATATACAAGTAATCGAGAAGAAGGTAACTACCTATTTAAGATGGAATAAGTAAAAGACTTTCAATATCTGGGATAATTATACTTGATAAACATAGTATTAACAACTCATTTATTCTGAAAAAAAATTAAGTAACAAATCAAACAAAAATCAGAGTATACAATACTAATATATGGATGTGAAACATGGGCACTAAACCAAAATCAAAAGAGTCAAGTACAAGTTAAAGAGATGAAATATTTTTAGATAAGATAATAGGAAGTATCTAGAAGAGATGGTATAAAAAATGAAATTATAGAGCAGAAGCAACTAGAATGGTGGGATATATGCAAAAAATGGAAGAATGCACCGGTAAAACAAATATGGGAAACAAAAAGAAATTGAAGTGGGAGTCTAAAAGGCACATTAAATAAAATAATACAAAAGAATGTAAACAAAAGAGAACATTCCTGGACACAGGCTCGAAAATAGCAAGAAATCGGCAATAATAAAGAAAGTTTATATACGAATTAAATAATTTGTACAATATACATTTTTTTATATAATACTACAGCAGAAGCATGAAAATTAACTCATCCATGTTTTTTTTGAAATAAAAGATTATATTGAGAGCTCAGGGAGAATATTTTGCGTTACTGGCGATTGAAATAAAATAAATAATGGAATAGTTATAGAACAATTCGAATTCTTCAAAAACTGGAGGAAATGTCATCAGAACTGTACTGTTACTGGATTAAACATTATATTAATAGCATCAAGTATTTCGGTTTCTTAAAATGATCATTGCTTCAGTTATTCCTTGGATAATATTGGTTTGGAGCTGTTGACCTACGCTTTATGATTAAAAGAAAGTTGACGACACACTCGGTGATATAACAATCACTCCATAAGTCTCCGGCCTAACGAAGACAAACATATTTTGTTTTAGAAATTCCACTTTATTCATCTACATCCTTCAAGAGCGATAAATTAGTACCAACACTCTTCTAACTTTTTGATGTCCTTTAGGTAAAACGATTTATCTTTGCTCTCAAAATAAACTTCACCTTCGACAATCACTTCTTCATTTGAGCCAAATTTCTTTCCTTGGCGCATTTTTTCATATTTGCAAAAAGCCAGTAGTCCAAATCTAAAGAGTAAAGTCATCAACTTGTGATACGGAAAATTGTCCTGTTGAAACGGCACTTTTTTCTATTACATGCTTTTTTTTGATTTTTGCACTCAATTAATCCAATAATGTCATATACTATTCACTATTGATAGTATTGCCTTTCTCAAAATAGTCGATGAAAAAAATTCCATGCGAATCCCAAAATACGGATACCATAATCTTGGCTGCTGTCCACTCAGCTGACGTTTTTTTTTTCATTCAGGCCTGTAGTGGTGGATCCATGTTTCATCCATTGTCATACCAACGTAAGAAATCCTTTTTATTTCCCCTAAACAGCTCCAAACAGCGCTCTGAATCGTCGACACGTTGTTAATTCTGGGCCGGTGTGAGCAAACTTGTGGATATGTTTTATGTCTTTCGGAACAATTACTGATTTTGGGCGGCCAGAGCGTTCATCATCATCGATGCTTGTACGACCAAGTTTAAATTTAGCATACCAATCAATAATAGCTCATTTCTCTAGTGCAGAGTCCCCATAATTTATTTTATTTATTTATTGATGAGTAGTAGGACATAAATATATTTATTACAACTGTCAAGGTTATGGACAAATTAAAAATTAACTTAGATATATACGCGAAATATCTAAAACTAAATAAAACTAAATTCAAAACATGAAATTGCGAAAAGATTAATGAATACAATAGTTATTTAATTGATAAAATCATGGATAGACCGGTATCATTCATCATTGGGATACAGTTAATTGTGCTTTAGAGTGACGGGGGCGATCCTTTAAAGTAGCAAGCTCATTTACACACATACAAATACACAAATGACACATGGCGGAAGGACCACGTGGTCGATAGCCAAAACACTACTACTACTACTCATGAATAAAATAATAGGATTTGTCAAGTAGATACGCTTTTAGTTTTTTTTTTTTTTTTTTAATATTGTAGTCTGTGAGATGGCTTTAATATCCGTAGGAAGTTTATTGAATAATGTGAGACACATGTAATATGGTATTTGTTTGTAAAAAGAAGTACGGTGTGTTGGCACAGCTAGTTGATTTAGGTTCCGTGTGTTAAATGATTGATTGTATACCCTGTTGGTTTCAAATTTAGGTTTGTGTTTATAGACATACATGCAACAGTGATAGATGTATAGGGAATAAAATGTCATTAGGTTAAGTTCAGTGAAAAGAGTTCGGCAACTATCTCTATATGAGAGCAAGATATTCTTTAAACTATCTCCTTTTTCAGTCTAAAAAGGCGAATTGTCGCGCTGAAGGCACCCCAAATGATTATTTCATAGGCCATATGACTGCACACATGCACGTGATAATATTTAGTTAGAGCTACTTGATTTACCGAGGCCCTCATTGACAAGATCGCAAAACCATCAGATCCAAGTTTCCCACATATTGAATCAATGTGATACTCCCAGTTTAATATTGGGGTTATGGAAAACATCCAGTTACAGGGAAACATAAAAATTAAATAAATATGAAAATAATACTAATAACAAACTAACAATACGTTTAATACTAGTTGAAAACATATGTAAACTTGGACAAAATATGTCGTCAAAACATTGAATGCTATGGTAACTATTTAACATATGATGTAACGGAGAAAAATGAGTAGTGTTAGATTTATTATAATAAAATGTTAATTAATTGCGAGTAAAAAATCGCGGAACTTAAAAGTAGAAAAGATTAAGACAAAACGGATTATCAATATAGTAGTGAATGTGTTTATATAAAGTTAATATTAATATATATATATATTTGTGGCATTGTAACATTTATGGTATTGAAAATTCTGACAGTAACATGTCATAACTATCAGAGGTTGGAGGATATACTCCAGATTAAAAAACAACAATTAAAACATTGTTAAATTTAATTGTTTTTGCTAATTTAATTTAATGAAATCAATTTAAATTCAATTTTGTTCTTAATTTTTTATGTTATAGTCATATTTAAACAATCTAAAATACATTTTATCATTTATTAGTTTATTTAACAGAAATAATTTCATTCAAATTAGTGTTGCTTTGATAGTTGTGCTATTCGTAACACGCAAATTAATTTTGTTTTATTCAATGTCTGTCGAGGTATTAACCAGAGAAGTAGTTGTTTCAAATTAATTTGTTTTGTAGTCTTAGTAAGACTCACTGTCATCAAAGATATCACACTACATTTTTTAATACTAAATTTTAGGCCATGTTCAACACACCATCGATATAAATTATTTAAATTATTCTGTAGTTCCGTACAGTCAGAAATTGTATGTATTGTTTTAAATAACTTAACGTCATCTGCATACATTAAAAACTCGCAAGTGGTGCACCACTTGTTGCAATGTAAGGCGGTGATTTATATCCATCAATTTCAACAATTTGTTGTCGATTAGGGGTTTAACTACAGACGTAATACTATCACTAATATTACATTTCCTTAAATAATTTAAAATAATATAATGAGGCATGCAGTCAAAGGCCTTCGACACATCAGTATAAATGACATTAACTTGATTTTGTTCATCTAATTCTGATGATATTTCATGTGGGATGTTAATTAAGTTTGCCATGGTGCTACGTTTTTTAACAAAGCCATGCTGGTTATTCAAAATATTATGCTGCACCTGACTATAAATTTCATCAGAGAGAATACTTTCGAAGACCTTTGAAAAGTTACACAGAAGGGATATTGGCCTATAGTTAGTAATATTATGCCTATCTCCAGATTTATGTACAGGAATTCCACGTACAGACTTCCAGTAATCGGGGAATGTGCCGCTTTTAAGAATTAAATTAAAAATTCGTTTAACGGGTACGCATGATACGCTTACAGATGTAATAGTCACCCATATGAGAAGATATATAAAATACTTCATTTGCATCGTGCAATAGTTCATAAGTGCACGGCAAGTAATGGGAAAATGAAGAGAATATTCCTTTTGTTTCTGACATATATCATCTCACCAGGTATTTTCGTACACTTGCGTTTTTTGTTAATAAATGGCCAGAAGCGTGCAGGTTCATTGTAAATTTTGATTTCAGATCAAGTTATTGTATGCGATTTTAGCTATTTGTTTAAACTTCTTCTGTAATTCTAATAATCGTACTTTATTATTAATATTTGGATATTGTCTGTAACGCGATCTTTGGCGTTGCTTTGCCTTTAAAAGTTTTATTATCTCTAAATTGAACCATGGAGGATAACGCTTCTTACAACTATTAAGCTTTGGAACATGCATATCAAATAATGAATATAGCAATTTATAAAATTCTTCACAAATATCATTAATAGTAGCTCCAGATTTGAATATTGTGTCCCAGTCTGTATTACATATATCCATAAACAATTAAATTTAATTGGCCTTCTTCCGGACCGTGTCGTGGTTGTTGCTGTCGTTTTAGTTGGTCCGTTTGTGTCGTCTATGAAAGCTGGTTTGATTCTTTCCGTGAACAACGTGTTTGGTTGATTATTTCTTCTTATCGTCACTGTCCTGTTATCTCATTTTATTACTTCATATGGGCCTTCGTACGGGGGCTGCATTGATTGTCGCATTACGTCTGTTCTCACAAACACGTGCGATGACTTTCCTACGTCGTTGAAAACGAAAGGTTTCGTTATGATTCGATGTCTGCGTAGGTTTGATTGTTCGGAGGATTCTCGTCAGTTGCGTCGCGTAATTCTCTGGCTCGATTCTTAGTTCGTGTGGTTGCTGCTTTAGTGATCTCGTGCTTGCATTGTTTGAATGCTACTTTCACCAATTCATGCTACCAAAATATCGTCGATGAATACGTAGCAGAAATCTAAATCGCGCAGAATTCCATCCATGAATCTGTGGAATGTTTGTGCTGCGTTTCTTAGACCAAATTCCATGTATGCGAATTCGAAAAGTCCGAATGGTGTTGCGATGGCTGTTTTTGGTATATCGTCTTTCGCTATCGGGATCTGGTGGTATGCTCGAACTAGATGGATTGTTGAAAAGACTTTGCATCCGTCCAGCCGTTGTGCGAAATCCTCGAAGTGCGGGACAGGGTATTTATCGGGAACCGTTCTCGCGTTGAGGGTATAGTCTTCGCAGGGTCGCCATTCTGCATTTTTCTTCGCAACCAAATGCAGTGGTGAGGACCTAGCACTCTTCGAAGGTCGTGCGATTCCCATCTGGCACAAGGTCCTGAATTCGTTTTTCGCAATCGCTAATTTATCAGGTGCAAGTCGTCTTGGCCATGTTGTGTAAAAATCGGTAAACCGGATAGCTTGCAGATCCGTGGGAATTCTTGCAAAATCGGGTGTTGTTTTTCGCCATTGCCGAGAGTACTTATGCCTGCTTCTTCCGTTGGTTTGATCTGGCCTGTAGCAGTGAGATCTGTCGTACCGTCATAGAGTTTTTTGTTACGGATGTCCGGAAATAATCCATAATAGAACAAGAAATCGGCGCCTATTATTGCCTTATGTACGTCTGCTATGACAAATCGCCATGGAAAATTTCTTCGTAGTTTCAAGTCCACATTTAAATTTATTGTACCATACGTGTGTATGACGGCTCCGTTTGCTGCATACAGGTTGTAATCGGATCGATGTTGCTTTTGTGGAACCAATCGGCGCGGGAAAACTTATACGTCTGCTCCTGTATCGACAAGATATGGTATCTTTGATTGTTGATCGGTGATATACAGGCGGTGCGATGCGTTCGGCAAGTAGTCAGTTGCCGCCTCTACTGACTGCCTTGGTCGTTTCCCGATTTCTCAAATTTGTAGGGGGCTTGACAGTTGCGTGCTGCCTGGCCGAATTTGAAATGGAACCAACACGTGTCGAATATTCGTCCCTTTGACTGGTTTCGGGAATGTTCGCGGTTTCGGCTGTGAATGGGGTCGTTGTCGAAATTGTGAAGATCCGGCATTTTCTTGCTTTCGGAGTTGGGCTTTTAATCATGCTACCTCGACTATCACCGCCCTTAAGTGGTCGCTTGTGTTGATTTCGTTAACTGCTGCCGAGGTTGTGTTGGCTATGGCATCGGCTAGTTCTGCAACTTCATCTATCGGTATCTTGGTTTGTGTTGCAAGTATGGCTTGCATGCTGCTTGGTAGTCTTCTAAGCCATAAGGAACGTAGTAACGCATCTGGGATGGAGGTGCCTGCCAGATGCTGCAGGTGTCGTAGGAATTGCGATAGCTTCCTGTATCCTAGTTCTTCTCGTTCTAACAACTGCCGTATTCGGTTTTCTTGGCTCACGCTGAGTCTGAGTTCGGATATCAGCTTGTCGTACTTCCAGAGGGCGGGTGGTGATGTCAGTACATCTCGCACTTCTTTGGCAAAGTGCGGCTCCAAGTTTCCAGCTTCGTATCTATATTTCGTGTCATCCGTGGTGATTCTTGCTAGTTCGAACTGGCTTTCCACATAAGCGAACCATAATTCTGGGTCGTCGTCCCAAAACGGTGAAATACGCAATTGAATTCTGTTGACTTATTCGTTGGCCATGTTGCTCACACACACACACACTCGCCTTTTGGTTTGATCGCGTTGGAGTCACCCGTTGTGGGGCGTGTGCGGTCGTCGATCAAACATAAAAGGGATTTTAAGTCGGTTTATTTGCTATTTACATATATACAAATTCTGTGTGTGTGCCGGTAGCTCTGGTGTCCTTCGTGGCGTCGTGGATGGGTGGCCGTCATCCTTCTCGGTCTTCGAGGGTAGGTTATAGCGTTGGCGGTATCGTGGCATAGCGGCCGGCACATCGCCGGTCGTTCTTAACCTTCTTCTGTCGGCGCTGGTCCTCCGCATTCGGCGGGGCTTCCTAGATCATCGGAGGTTTATTTTTCGATGGCCACAGGACTATGGGGAGTCCTCTGACCGGGCAACTTATGGTGAGCTCGCCTAGACTGTGTGGATTTCACCTGCTGTGTATGTTACCAGCTAAGGTAATTTCGAGTCTGCCGCGTGAGATGCATGCAGGCCTTTTTATATACTGCTTGCGATCGTTCCGTCGGCTTTGTGATGAAACGCCCTCTGTTGGCAGGCGCTTTAATCATGCGCGCCGCTATTATTTCATCGCCCTCTGTTGGCGTGGTGTCCTACTCACGAACCCGGGCTCCCACAGACCTATTATGGATTCAAAGTGCTCTTTGATATCTTCAACTAAGCAGTCTTGTTTAACTCTCCTGATGAGAATCCACGTTTTTTTTTTCTTGTTTCGGCTTGTAGCTTGGATTTAACACACTCACCTGTCGTAGGCTATACGTCTGTTTTATAATCTTTAATTAGTCTTTGTACCGTTTTATATAGGGCAATAAATTTCTATTATAAATCACAATTGATGATGATTCTAAGGATGTAGTTTGGGAGAGGATATTTGTACTGTTTTCTTGTATATGTGGATGTATGTTTTTAACAGAGTTCAATAATGTATTGATGTATTTATAAATAAGGAAATAGAGGATGGGTTAAATTATGACTGGAATGCAATTACATCATTTAAGCCATTAGTCACTGTCAAGGTCACATTATGTCTGAATATAATGTTTGAAGGTATTGAGATAAGAGGTTTTTGTAGGATTGGAAGAGAATGGATAAATGATCTAAACAAAGATTAGGGATTGTAGCAGGTGTTGAATGTGGTTACTCTTTTACATAACAGGATGTAGAGATTAACATGATATATGTAGGAGCAGTATTGATACGCACAAAGTTTGAATTCGACATAACAGAGGAAATTTGCCTCGTTTTTGTTGTATTTATTAATTTTTACTTTCCCTATATACGAAGTATATATAGGGGAAGTATTGTGATCGTGATTTTTTTTTGAAATTTTTTTTTTGCGGAAATATCCGTTTTGAGGTCCCCTGAGTCCATTAAACTAATTTCTGGAAAAAAAAAATTTGTGTCTGTGTGTGTGTCTGTCTGTCTGTCTGTCTGTCTGTCTGTCTGTCTGTCTGTCCGTGGGTGCTGTATCTCAAAAACGACTGATCTGATTGAGGTGAAACTTTAAACGTAAGGTTTTATCGTTAAAAACTGGAACTGAAAAGCTTTTGGTAAACATTCATAAACCGGAAGTGGGTGTTTACTCGAGGCGTTTTTTGTTTTTTTCCGATATTTTTTTTAATATGAAAAATATTACAAAACGTTTCAAACAAAAGTTAAAGAGAATGAGAAACTGAACAAATTTTGTTACAATATATTTTTCATAAAATTCTTAACTTTCGAGAAAAAAAATAAAAATTGAAATTTTTTACATTTTTTGCCAATTGCTAATAAACTATTGAAGCAACATGAAAGTTGTATAACAAATAATTGTAGAGCATTCAAAATTGAATAAATTGTTAAGAATAACCTTTTTGCATAAACCGCATAGTTTTTGAGTAAAATACAGGGAAAGTACTATGATGGCCACATCACCATTTTTGATTATGAAAACGTGGCCTTATAAGGATGCTCTTTTAAGGATGGTATCTTAGAAATGGTGGTTATAAGCTAGAAAAAAGATTTAAATTCAATAGTGCATTCATTCATTATATTATTAATTTTAGGAGCGTTGGCGTTCCTTAGTATAATTCCTGACCTTGATGCTACCATTGAACCACCACAAATATTTTGGTTGGGAATAGTTGAGATTATAATTGAGAATTGGTTTTGGTTTCTATCATTAGAATCACATCTACAGGATTATTACAGAAGGGAATTGAACAGGAGAGAAATTTTTTTCGCAATGAGTTAATGTTCGTATTTATGACATTTATGCTAGTCATTTCTTGGCACTTCGATGTAACGTAAGATACCTAAAATTGGTTCCACCGGTGGAACGACGTTCGGTTGGTCCACATAAAACATCACAATATATATTTTGTTGCGTAAAATGTTTATATGAGTGTCGATTCGAAATTAATCGATGAAACGTGTTTTTATTTTTTTAAGTAGCGCATTCATTATGGTTGCGTATACGTCTATAATATAGTCGTATATGGTAATAATTTGCGCCATAAATGAAAATAATAATAAATTTGACAATTCAAAAAATTAATAACAAATTTTAAAATCTATAGAAAAGAAACATTCTCTGACACTACAATTTCCAACTCATCTAATTATCTAAATTAAATCAAATTTATCACTTTTAGCTTATATATTAATCACCTATTAAATATCGCTCTAGGAATTTATTAAAGAATTGAAAGACTCGAAATAACGGAGACACTAATGTCCTTACTAACAATATCTTTAATAATAACAAACAAAAACGTTTTTGTTTAATTTTCCAAGATGTATCACGAAGTTAACGCCTCAACCATTAATCAATTCTTTAATAATAAACGAAAAAAGTACTAATACAATATTTCCACGTTAAAAAAAAACTAAAGAAATTAAATAAACAAAAATAATTATATCAAAGATTTTTCAACTACATTAATTAATAGAGTAAAAATTCAATCTTGGATCTTGGGTTTTTATTAAATAAGAAACCTCCTGCGAACAAAACGTATAAGTGCGGAGTTTGCGAGATAAAATGCAGTGAACGTGTCGCAATTTAAATAGGCCAGACAGGAAGAACTTTTCCCACTAGGTTATTAGAGCACAAAAAGTAAATTTTAAATAATAATACATTGCAAAACATTGTATAAGTAATAAGAAAAGGACCTAATTTAAATCTTAGGAAAACACCTTGTTAATGACAACGATGAAATTTAGTCATCATCAATACTTAAATCTTTTATTACCTGAACATATTTACTTGCCGGTCTCTTTTGTAATTTACTCTAGAAAATTCTGTAAAGAGCGAAACTAATCGAGTAAAAGAGTACATAATCAGTGAAATAAACCAAGTATTATATTAATTTTAATCTATTAGAGATTAGTGAGGAATTTATTCAAAATAAATGTATGTTTATGTATTGTGTTACGAAGAAATATTATTAATACGCTAAACAACTCAATCATTTCAATGTCGATTAAATTAATATTCACGTGCGTTTGAATGATGTATTCGTTTCATTTTAACAAAATAAAAATATATCCGCACTGCTGTTCCACATTTATGTGCCACATAAAAAAATGAGATAAATAATATTTTGTTTTGCCTCATATCTACGCAACGATTTGTCATAAGTTTTATATAACGCTGACAAAATGAAAGAAATCTGAAAATATTTGAATGTGAAAACAAAATATACATTATATGTCCATCTGGGATTGTGAGCGTTGACATCATGAGTTATAGATCTTTTCCCTTTTTATCAATTGTAATGGTAAATTTCCATCACACTGTGTGCACTTCAATAGCATGACTAAAATCCACTGAAAACTTTCACATTACAAATATTTATATTTTTCACACATTTACCCACATATAACTGATAAAAATAAATATTTTAAAAATAAATCATTAAGCGTCACATAATTAAATAGTAATATAAGTTATATAATTTAATAACAATAAATCATGATTAAAATTTTTATTTATTACATTTCATTGGTGATATAATATATTACGATCCAAGGTCGTTAAGTGCGTTCCAATCAGCGTGGAAAATGTTAGATATTTCAATGTTTGTTTTCCTTTGTTTTAACAAATATATTCTTCTAAGGATTTGAAACTTAAAATATGCAGTAATAGAAAAGCATTTATCACTGTATATTTATAAAATTGTGACAATAGTTTCTACCACACACTGATCAAAATTTGATAATGTGTAGTGAGCATTGCTCAATTTCTATTCCAAATGAGCTAATAATAAAAAAATCTAGAAAGAAAATCAAAATCATTATAATAATTAAGTAAATAGGGTTTGAATTTGAATTTAGACGTAAAATGGTCGAATTAAGTGAAAAAAAAGAATATCCAAGTTTGAGTCGGTTTATAGAGACGTTATCTTATTTGCCGTCAATATTGATCGTAAAAAAATTGATTTCACCCTAGGATGGATGTAACATAATTTTCACGCTCTCATAGCGGACGAAAACATGCATGCAGGGGTCGTGGCGAACTTAATCTTTACGAGTGGCTGGGCGACTTCAGGCAGGGCCAAGTGTCCACAGATTGTCTCTCAGGTCGTCGAGGAATTTTGAACCTGAACAGGATCTGATAGCACAGAGTTGGACAATGCAATCTTGGCTGCTGATAAAGCATGCAGCGCGACATGAGTCCAGATCAATGGTTTGCTACGTGGAATTGATGCAGAAAGTTGGTTTAACTGTGACACATCACTCGAACATAATTTTATTAAACAGTAATACAAATTGATCATTCCAAGGAAACGTTGTAACGCTTTTAAGGCCAAAAGTTTGCATCAACCTTGCACTGCAGAAGTTTTATTCCCTCACCACTGACGGTGATCCAAAAAGGTTCAAGGTAACTTTAATTCCAAATAAAGACAATCACACAAAAATTTGGTGGCGAGCATGTTTACATTCGACATGGCTAAAGACGAGTGTGTCGTAAATATACGCGAAGCCAAATGGTAGTCCGCACACCGATTCCATAAACGTCTGAGAAATTTGAGCAACGCATTCGCTACTTTTGCATTAATTCTCGTTTTTAGGGATGCCATCAAAATTGATTAGAATTTTATGGTATGCCTTGACAAAATCGATCTAACCACAACAGTTAGAGGCAAAAGGGATGTCGATCAGAAATTATGCTTCTGATTAAGCCACGGTAGTAACCACAGAGGTACCATAAACCATCTGATTTCGTTACCATGTCTAGGGGCTACTTGAAGGTTAGATGAAACCGAGTTTAAGTAGTTTGTCAAGCCGCTTGGAACATTTGTGGTGCTGACTTTTGATTTACTGTCAATTTTGAGTGGATATGAAATTACCATTCACGGTTGTTAATAATTTGTACCGAAAACGGCTACCACCTTTGTTATTTTAAATAGAACATACGATATATTATTTTATTTTTGAATTCCTTGTTCGATTGCCTACCTCTTCATATGTTTGTAAGTTGTAACTGGGGATTAGTTTCGTTGAATGTTCTGCAAGTTCTTTCAACAATTATGTCGCACTGACCATGTATGACGAATAAATACATAATTTCTTGATTGGAATAGTTATTCATTTTAATATTATTCGGACGATCTTTTTCCAATTCGATTCAATAAACATTGACAGAAGCCTAATATGGTGCCCGTGTGAATAGAACAGGAATTATTCAAATGCGAAAGGAAATAAATTTCGAAATAACTTAAAAACTACTGGCTCTAGCTATAGTGATGCATAATACATTTTTTTAGCAAATTGTCTTGCGAATCATACTATGAGATAAAATATTGGTCATTCCATTTGAAAAAAATTAAATATTATGTTTTTAAGTGAGCCCTGAAATATTGATATTTTTGAAATAGCATCTGTCAAAATTGACACATATAATTTTTTTCAGTTGTAGAGGAATCGATTAGGTACAATAGAAGATGCTGCTCGTATGTCTATCTTGTACCTACTAGAAGTTATAGGCATTTTTCTAAACGCCTATTTGAGGTCAATATTTGACAAGTACATTTTTAAATCAAAAACTGTAAAAGTTAAGTGGACATAAACCCATATGGAGAGGTAGGCATCAAACAAGGGATTCAAAAATAAAATAACATACAGTATGTTCCATTTAAAATAACAAAGTTGGTAGCCGTTTCCGGTACAACCGAAAGTGGTAGAAAGTCAAAAATATTTTCCATCAGGAGATTGCAATTAACCGTGCAATATTGACTTTTGTCTCTATTTTTCTCTTGCAGGAACCCCGTAAACTTTTAATGGACTTTATAATAATAATAATAATAATAAGTTTATTATCCCAACAGACATACATAGTTCAATAACAGGAAACAAAATAATATGAAACGATAAAGAATAAGTACCCAGAATTCCTCATATAATTGTGTTAAATAAAACATATTCAACACAATATTCAAGAGAATGATTTGACAATGATTTAATACCGAATTGTGAGCAAATCATTATATGTGATAGAGATGTCAGGATATAGTCAAGAATATTTGAAAAAATCGAAACAAACAAATGTAATTTGTTGTAAAGTAGTGTCAACCATTTGTTATTAGTCTATGTTTTTCAACAATTAATGTTTGTTTGTTCCGATTTTTTTTGTTTTTAAAGGCACACTATATTTATAGGAAAATATCATATGAATAAGATTTTTTTTTCTGACATAAATATTAAGTTAAAATCAACATGTTGGACATCATTGGATTCAGAAAAAAAATGTCTATTATAATAATCGAAGTAATGTATATGCATCCATTTAAAAATGTAAAGTTGACTATCATTTGTTATAGAAGTTAATTTTGAAATAATATATAATTAATGTCAATTCATAGTATTTAAACGGCCATTCATTTTGTTTTTAGTTGATTCAAATCGGTTAATAAATGACAAAGTTATGGCGTTGGGCGTTTTTTATCGAACAGCTAGTATATAAAAATGTGGCGACCAAATGAGTGATGCGAACTCAAGCTTAGATCTTACAAACGCAAAACATAGTTTTTTTTTATACTTCACCACTAAAGTGAAACCCAACATCCTAAAACTTTCATTGCACATGTTATTAATATGTTCATTAAATAGTAACCAACTGTCAAATATCACACCCAAATCACGAGTTAAATTAGCTCTTGTTAATATGGTACTATTTAATTGGTAATCATATTCCACCGTCAGTTTTTTACGGCTAAACGATAAACACTTACATACACATTTAGTAGTAAAGCGTTATTGTTACACCACTGGTGAACATGTTCAATATCATGCTGGAAAATTCAACAGTCATCAATAGAATTAATTACCCTATATATCTTTATATCGTCCACATAGAGTAAAACCTGATACTTAATATCCAAGCCAATGTCATTAATGAAAATGATAAAAAGCAGAGCGCCAGGATTGATCCCTGTGGGGCACCACTAGTGTCATAGTATTTATCAAAATTATAACCCATATAATGAAAATATTGTTTACGGTTTGTTAAATAAGATCCTAGCAACTGTACAGAATTTTCTGAAAAAACATAAAGGTTTAACTTTTTTTAAATCATTTTTTTGGGCTTTACTATCGAAAGCCTTTCGAAAATCTATAAAGATAACGTCAACTTGTTTCTTTTGATCTAAACATTGGGACATTTCATCTGTAAAATTTGTCAGATGTGTTACTACGGATCTTTTTTTGACAAATCCATGTTATTTAACCGTAATGTAATTGGAGACGTGTTCTGAATTTATAAATAATACATTCAGACAATTTCATAAAATGATTTACTATTGCAATAGGTCGATAATTACTATTGTCTGTTTTGTTACCGATCCTTTTCACAGATGTTACTCGTCCTATTTTCTATTCATCTGGAATCTTACAGGAGTTAATTATAATGTTATAGATATGCTCAGTGGTGTAACAAAATATTGAATGCAGTCACGTATTAAGAATGCTGGTATTTTGATCTGGCCCAGCCGTTTTATTACATTTTAAATTTTTGGCAGCTAAAAATACAATATAAATTTGTTGTAATTTTTTGTTACTTTATTTAATTTATGTTTTTAATTTAATTTATGTAATTATTATGTAAACTAAATTAATTATGGTTTTGTAAAAAAGGTTAATCCGTGAATAAATGAGTAAATAAATAATTTTTACGAGAACATTTAAACGGAGAAAAGTATTTAAAGCTTGTAGATACAATTGCCAAATGATATCTCGCTTTAACAGGAAAGGGCACCACCCTATTTCGCTCGCATTGTTCGAAATCTTTAGGGCATTTCATCATAGATGGATAAGAATTATACCTGTAGTAATAGCCAATGTTACAACAGTATATTGTATAATGAGCATACAATGATACTCATTGCCCACGAGTATGAAATACGAGTGGGTAATGGTCATTGTGTGCGAATTGTACACTATACTTTTTCTACGATTATACATATGAATTAAAAAATACAAATATATATTTCTACTTATTACCCTTGAACAAATTTTCATTTATTAAAAATATACGTGATATTGATACAATTATGAAATGTTCTTGGAGATCATGTATATGATGGAACATTTACGGTAGGGTTTGATTTAAAAAAAAAAAAACTACTCTCACTATTACTACTTACCATTATTTTGCGTAAATTTTAACACACTCGCAATTTTATTTTGACGTGTAATTTCAAGTCAGAAAAGTGAACTCAAAAATCAAATGTGTATTATAAATTTTATAATGTTCGTATTCGAAATTCACATGTATTCATTATAAAAATCGTTTAGTCTGATTCAATATTAATAGTTTTAATGCTACGTTATTGTAATATCCCTCGCCTGTTTAACTATTGTAGCACTAGTGCTACAATAGTTACTATGACAATGAATTTATAATATATACATAACATACAATGTACTACATTTCACAATCAAAAAATAACCTATAATTATGTTATTTCATTATATGAGTAGAAAAAAGAAGTAGCAAACCGAATTACCTATTGTCAAAAATTAAACGGTGCTTAGTCTGAACATTTAATACATTACATTTAGTTTCGGTTTACACGGTACTCCTATTGTATTTCACTGATTTGTAACCTCTTTAGTTTGAATCAATAAAATGATTTTTTAATAGACTAGTTACCATTAGCCTGTAAATAAAAAATAATTTTTAGAACTAAAAGTAAAATGCTTTATCCGAAACTAAAACTCAAACTATAGATGCAATAGAAATATTAGAGGCAACCAAATATAAAACAATGTAGAAGTCGGGTGAAAATTTATTAATTTATACATATATGTTAGCCCGATGTGTTTCCATGGAAGTCGCCATTAATAATTCAAAATCCGCACATAAAAAGTGTATAAAGGTTGACGCCGTAAGTGTAATAAAACAGAAAAGGTTCTGTAATTTCATTCTGTATCACCAGGAAGCTCACTTTAAACTTTAATGTATTTGTTCGTTAGACTTAAACATACGGATGCATTTTAAGAAGAAAATAATAAAGATTAATCCCTGGAATAAAGTAGTTTAATTTTAATCGATTAAAACATTTTTAAATTTTTATTAACAGTTAATTTATTTAAAATCGACACATATACAACCAACTACTCTCATAACAATTCGATGAGTCGTATGTTAAGGTTGTCGAATGTTTTAAATAAATATGAGTGGTTTGATTTGTTCAATTCCAGTAAACAAGCTTTTAAAAAATCACTGGTCAAGAATATGGATTTAATTTAGGGTTTATACTTGTTTTATTTTTATTATTAAGTTAATTATTAATATAAATATGATTTCATTTCTAATGTATTAATTATAAAACTAACACTCGCCAAGAATTCTACTTTATTTTATTATAATTATTATTAATTTTTATTTTTATCTTGTATATGCTAGTATTAATATAATTATTATTTAGTTTCCTATGTATTTATTTAAATGAATCACTCACTTAGAATATATTTTAATTTTAATATAATTCTTCATTTTTATTTTCTAATAGTAATTTATATAGTTTAGTTTATTTGTATTAATTTATTGTAGTTTTAAGTTTATATGTAATTTATTTTATGTTATTATTATGTATTTATATGTAAAATGGGGTTTCCCGTAAATAAACATTATTATTATTATTATTATTATTATTATTAATTTAATATCTAAATTTTATTCTCTAATTATGATTCTACACAGATAGTTTTCTACTTTCGGTTTTATATTTTGTTACCCTTTATATTAAATTATTTGATACTGGAGGCGTTTACTTCGTAATACAATTTAAAGTATTTTAAAGAATTTATTGTGTTTTTAAGGAGATAAATTCAAATTTAAGTTCAGAAATGTACGAAAAGTTTGTTTTGTTCTGATAATACTTAGTTTATTTTGAGAATATATTAATTTGACAAAGTACAATTGATTTTATTGTCTACCTGTTCCTAAAAAGCTTGCTATTGATATGTAGACATTGCATTTTCCCGTAAGTAGAGGATTTTAAGTAAACTTAGTATGTCATAATTGACAGATATTCTTATTAATAGTAGTTAAAAATATCCTTTCTTCAGGGTTTTTATTATACACTATATGTACATTTCAAACACAACGTGTTAATTTTTTTTCAATGAACGCGTTGTGTTTGAAATGTACATACACTATATAATAAAAACGGCGAAGAAAGGATATTTTAACTACTATTAATTACTACTCTTCACGTACTCAAATATTTAATCAGAGATATTCTTATATTCACTATTTTCTTAGATAGGGGAATGAATATTAAATTATATTTAAAACTTACTGCCTATTTTATTTTTACTAAATTTTATCTTAACTAGAAATTCATAAAAATGTGATCCAGCTTAATTGCATAACTATACAAAATAAATAAATTCCTATAATTTTAACTTGTAATGTTATGTGCAATTATTTAAATTTCCTAGACATTTTCGTGGTAAGTGGTAATTAGAATTTTTGTGTAGTTGTCAATCAAAACATTTACATGGAATATAATTAGCATCTTTTTTATGTTATATGTTAGAATAATTAGGCGCTCTAAGAAAATGACGATGAAATTCAGGTCGGTACGACAGAGAACCGATCCTCGGTAATGATTGTTGTTAATGTTAATTCCTCTACAGACAAAAAATACATTAAGGTCAATTTTATTATAGAGTATTAATTTATGTAAAATAAGGATTTAATTACAAAACATCGAAAAATGCAAATATACAGATTAAAATTTATTGTATTTAAAATTTATAAAACGAGGGTCATAAATCTCAACATTTTATTACTACATGGTAGGATTAAATTTAAATGATCATGAGTGTTAGGTTTAATATGTAGAAAAAGTATCTGAATTACGTAAGTATAATCTAGGTACATTAATTAATGCCTATTTTGTAAAATTAATTATCAATTTTGTTATTAGTAAAGAACATTAAATCAACAAATTGCTAAGATGAATTAAATTATCACTTAACCCGTGGTGAAACATTTTTATATCCAAGAGTTTAATTAAATTGTCAACAAATTGCTGCTTCTTTTAAATTTCCTGATTCCAAAATATATAATTGGCTTCCATCAACTGTTATTTATAAGTTCATTCAACATAAGTCAAATTTTAATAGATATCCTAATTAAGACATTAATAATATTTTTATTTATGTTATTACATTATGTTTACATGCGTCAGACAATTACAGAATATTAATGATCTTATAAATAGATACATATACGGAATAAATAAATCAAATAAATAGTTAAATAAGCTAAATTGTATAAATAAAATAATATCAAATAACTATACAACGTATTAAAATAGGTACATAGATAAAATAATAGTTTATAAATAAGATTGTATGAATAAAATCATTATAAATAATAGCCCAACATTTTATAATAAATATATGTAGATAAAATTAATAAATAATGGCCAATAAATAAAATAAAATTGTATAAATAAAATAATACCAAATACCTATACAACATATTAAAATATGTACATAGATAAAATAAATAGTTAATAAATAAGATTGTATAAATAAAATCATTATAAATAACAGCACAACATATTAAAATAAATATATAGATAAAATAAGTAAATAATGGTCAATAAATTAAATTAAATTGTATAAATAAAATAGTACTGGGGAACGAAACAACATATTAAAATTAGTGAATAGGTAATATAATAAATAGTTGAATGAATAAAATCAGAAAGAAAGATGAACTAAGATTTACAATGATAGGCCAGCAAATGACTTGTGTATGCATTCCTCAATTTAGAAGAATCCTTCTTTCAGAAAATAACTTTTGAGTATGTGTCTGAACTTTACTATCGGGAGCCCTTTCACATTGTTCGGTAAGTTATTGTAAAGTTTTGGACCATAGTGATTTATACCATTGTGAGATCTAGTGAGTCTAATCTGATCAAGTCACTTGATCTGGTATCGTGACCATGACCCTGACCACAGGCATTTTTATAAACATACGTAAGACACTCCAACATATAAAAACAGGGTTAAAATTTCCAGAATTATAAAGGCACGTTGACATTCTGTTCTATAATCAATATACGCAAGTATACGGATAGCTCTACGTTGTAGAGCAAATAGCCTCTTAATACAACTGTAATGTCGCCATGATAAAATCCCATTTATTAGGTGGGACTCGTGATATGCAGATTTAAGAGCATATTTAGGCAGATGGCTATCTTAGTAAATATATATATTTACAAACTTTACTGACAATTTCATGTTCGTGTTTGTTCCAAGTTAACTTTGAATCAAGGTAAACACTTAAAAACTTGGCATCACTTGGAACAATATCCGTTTTTAAAGAGAATGCCGTGTATGACTTGTCTGGGTTCACTGTTAGTTGATTAGCCATAAACCAATCAGATGCAGTTTTAGCAGCCCTATTATTTTTAGTAATAGCCGTGCTAAGAAGAGTTGTATCGTCAGCAAATAAAATAGTAGAACTATCACAATTTTGCTGAGGCAGATCATTTATATAAATTATAAATAGTAGGGGTCCCAAAATTGACTCTTGAGGTACCATTTGCTTGAGTAAAGTCTCTCTTGACAACTTTGCGTTGAAATAAACCATCTGCTTTATGTTAGCTAAATAAGAATTTAACATGTGGCAGCTGGTTGGGCTGAAGTTATAACAGTACAATTTTCGCAGGAGAATCCCATGCGAGACACAATCAAATGCCTTCGATAAATCCATGAAATTCGCAGCACAGTAGTTCCCCGATTCGAAAACCTCATAGATTGTCTGTGTGAGGGCCCTCCAGTAGATCACCATACTGATTATTCGAAAGGAATTTGTTCGTTTCCAGAAAGTCAACCATCTGTGTAAATAGTATTCTTTCAAGGACTCGAAATAATTGGTAGTAAGAATATAGGAATTGTCGGTATCATTAACATCACCCGTCTTATGAATTGGCATTACATGTGCCCGTCAAAGGCATGCCGGAAAAGTGCCTGTGGATATGCAATAATTTATCAATTTAGTTAGTGGGCTGATAATTATATTAACAATATGTTTGAGTAATCGACTCACACCGTAGACATCTTGACAAGATGACGATTTTAATTTATTAATTGTATCTCTAATTACGACAGTGCTAATTTCCTTAAATTGAAAATAATGTTTGAAAGGTTTAGGGTTTCTCAAAAAAAAAACAGTTTATTGCGTCAACATTACTACCGGGTAATTTCTTTGTTCAGTAAAGAAATCGTTGAATTCATTTGCGTCAATATCACAGGACGGATCACAGATGGGTTTGGATGATTTGATTAAAGATCACATGGCCTTTGCTTCATTGCCAGACCCCTTAATATAATTGACATTTGCAATTATTTTGGCGTTTTGAATTTCCAAGTTATACGTACGTCTATTATTTTTATAGTTAACCTTAATATCAGGATATTTATTACTCGCTTCTCCCAATAAGTGAAGTGTCTGACGCATTTCTCCCAATTTAGTATTAACCAGCTTGATTGAACTTTTCTTGGAAGCTGGGTAGTGTACTTTTCTGGAAAAGACTAATTCAAATTCAAATTTATTAACGGATTTACCAATACAACAATAACATAGATAAAATGGGAGCTATACAATATAAATTTAAAAATAATACATATACATTTATTAAACATAATAAAAACTAGTTAAGATTTAAAATACTATTAGTACACAAGATTTTGTTACACTGCTTCTTAAAACTATTGAGCAAAACACTAAACAAGTCGTCATTAAACTTACATAATAAATTAAAAAGCCGCATCATCCTACATATAGGGCTATTCATCCCAAAGTTGGTTCTGTGATATTCAGGTCTAAAAGTTAATCGGGTTCTTTGCAAATGCAGAGAAGTTGCATTGAAATTTAATTTAGTTAAAAGAAATTTGAAATCAATCAGACCATTGGTTAATTTAAGAAGGAATGCCATATCTCCAAAGAACCGTCTCTCACTTAAGGACATCAATTAGAAGAGCGTAATGAATTTCTATCATAGTTAATGCCACAACGATAACATAAAAGCTTTAGGAATTTAGTTTGTATTTTTTCAATTGCAACTTAGGTGGTGTTTTAATTAGGTGTCCATACTATAGAAGCATATTCTAGGAGAGGTCTTATTAATATGGAGAATAGTATTTTAAATATTTCAGGGTTAAAGTCTTTCGAAAATCTTTGTACAAAACCTAGAGTACGCGCAGCCTTTGAACTGATATTCTTTATATAAGCAATAAAAAGAAGTTTACTATCAAGAAGTATTCCCAAATCTTTTATTTGCGTGACGCAATTAAGAATATAACCATTAATATGGTAATCATTTTTTTAATTTGATGTTTGTTACCAAAAATCATGTGGTAACAGTTGTCCAGGTTAAAATTCAAACAATTTGACACGCACCATAGGTGAATAGCTAAAGCTTTTCAATATCAGATTTACTTGTAATGGCTTTATATATTTTGAGGTCATCAGCAAACAATAAAACTTGGGAATAAGTTATGGAGTCTATTAGATCATTAATGAAAATGAGGAACAATATTGGTCCACAATGTGATCCTTGTGGTACCACAGATTTCGCATGAATAGCTTTTGAAACACAGTTATTGAGTTTAACATATTGAATCCGATCTAATAAATAATTTTCAAACCACTTAACAATTGCAGCTCAGGCCTAGTGAGTGGAGTTTACTAAGAAGGATTCTGTGATTTACATCGTCAAATGTCTTAGAGAAGTCTGTATATATCGTATCCACTTGAGAACCCTTCTCTAAGGCATCAAGTACAAAAACTTGGAAAGTTAACAAAACAGTAATTGTTGATTTGCCCTGACAAAATCCATGTTGCTCATTGATGATGACCTTTTTAGTAGCAAAAATTAGTTGAGATGTAACAAATGAATCTAATAATTTAGGAATTGTTGACTGCAACGATACTCCCCGATAGTTTTTTACATCTCCTCTATCTCCTGCTTTGTAAAGAGGAGTAATAAAACTACTTTTCCACATAGCAGGAATTGCCCAGTAGTCAAAGAGTTTTGAAACAATAAATAAATTGGTTTGGCCAATGAATAAACACAACTTTTTAAAAATACAGGTGGAATACCATCCGGACCAGACTTAGTGCTGTTATTTAGTTTCGTAAGATCTTCAAAAACATCTAATAACGTAATGGGATACCAATTATTAAAATGAACCTGCCTTTTGGAACTTACAGTGGGAATTGCAAATCCGCTGTCAGTTACATAAACTGAAGAGAATAAATCGGCAAATAAGTTAGCACATTCCTGTAAATTAGTCGACAATGAATTGTCGAGGAACATATGTTTAGGAAAACCACTAGTTTTTTCTAGATTCTTTAACGTAATTCCAAAAAATTCTAGGATTTGATTTAATTTTGATCTCAACATTATTAATATAACGACGATAAAGAAAATCATTTAAAGTTTTGCACTGAGTTCTTGAAGTGGAAAAAATACTGTAGTCGTACATACAATTAGTTTGTTTAAACTTTAGATGAGCTAATTTTTTCTCATTTGTCAGCATTATCAGCTCGCTATTGAACCATTTAGAAAATTTTCCACTTTTGTACTTCAAAAGAGGTACATATCTGTCTATTGCTATATACAAGATATTATAAAAGACGTTAATATTTTCATCAATATCAGCATAGTTTAGAGTTCTGTTCCAGTCAATGCCTGACAGGAAACTATTGATCTCCGCAAATTGCGCTCGTTTAAAATCATACTCTGTTACATCGTAAGTAAGTTGTTCGTAAGATGCATTCAAAGTAATACCTAATTCATAAGAATTGTGATGTAATGAGGAATTAGATAATTGATCATGTACATAGTCGACAGCAATATCAGAAACATCAGAAAAAAATAAATCTAAAAAAAACATTTCTAGAGTTAGATGAGTTATTAAGTTGAAATATGTTGTGAAAATCAAAACATTCAGCCAAGATTTCAGTCTTCGCACAACTATTATTAAACAGTTTAAATTATTATTAATTAAAACAGTTTCTAAATTACATTCCCACTTAGCATTAGGCAGATTGAAATCACCAACAATTAAGATTTCATCCAAAGGATAATTTGTTTTAATTAAATTAACAGACGTACAGTGGTCCGCATATGCATTCATATCAGAACCGGGCGGTATGTATATCGAAAAAATAATTTCAGTACTATCAATGGAAGTGTCGAGCCAAGTCTCAGTAAAAACAATGACATCATAAGGTGAGCAATTTATACTATGACTAATATTTTTTAATTTAGATCTCATACCACCGAGATTCTGATAATAAATGCTCAGTTTTTTGGAGTTACATTATTAATACCGATAGAAGACACATTGACAACACTATCTGATTGCATTGTAATCCTGGCAAAAGCAACATCAAAGTTATTGTTCTTTTTATAAGTATTGTTCTTACGTTTATGTTTATATTGATTTTAAAAATTATGATCGAAAAATGAAATCCTTCCGTTTACTGGCCAAAATGCACCGTTTAATAATTTTAACGCATAATGTTGTGTTACACCAATTTTAAAAGAACAATACACATTGGTTGCAGTTAGGTCTATGCAAACAGCATTATATGAGCAAGAACTTGCGCCGTTGTTGTATTGGGTTGCTAATTATTAAGATGTAACCAAACTTTCTTCTCGACTGCAACACCAACCAGAGAAGTGGAAGTATTAGATCCTAAAATGGGAGATTTGTTGTCTTCTGATGATTGTTTCTTGATGGTAGTCCATTATTTAATCTAGTATGATGATGACTCTTGATTTTGGAATACAGGTGGCTCCAATGAACTCAGCGCTCTTTGAGAATCCATGGAGTTATTTGAAAGTGTTGGAAGTGGCGCTGTTGGTAATGAATTATCAGCGGACAGTAATAACTTTCGATTTGACAGGAAAGTTGATTTTGAGAGAGAGTAATCAATGGATTCAACATCCCTTGGCTGAGAAGAAGAATTTGATTTTGAATCCGTTATATTTTCAGATGAAAATACAAAGGATTCAAAAATTGAATTATTTATTATCTCCGATATAATTTGCTTGGTTCCAACCAGAAGATCCAATTCAATTTTTCAAAAAAGGCAATAAAATTATCTGTTGGTTCCCACGACTTCTTTTTAAGAACATTAATTTCTTCACGCAGTAATCTGTTTTCATTCCTGAGTTCAAGAATTAATGCAGGTATGTTAATCAATTCTTCACTATCTGTTTTGGAATCCAGTATTAAAGCGGCATCAGTTGTATCGTCATTAGTGTTGCACTCCTCATCCCCATTAGTTGAGCGGGCATTTCTAGTACAACTAGGACATTGCGATATTTTTTTATAAATACCTTCATACTGCATAAATTAAAATAAATTTAACCAAAACTGTTTAATTAATCCTGGCATGATTAAAGATAGGACAACATCTGTTAAAATCACTAGTAAGCCACAAAATCTTAGTATTATTAAGATACACAGATTCCTACTATTAACCGCGGTATAACTCCAGAAAAGGTGCTTAAAGTTTAGACGTTGCAGCAACCAACCTCTATTAAAAAACCTGCCACCCAAATAATTTCACACGAAGTGGTTCAATCAAATGTTAATGCCAAAGATAAAGAAATGAAATGGATACATGTAAAATCCCGAAAAAATAAACGACCACAACTTGAAACTGTTTCTGGCACAGCTAAAGAAAATATGTCCCTAAGAGGAGCTACTCGTTTTAGCTATGTACATATTTACAGTCTAGAACCTACTACATCCGTTTCTCGACTAGAAGAATACCTAAGGGAATTAAATTTTAAAAACATTAAATGTTGAAATCAAAATACCCGGGTGATAGAGTGAAAAGTCTTACAGAAATAAAGGTTCTCTTTCTAAACGTACAATCGATAAGAAATAAAATTAGCGAAATCGAGACCTTAACAATTGATAAAACCTTTAGTTTCTTAGCAGTAAGCATTGATTATCACAACAATAGAAATTTTATTGTTATTTTGTTAAATTAACTGAGCAGTGAGATTACAATTTTGTCATGCAAATCAGTTAATTGGCTTCCCATTTAAATTAAAAAATGACAGCGTACCGTATTTCAACAATTAAGCGATTTTGAACTCGGTATAGTAATCGAGCTCAGAGAAGCCGGTTTGTCAATTCGTGATATTGCCCAACGAATTGGCAGAAGTATTAGTACAATATCTTGATGTTGGCGTAGATTGACCAAGGGACAGGAATATCGGCGGAGATTACAACCTGTGCATCCTAGAAACACTACAGAACGTGAAGATCGAGCACTTCGGCTCGTCACTGTCCGGGATCGATTTTCAACAATAAGCCATTGGATACATCTGGAGAGGTTAAACTGACCAAGGAATCTCCGTTCGATCAGTTTACCAGAGAATTCGATCATTTGGTCTCAAGTCGTAACGGTAGTTTTCTTTGTTTGCCCTTAATTCCTGGCCATAAGAGGTGCCGTCTGGAATGGTGAATTGAGAGACTACAATGGGTCGATCAATGGACGCAGGTTATCTTTAGCGATGAATTGATATTTTGTTTGTTTGTCTACAATGGTCGTAAAATGGTTAGACGTCGCCGAGGAAAACGAGGAAATTAACAGTTTGCAGTGGAATGCCATACAGCTGTTACACACGGAGTGATGGTATGGGGGGCGATCGGTTATGGAAGTAAGCCTCCTCTTGTATTCATTGCAGGATCATTAAACGCAAATTCCTAAATTAACACAGTTCTAGAACTAACATTAATGCCCTACCCTAGAAGGTTATGAAACCCCATTTTCCAACAGGATAATGGAAAGCCTCATAAGCTAGGGTTACTATGGAATTCCTGGAACTAGCTAATGTTGATTTACTTCCATGACTTCTCCAGACCTATCATCTGTTGAACACGTGTGGGATATAATTGGCAGAAGACTGGGCCATCTTCAGCCACCCCCACTCACGTTATCTATTATATTAGGATGCGAATACAAGAAGCTTGGGATGCAATCCCTCAGGCTGACATTGACAATTTGATTTCTAGTATGCCTAGGCTAGTTGCTCCAGAAATCTTGGAGGAGCAACTCATTATTGAAATTAAAGAAAAAGTCACCATGATTTTTTGTTGAAATTTTAATCATTTCTTGGTGAGGATTATTTACGTATTATCACATTGAAACACCCGAACTACCGATTGGCCTTTTCTTTCTGAGCACACAACTTCCGATCAACCTAATGTTCGTGCATAATCTTGCAAATGCTGGTCATACGAATGCTTCAACATCTCTTGATTTCGTGATATATCACATGACGATCTTCTTAAATTAATTTTCGGCCGATTTTGGACGATCTTTAACTTCCTCCGAGAGCGAACTACGTCGCCGTTTGAATTCAATGTATCAGCGATATAGAATGGCTGTGTCACCAAAAATTAAATTCAGTTGATTGATGCACTGTTCTTGAGTTAGACCAGGTTGAAAGTCATAAAAATCACAGCTCGAAACTTTCAAATTATCAACTTACTGTAAACAATACGTCTGAGCACGTCCGAACGTCCTGAGTACGTATAACGTCAAAAATGTTAAACTTAACGATAGTAATGTTAGATTTCACTTGGAAATACCAGTGTTGTCAGTTCTTAATACATAAATAGCAATCTTGTATGCATCGGCAGTATGCCCACGGGTCATGAAGTTAATGAGAAGTACACTTCGTCGATCCCAGAAAATAGTTGCTATGTAGTAATGCTTTCTGTTCATAAGTAAGCAATAATAACCTTCCGAAAATTATTCGCTTGTTTTAATATACTTCAATTTAAGTGAAGACATTGAAATATCTCGAAAACTACACATCGAATAAAAAAAATTATAATTAAAATTTGTTCGCCTCGGAGGAGGACATCTAATGATAAGAAACTCGACCCACTACCCTCAACCCCCTAGGAGTTAGGGGGTGAGAAATAGAAAAGTTAAATAGGAACCCCCATTTTTTGTACGGATTTGAATACTCCGGGAAAAACTAAGAAAGTTTTATTTGATAATGTTTTTTGTATTCGTGACGCGACGCTATAATCGACAAAATTCAAAATTGGCAATCGTTGAAAAATGGGGATTTCTTGAGAAATACGAGTGGGTTTCGTAAAATAAGGTTCCCTATGCTGATGAGAAATAATGCGACATGCTGGGAGAAATGTAAAACACTGTCTTACAGTCAAATCTCCATCTCTCTATTCCCACCTCTTCCGCCACGCAACATCGCTCGATGCCGGCCTTGCAACCTTCGAAGATGGAGCTCCCTATCGCTGTTACCGCCAGATGCGAAATTCGAGCTGTGATACGTTTTTTAAGTTCAAAACGGATTTCATCTATTGACATTCATCGTCGGTTAATCGAAGTTTATGGGGAAACTCATCATAAAACGACAATGAGTCGACTCACATGCGCATCTCTGACAAAAAAGATTTGGATAGTATTTATTTTCTGCAGAATTCATTTCATTTCATTTCTAGAAAACAATTACAAGTGCACAATGCCTCGTCCAAGGGTAGAAAAAATTGAAATGATTCTGATTTATGGCGAATGTAGGACAAATATTGACGAGGCTGTTGTCTTATAAGCAGAGCGTTTTCCGGATAATGTTCGTTCGCAGTCTTTTTTTACAATATTGTTAGAACATTTTTATGGGATGGTAGTGTTCAACCCAAACAAAGAAAACGGGCGAACACTGTCACAGGAGTTTGCAATGAAATAGCTGCGCTAGCAGATGTTCGGCAAAATCCACAAATAAGTACTCGACAATTACAACGCGATTCCGGAATTCCCCTAGGTAGTATTTTTAACATTTTGCACCGTAATAAGTTTCATCCGTATCATATTTCATTGCAACAAGAACTTCATGGAGATGATTTTCTTAATAGAGTAGTATTTTGTGAATGGGCACTTCAACAAATAGAAACTAACCCAAATCCCCACTGGTTACGACAAATCGAGCATCAACGTCCTTGTTCATTAATGTTTTGTGTGGAATCATAAGGAAAAAACTCATTGGTCCATATTTTATTGACGGTACTTTAAATGGAATTAAATATCGACAATTTTTTCAACAAGAACTACCAATACTACTTGAGGATGATGCTTTAGATGTTCGCCAAAGTATGTGATTTCAGCATGACGGTTGCCCAGCGCATTATTCAATTAACCGGAAATATCTACATTTACATTAATCATTAAATTAGTAAAATATATTATACAATTTAATTATTGATGATTGATGATGATCCAATCCATTACTTTTGGATACATCTTGAAATCGGAAACTTTAAAAGAAACTGGACTTTGTTGATATCACACGCAGTAATTTTTTGGCTATATTTTCAACCAAATAAACTTAGGCGATATTTATATAACAAGGGTAACTACAGCAAAAATGATAATGTGATATAAAATGGATTTACATCAGCGCTTGTAAAGGTTGACACTATAAATAAATCCTGTTGTGATATCAACAAAGTGCAGCTTCTTTTCATATTCCTGATTCCAAGATTGATCACAAAATTATGGTTTTCGCCATCATAGTATTCAAGAGCCATTTTAGAAGGAATCGAATAAATGTGAATTAATCAAATTTTCGGAATTCAAATTAACCATGAAATTATCGTAAGAAATGGGACAAAATATTATGACCAAGAGATAAGAGATCTTCAACTAAAAGTTTAGATACAGCGTGATTGAACCGAAGGTAGGGATCAATATTACGTTCGTCGCCTTCAGATTTAGACTACCGAAAATTGGTTGATGGTTCTTGTTATTAATTTTACTTAAAATGCTTCTTCCAGTTTCGAATTGATAAAACGAACGTTTAGTTTTGATAATTCTATTAAATTGCCAGTGAGTTAATATAATTGTTAATTATCTGATATAAACTTGACGTACCTCAAAGAGTAAATAAAAAAATTATTTATGATAATACTGTCTAGAAATTTGTTTTCTAGGAGAGATAGCTTGTATTTTAAGAATTGACTAAGTATTCTACGACCAAGATTAATTAAAAAGAAGTTTTTTTATTCAACTAGAGTTTTATACAGGTCTTCTGACGCTATATGCGAGGGTAATGAGGATGAAACAAGTTCGAATTATTTTTAAAGTTTTTGGGGAATTTGAACAAACCTTTTAGTAGCAAAAAACAGGTGGTGTACCTCAGAGTAGTATTATTACCATATTCGCACCGATTAATAAATTTGATAATTGATATTATTGAAATATCAATCAATCAATATCAATTATCGAAATATTTAGCCCATATAAAATTGTAATAGCAAGCATACCTTTTAATAAATATTTAACCAATTCGTTTTGTGATTAAAAAATTGTATATTTTTATATATACGTTTTTTTTTACTACTACTAAACATCTTTATTCACAGAAGGAAATAATACATGTAATGTATACAATAAAATAAAATAAAATAAAATAAAATAAAATAAAATAAAATAAAATAAATTCTGTTGTTGTCTTCTTCCGTGTCATGGCTATCGACCGGTGGTCTTTCAGCCTTTTTTTTTATTTAAAATTGTATATACATTTTTCTAATGCAATATTTCTTTTGTTTCAGATTATTTATAAAAAATCCCGGTAAGTTCACAACTCATTACGTAATTTCTATTTTTAATATTTTCTTGGAAAGATAAGGTACATTGCAATAAACAAAATATCCGAACGGATAAATAACATATTTTTTCACTCGATTAATTGTGAAATTATATTTGTAATTGTTTTTTAATTCATTCTCGTGAGTGTTCCAGCATTGAGCAAATGTGCACTTATATAATAAGTACGGGATCTTATCGCGTGTACATACTCTACGCTTCGAGATTAATTGGCCGAGTATAATGATAATTTTAAATTGGAACAACAAATGTTTACCACTTATTTCTAATTTCGTGATAATGCGCGCTCGTATTTATTCGCGCTTCGAGTTCTTTGTCTCGTCCGTCTCGGCAAACTCTTCAGATCTGGGTGAAGCCATTGTACGCGTTTCTGTAATTGATTTGCAAAGGGTTTCTTTCATTTGTGTTCCTTTATTTTAATAAAATCCGTTATCTACTACTAATTGATGTATTACACTGTTCAGATAATTGTTGCTTAAATTATTAGATTTGTGAACTGGACGATTTGAATTTAGTCTACTTAACATAATCTGAGTAATAAATAATAAATATTAAAATGGTAAATTACCTTTTGTAATTAAAATTAAATTAAATTTGACGTATGTTTTTTTAAATTGATTTGTTGTATATGTATTTTTTTTAAAAGGAGTCCAAAAATATATAAATAAATAATTAAATTGTAACAGTTGCTATGGAGATAATATTGCAGACTACGATGTTGTCATATTTTTTTGAATAATTGGTGATATATTTTTAATTTTCGACACTAAATTAAAATGTGTTATACTTATCTATCTAATTAGGCTACACGTGGCGAAATTAGAGGAGGTGTAATAAATATAAATCGTAGTAAATAGTCATGTCTACAATTCTATCCAATAATCTAATTGAACACATTTTTGTATCCCCTACATAATAAATTAAATTATATAATTAATGTATGATATATTTTATTTAAGATCAGGAAAGTACATAAATAATATCAGAACTTGACGGTAGCATATTTAAATATTTACGTGCTGCGTATTAAGTATTAATGCTAATCTATGTCATTTTAGAGGACTGAAAATGAGGATGAAATCCTTAAAAATAAAAACGAAGCTATTTCTGGGGGTGATAATATTGTTAGTTGCTTTCCAATGTTTCCTCTGTTTTTGTTAATCTCGTTAAGATAATGAATTTAGAAGATAGTTTGTTTTTTATCAGGCCCATATAAAATATTAATATACTTCTAAAAGTTAGCTATTGATAATGAGCACTTAGTGCTCAAAATGTACATCTACTGAATACAAAATAAATTGTGAAGAAAGTGAATTCTAACGTGTTTTATTAATTGAACTTCTAAAAAAAATGTGTATTTACAACCAATTCATTTCATATTTTTAAAATTCCTTTCCTTTCCTGTTTGTATAGTCTTCGGTATAGTTGTCTATCTTGTCAAGTGAGTTTTTAGTTAATTCGGGAGATTTCATAAGCTTCACACTGTGGTCCTCTTTTATTTATCTCTGTAGATTTTAAATAATATTCAGAATATAATCATTAATCAAAAAAACACTGCAAGTTTAATAATGACAAACACATAGTAAATACTATAATGACTATAAAAGTTACACAATTACACAATTTAGTTTAAAAATATTTATGTTATTTAAACAAAACATATAAAAACCAAAAATTGTTTAATTAAATTATAAATTTTAGATTTTGAAAAATAAGAATTGTTGTCATTATTTAGTGATGACTCTACAGTAAGATAAAGAAAGTGGTGGCGACCGTTAATACGTGGTAGTTCATTCTAGTAAGAAAAACAAGCCCTTGTTTTTAATAACAAAAGCTGACAAATCCAACGCCATGCCATAGTGATATCAGAAAAGAAATTATTTTTTGTACGAATTTATAACGTTTTAAACAAGGACCTAACTTTAATTTTTCAAAGACAAATAAAAAGCCAATTAGATAACGCAAGTATTTTTCAATTCAACCGACAGTTTTATATAATAAAAGACCTGCCAGAATTTTTGGTATCAAAATTAATATCATGATGTAGTTTTCTTACGTAGTATCCTGTTTGTACTAATAATTGTATCTGCATTTGTTGATTTAATGCTCTTAGATGATTTATTATTTTAGGTATGGCATGTAGATCTTTTGCTATACGTGTCGATGCTTCTTGATGATCCTCAAATACATTATCATGTTACCATGTACTTCCTGTTCCTCTTGTGACGATGCAAGTTGAATAAGTAGTTTTTCAATTAATAATTGCAAAGCGTTTTTAATTAACGATTCGTTATTATTATCAGGAACACCGAATATTAATAAATTGTTTTTACGATGGTGCCTCTCAAGATGATAAATTCGAGTTTTTAATTCCTGGTTTTCGATAATAGTGTTCGATGAAATTAAGCTATCTTTTAATGTCTGGATGATGTTTTTTTAATTCCGAAATTTGATTATTTGTAACATTTACAATCAAGTCATATAATTGACTATTTGTAACACTATCAGTTATTTTCCATCGGAGCACTAACGCAAGCAATTAAAATTAAGTAAGTAATTATTTATTTGATTTATAACAGGGACACAGAATCTTCACACAAACCCCGCCTTTGGTAGTGACTAAAAATTAGACAAACACGAATAGGCGACGGATGGGAGACACAAGAGACAAAGGTGATGGTTGAAATTTGATAAATGCTTATCACTGATAATTCAAACGGAAAAATTTCATCGTCACGGCCGTGGACAATGAACTTGATTATAGGACAAGAAGTAATATAAATGCACAAGTGTGGAATATTTTTACGGAAATAAATAAGGTTAAATTTTAATTTTTGCACTCTCACAACAACTGCTTTAGAGTTATAACCCACCTGTACTTATAATGTAAGTGACATCAGCGGCTATCGGTCTATATGTGCATCTGCAATTATGATAATGTTTTTCAAGGAGAAACTACACTTTTTTCACAGACAGAAATGCTCCACCACACTACTAGTCGACAAATTTTGGATTATTGGCCCGAATAGTTAATAATGTTGGTGATGCTCTAGAGATTAATTATTAGACTGATTCCATGATTATTTTATACTGACTGAAATCAAAAATCAATTGATGGAAAACATTCGCAACGAATTGCATTGCAGACATTCAAGAAAGGTTGAAAAATGGTTACTTATGCGATCATTTAATAATCTATCTGATATTATAATAAGGGGTAGTTAATCTGTGGATTAGCTAACAACCTTTTGTCGTAATCAGGTCCATCATTTTTACAAACAAAATCCGACAATGACAAGAATTTCATTGTGACACAAAATGAGCTGAATTAATTGGCAACATTAATAACCTGGTAGCTTATTTTTAAAAGTCATTGTCATTTAAAACTCACATTTTGTCAGTAGTGACCAGAGCTAATAAGATGCTGGGCTTCATTGTGCGAATCTCCTCTGACTTTACTGTTGGCACTTTGAAGATTCTGTATTGCACCTTTGTTCGTCCGATTTAGAATACGCGGCAACAATTTGGTACCCATATCAACAATATTTAATTAAGGCATTAGAAAGTGTTCAAAATAAATTTTTGCGAATTGTAGTCTTTAAATTAAACATTAGTCTCGTTAATATTAACTATAATGTATTACTGCTAACATCACAGACTCTATTAATACTGCGTTTGAAGCAAGCTGCCCAAGAACTACCAAACCTACCTCAACCAGGGTCACCTGGTGGAACAAGGATCTTGATAGGGCTAAGGCACGCACCAGAAGACTGTTTAATACAGCCAAGAGAAACGGTGAATGGGCGCAGTACAAAACGGCCCTCACGGCATATAACAATACCATTAAAAAAGCCAAGAGGGAAACTTGGCAAAAATTCTGTGGGGACATAGAAAGTGAACCCACAAGCTCCCGTCTACTCAAGACGCTCAGCAAAGATCATGCTGGGAACATCGGCTCACTGCAGACCAAAAATGGAAAGTACACAGACTCGGTAGAAGAGACCCTGCAGGTATTACTGCAGACGCACTTCCAGGGTTCTTTAATACTTGCCAATCCTGTTTCCGAGGACCTAAGTGAGCCCAACGCAGGGACTCCAAAACGGGACTGGGAAACAGCAAAAATTATAATCAGACCAGGTGACATTGAGGAAACCACTATGTGATATCCTCAGAGCAAGCCTTGCCCTTTCATACATCCCAAGCAGCTGGCGGACTGTAAAGGTGGTATTCATACCTAAGCCAGGGCGTGATTCATATGCCCAGGCTAAATCTTACAGACCGATCAGCTTATCATCATTTATTTTAAAACTACTAGAAAAACTAGTAGACAGGCACATACGGGAAGGAGTTTTAAAGGACTCGCCACTACACCGTCAACAATATGCCTACCAAGCGGGAAAGTCATGCGAGCTAGCAATCCACCAGCTAGTGAGCAGATGCGAAAGGACCCTACAATGCAAAGACGTTGCGTTAGGGGCCTTTCTGGATATTGAAGGGGCGTTTGACAACACAACCTTCAACTCCATAGCAACAGCAATGGAGAAAAGAGGAATTAACCCTATATAGAAAAACAGCAGAAGCGTTAGTCGCTGGCGGGTGCCCGCAGGGAGGGGTTCTCTCGCCGCTCCTATGGTGCCTCGTCATGGACGACCTTCTGCTGCTACTCGAAAGCCAGGGCATATATGCACTGGGGTATGCAGATGATCTGACCATTCTAGTAAGCGGGAAGTTTGGGACCACTATATCAAACTTGATGCAGAAGGCACTAAATACCGTAGAAAGATGGTGCAGGAATGAAGGGTTAACTGTAAACCCGGTCAAAACGGTGATCGTCCCTTTTACTAGACGACGAAAAACCAATGATATAAAATCACTACGTATGTATGAAATGGAAGTTCCAATCAAAAATGAAGTAAAATATTTAGGGGTCATACTTGATACCAGATTGAACTTCAACTTCCACCTAGAGAAAAATGGTAGGACGCACATGGGGACTGAGACCTAGTATGACCAAATGGCTATACACTGTGGTCATAAGACCTATAGTGACATACGCAGCGCTCGTTTGGGGAGAAAAGACCCAAACCAAAAGTGCAGCAGTAAAACTCGAAAGAGTGCAAAGACAGGCGTGTCTGCTAATCACTGGGGCAATGAGGACAACGCCCACGGCAGCCATGGAACACATATTATCGCTACCACCACTACATTTATTTGTAATGATGGAAGCTAGACAGGCAGCCTATAGGATGCACATAAATGGACATACTTTAAATAAGGGGCCATCAAGACCGGCAACATTTAAAGTACTACAAGAAGAAGAGACACTAACAATGAGGTCCGATTTCACCAAAATCGTACACCCATCCCGCAGATTTAAAACGATCATACCACAGCGGAGTGAATGGACAAATGGAACATACCCGGGAACGAGTAAAGGAACCATCTGGTACACAGACGGGGCCAAATATACTAAAGGAACCGGGGCTGGTATCTATCGAGGCTGCAACCGGAGCAAACAATTCGCGATTGCTCTGGGGAAGCATGCCTCTATCTTCCAGGCCGAAATAGCCGCCATTGACTGGTGTGCTCATCACTTAACCGCTTTCGGTATACCCCATGAAACCGGAAAGGAAATAATCCGACGCAAGTTAGCAGAGGAGCACAAAAAGGCATGGCAAAACCAAAATGGAATGAGGCATACGAGACTCTTCCTAGATGGTCCGGTAGCTGACAGCATGTTGAAACTGTCTAGACTGAGCAGATTGAAACTAAGAAAAATCACAGGACTAGTCACTGGACACTGTGACCTGAACAAGCACAAACATAGGATGGGCATTGAGAAAAGCCCCCTATGCCTTAGGTATCTGGAAGAAGAGGAAACTCCCCAACACCTACTGTGCACTTGCAAAGCATACAAACAAGAACGCAAGGCGAAACTCGGGAAGCCCATGCTTCCTGTAGAACAGCTAAGGAATATCCCCTGGCAGAAACTCCTGGACTTCTTAGAAGATACAGGAGTTCAAAAGAAGTAAAACAGCCAGAGGCACACAAAAGGACCACGGAGATCGCAGTGCAGGGACGCTAAGCGACACCACCTCGGGAGGATAAAAAAATTTTTTTTTTTAAATTATTGCTAAACTTAAACATGGTGATATTACTTTTTCGTAGGAATTTATTTGATATGTGCTTTTTATATAAGTTACTCAATGGATATACTATTTGTCCCTCTCTTCTAAATTTGATTAACTTTTGGCATCAAAGTGGAGGAACCACTACTAGATCAAAAGTACTTTTCAGAGTAAAGTTTCACCGACTTAATTACTCCACTAATAAACCTTTATCCTATTTGATACACACAGCCAATTGTATATTACCTTCTTCAAACTTTGACCTGACTTTAGATCAGGCATGTGCAACGTACGGCCCGCGGGCAGGATCCGGCCCCCGACTTCATTTTGTCCGACCCGCAGCACAATTTTCAAATCTCACTAAACCTGGCCCTTAATAATAATTTTCATATAATCTAAGGATCATAAAGTTTTATAGGTATCATAAAATATTGTACTGTATTTAGTCAACTCAGCGTTCAGTGTATGCAATAAACAGGGAAAACCCCGTCTTATTTGCACTGGGTGTAAGTATGTTGATTAGTGATGGAAGAATCAGCAAAAGCACGTAGTTATTTGTAGTGAATCACAGCAGTTTCTAAATTTATACTTAATTTACAATTTAACATAATCTTTAAAATAATATCAGAGAAGAGAAGAAAAGTTGATATTGAAAATCGTGTTTTTCAAGATAAGTGGACTAACGATTACTTTTTTATTATGAAAAAACAAGCCTGTTTGTTTAATTTGCCTCGAAAGTATATCAGTGGTAAAATAATTTAATTTAAAACGCCACTTTACATCAAAACATTCTAGTTATAGTAAACTCAATGGGTATCGTAATAAATTTGAAAAAATGTTTATCTGCGCAACAGACTCTTTTCCACAAACAATTATGCAATAGTATTGTGCGAGCAAGTTTTTTAATTAGTGAAAAAGGTGAAGTGTCTTAGTACTTAGAACTGTATCCTGAAAAGAGCGACGATATAGAAAAAATAAGTTTTTCTCGCTGGACTATAATAAGACGTATCGATGATATGGCCAACGATATCAAATCAAACAATTGCTCTCGATGAGAGCACAGATACTACCGATACCGCACAATTAGCTATTTTTATTCGCGGACTTGATATCAAATTTAATTACATGGAAGAATTGCTAGCTCTTCTACCTATGAAGGATACCACATAAGGAGAAAACATTTTCGAAGAAGTAAAAGCAGTTTTTAATCAATTTGAGCGTAAATGGGGGAATCTAAGTGGAATTTCTACTGATGGTGCTCCAGCTATTGTTGGTTCTAATTTAGGAGTTGTCAATAGAATTAAATTGGAACTATGTAGTAGGAATATTGACACTGAAGATTTGAGTGTATTTCACTGCATTTTACATCAACAAAATTTGTGTGCAAAATCGATCAAATTTACACATGTAATGAAAACAGTAGTTTCTTGCATAAATTTCATTAAATCAAGAGCACTTCAACACCGTCAGCTGCAAACATTTTTGGAAGAACTGCAGTATGAATTTGAAGACCTGACATCTTATTGTGAAGTGCACTGGTTAAGTAAAGCAAAAATGTTAAAACGATTCTAAGATTTGAAAGATGAGGTATTTGTTTTTATGAATATGAAATAAAAACCTGTACAAGAGCTAAAGAACACAAATTGGGTCTACGATCTTGCATTTCTCGTTGATGTAACAAGTCATATTAATGAATTAAATACAAAGTTGCAAACCCAAGAACAACTTGTTCATGAACTGTATGGTCACGTCAAATCATTCCAAAATAAATTAAGACTTTGGGAATATCGGCTCCGAATAGGGAATACCTACCATTTTCCCACTCTTGAAAATCATATAGATCATGCTAACTTCGAAACGTTTGCAAACGAGTTACAATTTTAAAGAGATGAATTTAACACCAGATTTAAAGATTTTAGCTCAGAAAAAATGTCATTATTTGGAAGTACATACAAATGTGAGCAGCTATTTTCGAGAATGAAGTTTGTTAAATCAAAAATACGTACAAGATTAACAGACTCACATTTGGAAAACACTGCGAGTTGCGACATCCGATATTGATTATTTGGTGAAAAATATGAAGGCACCGTCTTTCCATTAAATATGTTTGTACTTGTTCATTTTAATCTATTTTCTGAAAGCCAGTTCCAATAAATAACTACATACATGTACATATGTGTTGTTATTTTTTACATTTTTTTTGAAATGTTAAAACGTAATAAATATAATATCATTTCCTTAAATCAAACTACGAATCTCTCAGTTCCTTATAAATTCAAATAAAAGGTCCGGCCCGCGATTTTAGGTTAAATTTGATTTCCGGCCCGCGGTCTTGATGAAGTTGCACATGCCTGAACCAAGCTTTGTGTCATTATTTTCCCAATTTTTCATTACTGCTCTAATAATTCCTTTATAATATTATGCATTTTTAATTTATTTATTATCTCTCCTCCTTGGAGCATCAGACCCTTAATAATTACATTATTCTCCCTCTTTAACTTTTTTCTTTCAGTTTCTGTATTCTGCTTGTTAGTTCTGTTTTTTTTCAATTGTTTGTATTTATTTTTCATTTTTTAGGTCTTGGAATTCTTAGAAACTTTTACCTGTCTATGCAGACTAATCAACTAAGAAGTGCTTTATATTATAATGTTATGTCCTCCTTGTCTTAAGCTTTGAGACGCGTTATTATTCGCCCGAATAGTTAATAATGTTCTTGATGCTCTAGAGATTAATTTAATGATTCCATGATTATTTTATACTGACTGAAATCAAAAATCAATTGATTTTCGCAACGAATCGCATTACAGACACTCAAGATCTAACAAAGGTTAGAAAATGGTTACCTGTGCAATCATTTAATAAGCTATCTTATATTATAATAGGGGGTAGTTAATCGGAGGATTAGCTAACAGATACATCATATTTAAAAACAAAATCCGACAATGACAAAAATTTCATTGGGGCACAAAACGAGCTGAACTAATTGACAACATTTATAATTGATAATGAAAATCAAAATTTTATTATCCAATATTCTTCAACCCTCGGGATGAATTGAAATTTATGCCACCTTATTATGAACACATATTTAACACATGTAGAAAGCACCCTAACCTCCCGTCCCTAAGTTCCCTTATTGAACGATTCAAAAGATTTCGCCCCTTTTACCCCGGCTCATTTTTTGATCGGACCTTCTGATCAACATAATTGAGTCCAGATTATCGAGATCAGAATATATTCAGCAGATGGTCAAAATAGTATCGTTGCGAACTTCAACAGTGCTCTAAATGGAAAACTAATTCGATGAAAATCCTTCGTGTTGGTGATTTATTAATAATCAAGCAAAAATTCATAAAAACTATTTTACTTAAATTTCCCCTAACAACTGTGTGTATATATTAATTACTTTAAGGCAGTGGGATTGGTCTTATAATGCAAATTTCATTTATTGCTCACTTTAAAATTCACTTTTATATGTTTACAACCTCTTACTTAATTGCTGCCTATAAACAAATTCCATCTTTTGTGTAGTGCAGTTTACAACCTCTTTGGAACTGAATTCATTTCTTTATTGCATTCTCAGAAATGTTACATATTAATAACACTTTTTTATTGTTAGAAAAAAAGATATGGACTTTAGGACTTTTTGGAAATTAGCCGCATGCAACTTTTATTCTAATCATCAAGTTGTGAGACTAGGAATCTACTTGGATTTTTATATTGGGTTTCTGCGCAAGTTTTCCTCTCCAATACTATAATTTGTAAAATATTTAGTATTAAAAATCAGTTTCTCTTCACTTCTTAAACAGTAAACATTTTGTAAATATTGTTCAGAGTATTAATGGAGACATTAAACTAAGAGTTTCGAAAACCAGACGTGTCTTTTAAAGTAACAAGCCCAGCTCGATCAAAATAACAAGGGATCGATGATAGTATATTCAACTATTTGTAATGCTAAGTGTTTAACGGATCAATTGTTGCTGTTGAATGCACTTTAATAGTTGCAAATTGTTTGTTGCTTCGAGCCACAGAATATTGATGTGTGATTAAATAAGTTGTTAATATACTGTAAAAGCAGGTTCTATAAAAATGATTCATACAATATACTGTTAGCTTCTAAAAATAAAATTCAATACACAAACATTAAATTATACACATTACAATTCTTTTCTCCGCAATTTATTTTTATTTACTAGATTTACATGATGTGCCAATAAGCCCGAAAATTATAACTAGTGAATGGAAAATAAATTGTGTAAACGTGTATAATTTCATTAAAATATTAAAATTCTTTTCACGCTATTCCAAAAATAACAATATTCAATATAAATACAACATAGATCTTTTTAAATTTAATGGGCGATATTTCTAAGATTACTTATGAATTACAATTAATTGAAAAGATAGTGAATTTTTCAATTCAGTCTAAGTATGGATTATCACGTAGTAACGGTCGCAACCATTCTCTTGATTACTTATGTGTTTATATTAGACGTAGAATTATCTCTTATTTCTGTAACTACTGCACTTACTACGCATTATTAGCAAAAATATTTGGTAGTATGTGTAGCAACATGTGCATTTAGTTTAGATAACATTTATTTTTAGAATAATTACATTAGGATTGATCATATTTATACGTCACTATATAAACTCACATCACAATTATCTACTAATTCTTGCTTTTAACTTAAATACTAGGTAAATATTTTTATAACAAAACAAAAACACTTTTAGTAATGAAATAAAGAATATAAATATTCTTTCCAAAATTTTATCCACTGAGACATGATGCTTTGTTAAATCGCTGGTTTATGTAATCCCTTTATTCTTTTAATAAATTTTAGCATTTGTAGTAATTTTATCTTTTGGTCAATACCATTATTTTTACTTATTTTATTAATAAAAAATAAAAGATTCTTACACTCCGCATACGGTTGCGGCCTAACCAGCGGTAGCGAGATTGCAGCAACGTTAGTTCGGGTCATTAATTAGATGGGTGGCCGGTACCATTCACCATTGGGATACTAATAATGCTTTCCTTTAACATAACAAGCTCATTTGCACACACAAATACCCAAATAACACGACGAAAGGGCCAAGTGGTCGATAGCCAAACACTACTAGTACGAAAATATTATTATTTTATAACTAAGAAATATTTATTTTAAGTTATTCAAAGTAATATTACTCTTAGTTCTTTTAAAAATATATTCGTTTACGTAATTTTAATTAAGAAAATTAGGACAGTATTTTATTTAGATCTCAGGAAACTACGTGATTGATTGCAAAAGAGATATCGTTGCAATTAATATTGCGACACGGCATAGTTATTTAAATCAAGGAAATAAATCTTGTTTTTTAATTCGGAATATACGATTTCAAGTAGATTGTGTGAGAATGAAACGATCACGCGTATCCATCCGCCGATAACGACGTATTATTCAAAATATAGTAATTAATAATCATTGTACATGACATATTTTATAACATAAAAGCGCTGATAAGAGGGCATTGAAGAAAAAATAGGTTTCATAAATGTCCTTCGATAACCTCGTTCTTGATAATCGCAGTTTGATTCGAAAAACAATCCATTTATTCAGCAGCGTTTTGCCACTTAACATTTATTACTGTTCAATAATGATTTTGTTATTTCTCCGAATTAATAACTATTAAATAATTATATGGCTTCTGCAAATGTTTTATTTGGAAAGATTTGCGACCGGAGATTATGATTTTTCCAGGACGGCTTATGCAATACTAGCGAATATTACGAATAGTATAAATATGACTGGAAGAACAAATATATGTTTATTAAAATTTATCCGTTGTAAAAATAATATGTGCATAGCACAAAATTTAAAAATTAAACTCATCCATCCAGAGGGAAATGGAAATAACCTATTAGATGTCGATTTAAAATGTATTAATAAAGAAGAACCGTAGAGGTAATATACTATAATGTCAATTTTAAAAACATTCCATTAAATTATTGTGTTCTTTCAACAACAGTCACTGACTAGTTTCGATTTATTTGGGATCTTATCAGCGAAGTGCATTTGGAAACAGGGATTTTTTTTTTATGAGATGACCCTTATATTAGGGTAGTTTCGGATTCTTACCGACTAAAAACTCTCCTCCGTGATCGCTCATTTTTTTAAATATTCCTGTCCTTTGGGCATCTAAAGTCAGAACATCGTGATCTGGATGCATGGACACCCTTATAGTAAGGTAGTGTCGGACCTCTCCTCCGCCATCACTGTTCTGTGACAAGTCCAGGACCAAATGGTCTTCTCTAGTCTGGTCTCATGAGAATTGATCGCAAAGAGTATCACTCTCCTCGAAAGAAGCAGGGAACCGAGCGGATCACGGTGGCTCAAGGAGTAAATAGGGAAACGTGGTTCTACTTTGGAGTTTTAACTCTGCACATATCCGTAAAACTAGATAATACCATTAAGGTGCCTTCTATTGTCTATAGCAATTAGTGCTACGCTTTAGACAACAAATGGACCTTTAATGGTATTTTCATAAAATGTTTTATTTTGTTTTGTTGTAACTAATCGATTCTAAAAAAACATATTCTTTAGAAAAATAATATATATACGAGGGGTCGGTAACCTTTTTTGGTTGCGGGTCAAAATCAAACACAATATGAATATTAAAGGGACGTTTGGGTTAGTGATATTTTCAATTATTAAATAAAAACACGACTGTTTAGAGTTTTGCTACATATGTAGATACACTGCTACAATTGTTTCGCCACACAGTGGCTTCGTCAGGCAGATGAGTAATGGTTTTATTTTTATACTGTAGCGACTTAAATACTTGTTTGAATAGGTGGGGGTGTTACAATTATAAATTAATTAAGTAATGGCGTTATTTACATCTGTTTGCTCGTTCAATAATATGTTGCGTTGCGTTGAAATTTATTGATTTCCAGTTGTTCCAACAAATTTAGTTTCTTCCCTTTTTGGCACGTGTGTAGAATTTTGAAGTTCGCATTGAATCCATAATGTTCTTCCAGGAGGTGGTTGGCGTATGTTGATGTTGTTTTTTCTTGCATATAACTTTTCCTGTGTTCCCGAATTCGATCCTCGAAACTTCGGCCTGTTTGCTCTACATACACTTTAGGACAATCGCCACACTCAAGTAGATAGACGCCAGACTTTTTGTTTTTTACCACTTTATCTTTAGAATTATTGATATATTTGTTTATTAAATTGTTAGTCTTAAAAGCTGTTATAATATTTAATAATTTTAGTTCTTTGCTAACTGCTATGGAAGGAGGGCCAATATATGTTAATGAGCAGTAATTTTGATTTGCTGTTGGTTTTGTTTGAGGAAATATTAAATAATTAATTTTGTTTTTGTTTTTTATTTAATATATTGATTATTAGCTCATTAGGGAATTCGTTATTGTTGGCGATGGTTAATATTCTGTTAAATTCTTTATTAAAATTGACCTCCGATAATGGGGTATTTATCAGTCGGTGTATCATTGAATTATATGCTGCTAGCTTATGGGGCATGGGGTGGAAGAATTTAAAATGGATTGTTGTATCGGTGTGGGTCGGTTTATGATATATATCGAATTCTAGTTGATCTGTTCTATGCGATATGTTGAGGTCTAAAAAGTTTTAGATTTATTCTCTTCTAGTTCTAATGTGAATTTAATATTGTTGTGGATTGAGTTTAAATAAGACAAGAAGACATCTAATTGTCTGTTTGTACCTTAAAAACATACAAGGATGTCATCCACATACCTAACCCAGAACATGCATTTGTTAAAAAGATGGTGTTTGCTAATTACTGATTCTAAATAATCCATAAATATTTCGGCGAGTAAAGGACTTAATGGGTTACCCATCGCTAAACCGTTAGGCTGATTAAAGAAGGAATTATCAAATTGGAAATAATTTTGTGTTAAATTTCGGACGTAATTACTGGGTTTTTCCTTTTGGCCTAAGCCGCTCGCTGATAATTCTTATTGCCTCCTTAGGTGGTACACTGGTAAATAGGCTGGAACGTCAAAGGACGCGAGCAAGCAATTACTAGGGATTGTAATGTTGGAGATTTTTTGGATTAATGCTGAGGAACTTTTGACGGAATACTTTGGTATCAATTGGGTGTACTCTTTGATTAAACTAATAAAGTGTTTGGATAAGTTTCTGCAAGCGGCGTTTATGAATGATACTACTGGTCTAATTGATTGTTCGGGTTTATGTAATTTGATAAGGCCATATAATTTAGGGGCACTAGGGTTCATTGGGATAAGTAGTCTTTTTTGATTTTCGGAAATTAGAGCTTAACAATTATCAAGGGCGGTTTTTATTTCTTTTATACTTTTTTTGGTGGGATCAGAATTGAGTTTTTCAAATTTGTTTTCATAAATGAAGTTTAGGATTTTAGTTTTATAATCAATTTCTGGCATAGCAATGACGGTATTGCCTTTGTCTGCTTTAGTGAATATAATTTTAATTTCAATGGATTTCTTTTTTATGGATTTAGCTATATTTGATTCGGTTGACGAAAAATGATCCAATTGTTTATTATTATTTAAAATTGTTAGTTTAGCAATGGCTTTGTTGCAAATAGAATTATTATTGGTTTTAATTAATGCTAATTCAAAGAAAATGATGGTAGCGATCGTTACTATGTGGTAGTTCATTTACCTTTTTAATGCTAGTTCAGTTTCAACGGCTAAAATTTCTAAGTTTGAACTTTTAATTTGCGGTTTAATATTATGTTTAAACCCTTTTCTTAATAAATTAGTTTCTGCTGTGGTGAATTCAATATTTGTTGAGTTAATAAATCTATCAAAAATCTTTATGGTATCTTTAGGGAAGGGTAAAGGTGTGGATTGAAATTTTCGGCTGATAAGTCTCCTTAATTTTGAATTTTGTGTGAAGTACTTTTTATGGTAAATTGGTCTGATTTTATCTTGGATTTTATCAAAAAGTAGGCCAAATTCTAAATTGTGGCATCTATAAGTTAGTTCTGAGTGTGTTACCTTCAGGTATACGGAGATGACGTCCCTCTCAGCTAAGAGTTTCTTGAAATCTTCAACCAGTCACGTTTTCTTGACAATTTCCACCGCCTTCTTAGCTGCTCTGCTGTTGTTGCTTGCCTTTATGTTAATGTAGTTGGGGGGTCACTCCATAGCGTTTGCACTCGTCAAAATTCTACACACGTGCCAAAAAGGGAAGAAACTAAATTTGTTGGAACAGCTGGAAATCAATAATTTCAAAAACGCAACATAGCAAACAGATGTAAATAACTCGCCATTACTTAATTAATTTATAATTGTAACACCCCACCTATTCAAACAAGTATTTAAGTCGCTACTGTATTAAAATAAAACCATTACTCATCTGCTTGATGAAGCCACAGTGTGGTGAAACAATTGTAGCAGTGTATCTACAAATAAAGCAAAACTAGCAAATAATGTATACGCTGATGGCGCTCTGCTGCGGTGAGAACGGGCGCTCGGTACAAGTGGAGCTTCTGAGTGGCTCCTAGGTACTGGTTGCTGTTGATGATAGTTTACGCTGGTTGCAAGGCAGCGGAGAGTTTACTTATTTTATTGGCTGATCTGCCAGTGTATCGATTTTCTGTGCCAATAACAGCCGTTTGTTATCGTACCGTCGTTTAAGTGTGTTCCATGCTGTCGTGTAGTTGGCACTGGTCATCGGTAGGTGAGATATAAATTTTGAAGCTTCTCCACGTACGTAACCATTAAGATATTCTAGTTTTTCAATATCCGATAAGTGGAGATTATTGTGAATAGCTTGTTCATATAAGCTTTGAAACTTGGTCCATTTGTCGTATCCACCTTCAAATGTCGGTATGTTTTTTATTGGTAATTGGGCGTTGTGCCTCAATTGTGTGTCCGTCGTGGGAAACCTGGTTGAAAAACTACGCAAATGGGTCTTCATCGGTCATTACATTGAGAACAGAAAGATACATTCTGAATATTTCATTCCAGAACTGCTCTATACTGTCTATACTGCCTTACAACAGCGTAAACTATCATCAACAGCAACCAGTAACTAGGAGCCATACAGAAGCTCCACTTGTACCGAGCGCCCGTTCTCACCGCAGCAAAGCGCCATCAGCGTATACAAATAATAAGATGCATTTTATTAAAAAAATAATAATTGCAATACTCTTTTAAACATTAATTATTATTATAAAACTTTAACTATTATTATAAAAACAAACATAGTTGAATGAACTTTATTTATAAACGTTCTCTTCGATATTAATGGATCCCCAAATGTTGAAATTGTTACGTCAATTTAGTTAGGTCTGGTGTACAGTCAGTAATTTTAAGACATGCTCCTGTTCTTGCTTAAAATAAATTTCATTTGTAAAAATATTTGCTAACATTTATAAGTTATAGGTATGTACCTATATACCCTGCAAGTTCTAAATCGTATAACAAACCTCCTTGGATTAGCTGCTCAATTAAAATTAAACTTGCAAAGAAGGATGGAGCTCGTAAAAAATATCTACACTCTCGGAAAGAGAGTGATAAATGTGTTTGCTCCCTTAAAATACACTGCTCAGGTTGAGAAGAACCTCAGTACTTCTCCACAACTTCTCTGGCAATATGTTAACCATAAAAAGGCCTCGACTCGCATTCCAGGTGTCATGACACTAGATGACACATAGTTATCCAACTGTAATGATGTAGTTAATGGTTTTGCTAATTATTTTAGTAAATTGTTTGCTCCAAGTTCATTATCTGCCAATGTGAATGTAAACAAACTCAATAATTTAGCCAATGTCAAGTTTTGTGTAGCAGATGTGAAGAAACAACTTAGTGGCCTCAAACCTAGTTTAACTATGGGTATCGACTTAGTTCCCAGCCTGATCTTAAAGGATGCTGCAAACGTGTTATGTGATCCTTTGTGTTTTATATTTAATTTTATATTAAGTAGCGGTACTTTTCCCGATGCATGGAAAGAGTCAGTCGCGTATCCGTCCGGTCTTCAAAAAGAGAGTTAAAACTGCAATCGACAATTATCGACCAATTTTTATCTTGAGCAACTTGTCCAAAAGGATTTGAATCACTTCTCAGCAACTATATTTATAACAATGTCAGTATGTCTCTCCATAACGATCAAAATGGTTTTATGAGGAAGCGCTCTACGACTACCAATTTAACCAATTTTACACATAATATTTCTAAAGCCATGGATGCTGGGAAACAAGTCGATGTTATCTAAACTGATCTTATAAAAGTTGTAAAGTAAAGCTGGATCATGCTCTTTTAATATCTCATGGACTACGACTTGAGTGTTAGTGAATGTGATTCGCTCATTCTTACATAGTCGGCGGTAAGTGGTAGAAGTTTGGTCACGCACGTCATAGCTTCAGGTGGTGTTCCCCAGGTGTCTAACCTGGGTCCGTTATTTTTCATATTGTTTTTTAATAATATTTGCTCTGTACTTAATTGTAGTACCTTCTTATTTGCAGATGACTTGAAGATCTTAAATGTTATTGGCTCTACTGATGATTGTTTAGACTTGCAGCATAGCCTGTATGTTTTGGTTAGTTGGTGTCTAGATAATAAGTAAGAATTAAGCATTGGCAAATGTTCAGTTTCATCCTATACCCGCTGATTTGTGTATTACCTTTGACAGTAAACTTACATTCAACTTGCACGTAGCTAAACTTTCTGTTGATTGTTAAGCCTAGGAGCTTTATAGTTCGTAAGTGTAAACCTTTTAAGAACATTAATGCACTCATTAAATTATTTAATACGTTTGTAATAAGTAAGCTGTGTTAATGATCAGTGGTCTGGTCGCCTTGCTATTCTAAATATATTAATATGCTTGAAAATGTGCAAAAGAAATTCTTGAGATACATTTATTTTGTTAAACATGGAACTTATCGTTTCGATGTTCCATATTAAGATTTATTAAGTGAATTTAACTTTCTACCTCTGCAAAATAGGAACATCTTGTATGACCTATGTTTCTTATACAAGTTAATTCATAACAAAATTGAAAACCCTACTTTTTTATCACAGCTAAATTTTAATGTACTCACATCCTCATCTGGACATGTATTTCCCATCTATTACGGCCTTTAAATCATCCGTTATTGCCTGTTTTAGGGATAGGCATGTTTAAGTATTTTACGTTTGTTTTTGTCTTATTTTGCAAATGTGTACCGCTGATCAATATATCTTTTGTCTTTGTTACTGTAATCATTTTATTATTATATAATTAAGTTTTAATTGTTAATACCACTCTGCAATTGGCTCCAGTGACTGTTGGGTTGATAAATAAATAAATAAAGCCATTTTTTTCAAAGATGAAAACTTCGTAGGAAGTTATGCCCAACACGTCGATATCATGAGGAAATAATAATCTTCAATTTTTTTCGAAATCAATCATTTCTAAACTAAAATTTTCAATTTTTTATATTGAAAATTTAAAACATTTTGTTCTATTTCGTCGGGCTTTATTAAAAATGTAAACATTTCGGCATGCTTCTTAAAACTTTGAAATCGACTTTCATATTCACATTTAATGACGAAAATCCAACGTTCTAACATATTTAGATGACTTTCATCGATATTTTCTTTTTCATGTTCCCTTTTTAACAAAGGAAAGAAAATACATTTTTGGTTTTTATATCAGTTTTAAATAATATTAATTTCGACGTAAAACCCTTCTTTATACATTTTCAAAATTCTATGGTTATTTCTTTGGAGACGTACGTTGCAATCATTATATTGATTTATTATGTCTATTAAGAACAAAAGCCTTAAAAGCCATTGTTTATCATTGAGTTCGATATGGTTTTCACCTATTTTGTGAAGAAATATTTGTATATCATCAAAATACTCCACATTAAGAACTTTGCATCGACTTAACCGTCGTATTTCATAATGTAACAGCAAATCTCCATATTTTGATTCAATTTCCTCCAAAAAAGCTTTAAGGCGCCTGTGTATTAATGCTAATCGTGCTTTTACCTTCTTAACGTTTTTAAGAACCTTTTCGTTAACATCCTTAAGTTGTTGCGTAGATGCCTTTGCAAACAATGAAACCATAAAAGTGAGCAACCAAGTTCATTTCACATTAGTTTTACAAATCCCACATGTTTTCCTCTCATACTTAGAGCACCATCAGTTGTTATTGAAAACAATTTACTTATTAAATCAAATACTTGTCCATTTTTGAAATTTGTAAACTCTTGTACTTGATGAAAAGCAGGTATATACGGTACAAAACAAGAGACAAAGATTTATGTCAGTCTTACCAAGGACACCATGGTGTTCCAAGCAGATTCGATAGCTCTTCGCCATTACACAAGAGAAATAGCAAGCCAAGATATCAAAAGTAGGTCAATTGTTATATTCTCCGACAGCCAGGCGCTGCTAAGAGCACTAAGCTCCACACGTCGAATCTACGCTAGTGTGGGACTGTATACGTGCTCTATATGAACTTGGCTGTCACAAAAAAAGTAACAATCACTTCTGAATCAAGACAGAAAAATGGTCAAAACAATAGTATGCCTGATAACAGGACGATGCAAGCTCAACAAACATATGAGCAAAATAGGCCTGATGGAAGAAGCACCATGCAGATTCTGCTTAGAGGAAGAAGAGGACTTATTCCACATCCTATGCCACTGCGAGGGCCTAGCAAAGATTAGATATCAAAAGCTGTGCACTACAAACCCAAGCGGCTAATAGGACTAATCAAAGAGGCAAAGCTAGAGCTGGTCATCTGAGATAAATAGGGATCCAAAATAGATCTGAAAAGGTCGCGGTGCAACAGGCGATGGTGCCACCTATATAATATTTAATCTAATCTAATACTAATACTTTACTTTTTTACTAATTTCTTGACCATCTGCTATATTTTTAAATTGTTATTAATTATTTACGCGGTAACAATTAATAAAGTCTAACGGATCAAACAACCTGGCTATCTCTGACATAATCTTTCGTGTAGTTATTCGATGATCATTTTGTTCACTTACTGAAAACGTAAACTGATCTGAAGCAGAATCTCATTGACAACCAAGAATTTTTGTATGTTTTCTTTAAAAATCTGATTAACGTATTATTTGTGTCACCTGGGATGTTATTTACATGATTTAAGTTCCAATTTTACTTTCCCTATATAGGGAAAACAATCTGAATTATCTTGGTTTACGTGGCCAATATAATGCTTTTCGCACGTTAGTTCACAAGAGTTACATTTCACACATTTTCTAGTTTAAAATTATCTAAATTATAATTCAAATTAGCTTTAACTTTAAAACTAATTCTCTTGTAAATAGATAGACAACAAGCTTGTTTGAATATTCATTGAATTTTGTTTATGTATTTTTTATTGAAGTGAAATAGTTGTACCGTCGGTTATCATGTTTATAAATTTGTTAACATTACTTTTAATTTATTTTAGTTTATACAGTTTTAACGTTTCATAGTTTATAATTTTTCAATTTCCATGAAAGTATTGCAAGAAATCGATTGATTGAAAAAAGTATGAACAAGGCCTACTTTAAGGACTCCTTCTATATTTACTACTTTACAATATTTTCTGCTTCGACATTTACAATCCTGATTCTCTTTACTCTAAACTCATACAATTTGCTGATGGTACTGCCTTAATTTCCCAGACATACAAAGTACCAATAATCCCTTTAGCAACTTATTAACTCTTTGCTACATTTGTTCGCAAAATGATTAATTACAATTAATATTGGCAAATAGCAGCTTCTACTTATTTATTTTTTATTTTTAAACTTAAATTACAAATAATAATAATAAATAAACATAAAACTCCAGCAATCATACTATCCATAATATCCATAAGTTAGCGAGCGACCTTCCCTAAGTACTTCAACTAAAATCCACCATCCCCTTAATCCTCTACATAATTTTTCCAACCAACTCCTATATGATACCTCTGTGATTCTTATTAATGAACGACCTCTATAAAGGGTGGTTATTAAACATTCGGCAAAAATCCAAGAAATTATTCACTGGGCTGTTATTCTAAGTATAATTCCTTGAAAATTTACAACAAAACCATTTTTGAAATTTTAAAAATTTTAATAGACGAAATAAAAATATACTACAAATGTAAAATAAGTTTTAAAATGGGTTGTTATATTTTAACAATATTTTAATTACTAAGAATGACTTTTATCTACTAACAGCAAGCAAATGCAGATATCGAAAAGAAGTACAGTTTAAACATTGACGAGTGACTATTGGCTATTTGACGTTTGATTTTTGTCTTTAATAGTAATAGATGACTGACATGCATTTAATTTATGAACCTATGGCAATTAATTATAAGCTAAGGCTATTTATTTTCTGTTTACTATAGTTTCGGCATCTCAACGTGCCATTATCAAAACATACCATGTATGTTTTGATAATGGCACGTTGAGATGCCGAAACTATAGTAAACAGAAAATAAATAGTGTTATACAAACAAAGTTACAAAGTGTCTTATTTATACTCAAACATGTATAACGAAGTAGAAGCCGCAAAAATTAATAATATAAGCTAAGGGATTCGGATTGAAATTGTGGCTAATTTGACCAGTATTTCTACCAGGAAGACTTATTAGCAAGGTGTACTGAAACACTATAGAGCAAGCACTACCTCAGTTTTTGGAGGATTGACAACAAGAAATGCAATGCATCCGCACAATTTAGTGCAGTTACATATCAGGATGGACCACACTTATGGTCTGCTCGATCCTCGGGCTTAAACCTCCTGAATTATTTCCTATAGGGCTATCTAAAATTATTAATTTACACTACTCCAGTGGAAAATGTGGAAGACTTGCGAAACCGCATAATTGCTGGGAGTAACACAATCAGAAACGACCCTGGTGTTTTTGAAAGAGTTTGACAGTCAATGAGGAGAAGATTAGATTATTGCATTCTAGCTAGAGTCATTATCGACAGTTTTTGTAGCTTAACATACTTTATTGTAATAAAATATTGTTATTGTCGAAATTTTTGTTCATCTTCGAACGCAAACGCGTTCTGTCAATGACATTTTTTTAGAATACTTCATGGAATAACCCTTTTAATTTTTAGCATATATTTATCATCATGTTTGACTCCATATTATCTCAACAGTTGGAGTAAGCATCGCAAATGTACAGGTCAACAATGGGTAGTAAATCTCATCTCCTATTTTATTATTTATCAGACTGGATTCTACATAAATCTCATCGTTCAGACAAAATCTAATTTTAGTTTTAATTTTTGGAGGAGTTTACAAGTGTTTTAAATATTACCATAAATCAGCGAGGAGGATTCACTGCATTTGGTGAAGCAAATCCTCAGTACATCAATATCCTACATTTTACACTTGCTATCAATAATATAATCCTTTATATATTCATTGTTTATCCTAATCCCTTTAATATTATTAAGAGCTAAATCTGAATCATACATCCTGAATCCTCTCTAGGCTATGATACAATTCCAAAATCCATTCTTAATAACTTGTTCACGATAACCACCTTTTTTATTTTAAAATTTTTGTTATTTCCCAAAATATTTATTTTCGAAATCCTATTTTTTCTATGGAGATTTATTTAATTCGCATTCACTCTCCAATTCGGCGACATACCCAATAGTGTGAAACCAGACTGGTGGTTTATTGCATGAATATTTTGTTGCAAGCTGTTTGAGTGGTGGTAAAATACTTGAGCATGATTTAATAAATCAATGGTCACGGTTTTGCCCATATCTTTGATAAAATTTCACATTACTCCCAGTAAAATATGTAGAATTAGCAAAGGTACATTTTCAGGATTCACCACAGCTTTTCCTGGTTGGCCAAGTCTTATTTTTTGATAATCCCTTTCTTTCTCTCTGCTGCCCTAATCACATGAAAAAACAACAAAAATAATTGGTCGATACTTGTTCTGCTACTCCCTTGATGGAACCAATTTTTCAAATTAGGAGAAGTAAAACTCTTTTTATGTTCCATTTCTTTATTTTCAGATAACTGACACGTGTTTCGGTCCTTTGTCAGTTTTAACTTTGATAATGATCCGCAAGGACCGAAACACGTATCAGTTATCTGAAAATAAAGAAATGGAACATAACAAGAGTTTTACTTCTCCTAATTTGAAAAATAATTGGTCTACTTTTCCTAAGTCAGACAATTTCGAACGTCATTTTAGGTGATAAGCAAATTTCAAATATGTTTTCATGATAAGGGCACTATCAGGCAATAATCAGTAAATATTTCATACTGGCAAAAAATTCGATTGTACAGTGTTATTATACAGATAGGGGTTTTAGTTAAATCAATTTTATAAAACTGGCAGTGTGTAATATTCTACACATACAAGCCTGTTAAGTTCATTAATTTTACGTCTAATATACTGCCTCCTACGTATACCGAAAATTAGTCTAGTTCAAGAATTTTGAATTCTTTGGATTCGAGATTGAGAACATCAATCAATGCAGGTATCATACACAGAGTCGCTAAAGGTAACATTTGATGGGGCTTCACAAAGCATAGTTTTACTTTCTCTAGTTAAAATGTCTTTGTTCATGAAAATGAGTTTGAGTACTATAAAGACCAACATATTTTCTAAAACGGAGTTTATAATCCAGTAGTAGTCCTAGATTTTTAACACAGTCCGAAAACATTGTAATTATCCCATTCAAGAAAATATGGAGAGATTGTAATGCAGCTTTTCTTTTATACTTTCCCTATGTAGAATATATTTATTCTTTTCTTTTTTGTTTTTAAAATATGACATTTTTCTGCCTAGTCGACTGACGTTTATAAGTTAGAGAACTTTCCCTAACAAGTCGCCAAGTCATATTTTTGGTCTGTTTTCCCTTATACCTCCTCTCGATTACCATAATGTCCTGATGGAACCATTCTCCTTCTTTTTCAAAGTAATCACGCATGTTATCTTTAAAGCAATCGAAATGCGAATCTATTATCTGTAGCTTCAAAGGCATGCGAGATCCCATTTTCCCAAACTTGTCCACTATATCTTGGACTAGTGTTTTATAGTTTTCTGCTTTGTGATTCCCAAGGAATCCTTCAGTCACAGCTATGAAACTTTTCCAAGCATCCATTTTGGTTTCATTTAGTTTCTGTATCAACTCTTCCGACTTCACCATCTGCTTAATCTGTGGTCCCACGAAACACGCCTGCTTTTCACAGATTAGAAAACTTCTCGCGAAGAAACTTAACAAATTACTTCATGAGCCCTAGTTTTAAATATAGTTTTAATGCTCTGGCCGGCCAATGACCCCCACTTAACATTTTGTGCACCGACAACGAACTCTTGGAGGCCAAGCCTCAACCTGATAATCCTGATTGTCGGCTCGGCTGTTCAACAAACAAAGGTAGTGAGAGTTCTTCGTATAGCCTCCTTGCAGGCCCATGAAAAATGATATAATCTTAAAATCCTTAATAACTTCCCAATTGTTTTCTTGGTATCGAAGTCTTTCAAGCACATTTTTGGCGTTCTTATAGTTTTTCTTCAGATCAGAAGAATATGCTATTGGGATCGAGGGATATGGATTTCCATTGTGAAGGAGAACCGCTTTCAAGTTTTGAGAAGAGCCATTTATAAATAAAGTCAACAAATAACCCGTTGATATCATTACAAAAACATAAATCTTCTTTTTCTATAAAAAAGTCCGTGAACTCTAGGTTTCGCTTTCGCTGCTCACTAACACGCATGTCCTTATCAACTAATTTTCACTGCTATAGTCTTGATACCAAAATTTTAATTGGTTTTGAAAGTACGGCTTGTCTTCTGCATCACTCGGTATGTAAATATCTGATGAGCTAAAAACTGTCTGGCTACTTGATAGCTTGCATGTTGACAAATCGGAAAACTGTCGCACAGGCAAATCATCTGAGTGAGGCACAGGCGCCGACGAAGATGGTAAATCAGGATAGATCATTTCGGCTTCACTCGTAGATTTCCTACCAGGTTTTACTTGTACCTGACAGAATATGTATTATATTTCTTCACCTGAAGAAGCTACAGTGTAGTTAAACAATTGTAGTGAGTAAAATAAAAAGTTGAAAATCATCAATAGTTTACAATTATTATTATATTAAGCTACAAGTTTCGTTCAAAACCGTTAGCCCGAAATAGGGTCCAACCCAGAAATCACGAGGCAACGAAGGAAGGAAAGACCGCAAATAGGAGAATTAGAAGGAACAAACAACAACATAATATTACTAACAAATAATATGTATAGCCCTGTAATTTGAACAAAATAAATACATTATTATTAAATAAGTATACTATAAAATATAATTAGACAAAGAAGGGAATCTTTTAACAACAAACTTAATTAAATTATATGTATATTTAGGTAATAATAATAATCAATATTAGTGACAATTTACTCATTTTAATATATATTTTAATAAATATATTCTAATAATAAAACTGCACAATTTAAATGAAATAAATATTTTATATTATCTTGTGTTTATAAAATAAATTCTTGAATACAATTACATAAATTGGCACTTGCTTTTGATGTACACTGGTGCAACGACACATAATGCGATAATGTATTTAAATATATGAAAATATACAGCAATAAAACCAATAAATGATTATTATTTCAAGTTTATTGCTACACGATTTGTTTAATAACAATTATGATTCATTTCGAAATCTCATTCAGTAGACCATGTGAAAAATGTAAATATTCTTCCGTCAAAAATTTTATAGGTTTTTTATCTCTATCGATTTCATTTTATGGCTTGTTGTGTCTCGTGACATGAAAGTACGAGTGTGTGTGTGAGTGTATACAAATTGACTTAATAATAACAATAATATCGCGAGCGGTTATTATCAATTAGAATGTGTTAACGACAATTTGTTGTTCGTTAATTATGTGCGGCAATTATTATGATCATCGCGTAACTTCCCGTCAGTTAATTTTTATTTTAATGTACGTTGAATTCGTGTAATACACAATGGCACACTTTATTCAATTGTTTACTGCATCTAGTGTTTTTATCACGTGTTGTTTATGTAATGTATCAACCATTATAATTAATCATTTCTATTAACACCAAAAACATTAACTAACATTTTTTTTTGTTTTAAAATTTAAAATCATAAACCGCCAAAGATTTTCATTTGAAAATCATTAAAATTGCTGAGAACCTTTTGATAAATCAATTTACTCCGATTTTTAGGATATTCTTTAAAATTGTCATGTAAACATTTTCCCTATATTTTTTCTCCTTTATAAGTTACTTTAACTATTGTAGTTTCTCAATAATCTAAACATAGGATAAATAAACAAAATACATTAAGTTATCATAAAATGATTTGCCGAAACCATAGTAAACAAGGAATAAACAGTGTTATACAAATAAAGTAACCAAGTGTTTTATTTTTAAAATGGAAACGAAGTAGAAGTCTCAAGTATTAACAATAATAATATATGTATTCTGTAATTTTTACACTTTTACAATAAACGTCAATGGCTTAATCTTTTACGGTCATTAGATATATACCGTCAAAATAAAAATATTAACTTAATGATTATTTACCATTATTTAAGTTCTTATAATCTATGAACCGTATTAATAGTACAATAAAAACATAAAACTATCAAAATTGAAATTATTACAAAACGGTAAAATCAATTTAAATTTATCACATCTGAGCAATTTAATGAATAATAATAAACATCTTTATTTACAGAAAAAAAAAAAGAAAATAATTTACATATAATTAACAAAATGACAATGGAATTATATAATAATTTATTTTTCCTGTCAAACGGCTATCGACCCGCGGTCTTTCAGCCTGGAGTTATCTGTCTTACAAACGTCATGATTGCTAATGTCTAACGGAATTAACTGTCGGTTGTTCTTCAAACGTCGTGATCACTAATGTCATTATGAAATGCGGAAATGTACTGATGAATGGTGATTTCTGGATATTTGTATCGGGGTGTTATTAAAGGATTGCGAGGGATACACATGTGGTTAAGGATGTCAATGGTATTAGGGTTAGTGGCGAATTTTTGAGCAAGGAATGTAAGGCGTTGTTCAATGGGAGTTAGGTTGGTTAATTGGTACAGGAGTGTGTTGGATGGGTTGTGTAAGGGGTTAAGGGGATGTCTAATTTTGGTGAGTGTAATTTAATTTAATAATGTAATGTAATTTAATGATTTTTTTGCAGAATCTGCCAATAAAATTCTTGCATCTCTACCTGCTTCTATTGTTGATCCTGTGCTTTTAATGTGTAATAATGTCACTAGTAGTAGTTCCTATTTTAAATTTTGTGAAGTGTCTTCATCTACTGTAAGTAAGGCAATCTACAGCTTAAAGCAATATAAGAGTAGAGATATTTATGGAATAAATCTAGATGTAATAAAATTGGTTTTGAATAAGATTTTGTTTCCGCTAACTAAATTAATTAACATGTGCATACGTTCAAACATATTTCCATTTGCTTTAAAAGCTGCCTTGGTAATTCTAATTCACAAAAAAGGGGATCGGGATGATCCGAATAATTACCGTCCCATATCTTTGCTTCCAATCTTTTCCAAAGTGCTGGAAAAATTTCTACAATGGCAGTTAACAGAGTATTTTGAAACAAATAACATATTTTGCAGTGAGCAGCATGACTTTAGGGCGAAGCGCTCTACTACAAATGCGGTTTTAGATCTGGTTGAGGAAGTAGTTGACTGTTTTGAGAAGGGAAACGTATTAACAGCCACGTTCCTGGAACTATCGAAGGCTTTTGACTGTGTCTCTCATCAAGTATTGCTAATGAAACTATATTACTACAATCTACATCCTAGTAGCTGTCGCCTTATTATGTCTAACTTGTCAAAAAGGACACAGTGTATTACTAGTGCTGGTACAATATCAAACCCTCGTGAAATTAGTCATGGTGTACCACAGGGTTCTATTCTTGGACCTCTGCTCTTTTTAATTTACATTAATGCCCTGCCAAGCTATATTCCAGGATCTAAATCAGTCTTATTTGCAGATGATACTACCATCTTAAATTGTGCAAAGTCTCAAGTAGATGAACCATTGGCTTCCGAATGGTTCACTGGAAAATAAATAACACGAAAATCGGCAAACTTGACATTTTCTCCTTTCTAAAGCGGCCAACGTGCTGACATCTGCGCCATTTCTAGGACTGCATATAGATTCCAATTTGTACTGGGCTGCTCATGGTGATGCACTCGCTGCAAATTTAAATGTAAATACATTCGTTCTCCGTAGTATAGCGGGTGAAGTACCCAGGAGTGCTCTGCGAGTTTCCTACTTTTCCCTCATTCAGAGTCATATCTTGTATGGCCTAATAGTCTGGGGACACTCTGCTATTAGACATAGAATCTTTGGGCTCCAGCGACGTGTTGTTCCGATTATAGCTGATCTTAAAAATGGCGATGACTGTAAGCATGTGTTTATAGACTCTAAAATACTAACGCTACCTAGCTTGTATATATACGTATGCCTCGTTTATATTAAAGAGAAATGCAGTAATACATTTCCTAGCAGTGCAAGTAAACACAGCCATAATACCCGATCTAAGTTACATCTATGCACAAATTCTCTAAGATTGACAAAATCACAAACTGGCACTAGGTTTTATGGTATACATTTTTTTTAATGTGCTTCCTCAGTCAGTAAGAGAACTGCTACAAAATTTCGGGCAACCATGAAAGATTTTTTAATTAAACAAGTATTTTACAGCTGGGATGCCTACTAACAGTTTGATTTTAAGGAAATGTAGCGTAACTGATCGCATTGTATTGTATTTTATAATATCTTTTTGTAATATTTTATTATATTGTGATTTTATTCGTCATTATATGTAATTAAAATAACATTGTTAATATGACATCTGTAAAGTGTAACATCACTATTAGCATGAAATAAATTATTATTATTATTAAATATTTAAGACTATAAGAAATATTAAAAATGCAGATCAATGTTAAAAATAGAATTAAAAATACATTTATTGTAGATATGTGACTATTCAATGACAAAATATTAAATTATAATTGTTGCTGAAAGAAAAACAGATAGAGAAACACACCTATAAATTATTCATTCACTAATGCACTTTTGCTATAAAAATACAATTAACTATGGTGATAATAATAAATAAATACATTAAATACATATACGACAGGTGTGTGGTCACTATTCTATTTTCAAAATATTAAATTATATTTGTGTGTGTATAAGTAGAGTGCTCTTGATCTACTTCAATCAATTATTTATTTCTCCTGTATAATTTTAACCTATCTCAATAAAGTATTAATTTTTCTAGCGTACTAAATTATTCATTCACTTCATACCCTCGACATACCATATTATGAAACTACAATTAAATACGTTTACTCTGGCTACTATTTATTATCAAAGTAATAGAATATAATCATTGTATTGATAATTTTTTTTTAAATGACTTACTCCTGCCGTTTCCCAAAAAATGATTAATTACTCTATCGCATTCCTGACCTATCTCAAGTTTTTGTGTACTATTGTAATATTTACCTAGCCCAATAAGATATTCATTTAGATAAATTTTTTATGTCATATCCCAATAAATTATTCATTATCTTAGATTATATTTAACACATTTCAATCAATTATTCATCCACGCGTACTTTTCACCTACCCCAATAAATTATTTATTATTTTGCTCTTGATCTGCCACACTACTCTTTTCTCTAGGCTTATACAAATAAGTTGTATATTAACCTACCCTACTTCTAATTATATTATTATTCATTATACAGGGTTATTCGCGCTATACGGTACGGAATATTGTGGCCAAAATAAGAGACTTTCAAAAAGTTTCATTCGATATATGGGTACACTACGGCTACTTTTTAAAATTAATATCATAATATACAGGGCGTCCCAAAAACCCTAAAAGTGTCGAGGTTGTGTTTTTTTTTTTATGAAACGCCCTGTATTTTATTGCATTTTTTGGATTATTCGATCAAAATAAATGTGTGTTTTGATAAGGTTTTTAATACCTAAATCTTAAGGTTTTTGAAATAATTTGAATTTTGTAAAAAATTTCATATATCAAATACTTAAAAAGTAAATACCGAATTTACACTGAAATGTAACAATAGATCATATTTTATTTTCCAAGTATTATAAACTTGTCATCTAATGCAGAGTGTAAAAATGGAATTAAACAAATGAGAACTTAAAGTGGCTATAGCTTCATTTATTTAAACGAATCGCCATATTTTTCAATTTATCAGCAAATGTACCTTTTTATTACCTATGGAATGGTATGTATATCTTAAGTCTTCTCGTTTTTACAGAAAACGCCAAAATATTGTTTATTGCACCATTTTAGCATTTTTTAAATAAAAATATATCTACTTTCCTATGGTATTTAGAAACGTCAGATAATTAATTTAATCTGTCACTTTAGTTTAAAAGGCCAGTCTTTTGTTATAGTTGTGTTATTTTACGTTTTTGTGTTAGATCGTTAGTAATGGTTATTGTTTGAACATCGTTGTTGTATTTCTTAGTAAAAACTGAATATTTACTTAAAACAAGAGTGTATTATCATATTTTTATGCTTGAAGAATGTCATCAAAATTGTTTCTTGGCTTGTTCCGCGAAAGAAATCATCGTAAACCAGCCGTTTTTGAGAGACTATTAAACCATTTAAAAAAAGTGGAAGTATCAGTATAAAAAAATCTGTCTGAAGATGTAAAAAATATGTTTCCCATACTAAGTTCAGTTATCGAAAATCCCAGTATTAGTCAAAATCAGATATCCGAAAATACTAACATAAGTCGAGTAAGTATTTAAAAAGTTCTTTAAAAACACAGATTTCATCCATGTAAAATTCAGCTTTGCGAAGAAATTTATGGAAATGGTTTTGACAATCGAATTGAATTTTGTTTATGGGTGTTAGGTAAAGTGGCAGAAAATGAAAACTTTTTTGAATGTACTTTTCATAACAATGATCTCGTGAATAGACACAACATCCATTACTATTCTGATACGAATCAGCATGAATGCAGAGTCACGAGAAATCAAAATTGCGGTCTATTGATGTGTGGGGCGGAATACTAGGCCAAAATTTAATAGGACCCTTTTTTGAAGGACCTCTACATGATATGATGTTTCTCAATTTTCTTTTACACGAATTTCCAGCGTTATTAGAAGAAGTCCCTTTAAACTTCAGAAGAAACCTATCAATTGAATGGAACTCCGTCTCAATATCATCACGAGGTTCGGTAATTTTTAAACACCGACTTTCAAAATAAGTAATTTGGAAGAAACGGATTTCAAAATTGGCCTCCCAAACGCTTTTGAACCTATAACCCCGGAAGAAATATCCAAAGTTGCCGTAATTTTCAAAAAGGAATGTGTGTCTGGAATTGAACGGTCGGCATTTCAAACATTTGTTGTGAATATTTTGTTTTTGTTTTCTGTTTTAATTGGTATGTTATTATTGTTACAATTATTGCTGCTATAGCCTAATGGATAATAAAGTAGAAGTTAGTTCTGAACACTTGTAAACATATTCTATTATACTTATAATTGTAAATTATCTGACTTTTCTAAGTAAATAGATACATTAGAACTTTTATTAAAGAAACACCTTATGGTGCAATACATGATGCAAAAATACGAAGACTTAAAGCTAAAGTTATAAATACCATTCGATATGTATATGTTATAGCCACTTAAAGTTCTCATTTGTTTAATTTATACAGTCTGTATAAGATGGCAAGTTTATTATACCTGGGAAATAAAATAAGATCTATTGTTACACTTCACTGTAAATTTAGCATTCATAACTTAAATACCTCTTAAGTAAGTGAAACATTAAAATTAGGTTAGATTTTTACAAAATTCAAATTATTCCAAAAACCTTAAGGTTTAGGTATTAAAAGCCTTATTAAAACACACACTTATTTTGATCGAAGAATCTAAAAATGCAATAAAATATAGGGTGTTCCATTAAGAAAACACAACTTTTATACTTTTAGGGTTTTTGGGACACCTTGTATATTATGAAATTAATTTTAAAAAGTAGCCTTAATAGATCCCCATTTAGCCCCAAAGTGAAACTTTTTTATAGTCACGTATTTTAGCCACAATATTCCGTGCAGTATAGCATGAATAACCCTGTATATGTGCAATAATTAGGGGGTAAAATTTCATTTATGTCCCTATCATAGTAGTATTATTAGGGAAACTTCAAAATCAAAAAAGAATTTTCAGATTATATGTAGGTTGAGTAAGTAACCACTCTTTTACATGCCCTATTCCTTACCATGTAACATGGCCTATAATGTTCAGAATTGCCCCTTTACAATACAATCGACAAACTATTATCAAATTATAAGGAAACCTGGTAATAACCCCCATGCATTTTGTTAGCAACTGAAAGTTCAATTACAGATCATATTACTTTCGCCACACTTACCTTAATATTGCTGCTACCCAACCAAAGAGACGATTCTTTATAATCCCACATTTTCGTACATTACAGAGAGAAAGTAATAAGTAGATTTTTTTATAAAAAGGGTTATAGATAATAAATAATCTACAACTCTAATTTAAACAAAAATTAACATAAATATGCTAATTTTTGAGAAAATGTTAAGTAAATCCTTTCTTAATTTATCAAAAGTTGTAGTTTTTATACTCAGTGATCTTTAAATATATATTTCCACTGATATTCCGGATTCGAACCAAGAAAGTAAGAATTTAATAGATAAATGAATTATATTAAACTGATGCATATAAATTACGGATATGAGGTGATTGTTGTTTATTAAACTAGAATTTGTAAATCTATAGTCTCTAGTATTTGAAAATATACACCCTATATATATACATTAAAGTGTAAATGAAAGATTGTTGATTTATTAATTTAAATTTTTTAAATCCGTTATCGGGACACGGTGGAGGACTCTTAACGCTACAACCTAAAAATATTTATAAAAGTTGCATTGAAATGAAATGAAACCCCCTGTATATTATTGCATATTTAGATTCCTAGTTTAATTCTAATGTGAGTTTATGTATCATACATAGTACCTAATATAATTCGTTTAGCCCTAATTTGTCATTTTAACAAAAAGTAGACATCCAGTAAAAGTTGAATATTGCAGCTGAATAAAACTTAGAGAAGGCCGTAACTCTGAAATGTTACTAGTCATTAAATGAAGTAATAAAGGCCGGACACTCAAAGCTAAACTTTTTGTTGTGTTAAAAGGAATCGCTACGGCAATTTACAATAATTTAATCATGGGTATCTTGATTTTTTTAATGGAGCTATCAACTTTTTTTGATGCATCAAATGTAGAATTTAATTACCTTTCTAACGATATAAGATTGTTTACATTTATCTATTACAGTTGTTTTTAATTTGCGAATTTCTACCAATTCGCAGTATTTTTGATTTTCAATGCCTTTCAGTAATTAGTAGGCCATGAAAAGAAAATGATTTAATCAGTCACTTCACTTTGACTTTAGAAATTAGTAGAAGGTAACAGCCGCTTTTTCTAATTACAATTTTTGTTCACATTAACTTTTATTGATAAAAATGGCTAATTTTTTTCAAAATGAATTGGTAGACAAAGTATCCTGAACGGGGGCGTCATCCAAAAAATTTGTTTGAAAAGGAAGTATTTCTTACAACAAAATTCAAGAAAGAAATAACCCCTTGATAAACGAAGAAAATGAATTTAATATTTTAAAAGGGGTAATAGAAAATGATCATATGAGTATACACCAACTTGAAAGGGAGATTAAAATTAGCAGTACCTTTATTCAAAGAATTATTAAGAAAAACAAATTTCATCCCAATCATATTGATCTGCACCACAGGAAGTAAATTTTCGATACCGAAATATTTTTGCAATTGGGTAGAAAAAAATGTGAATGAAAATGAACATTTTTTGATAAAATCTTGTTTGCAGACGAGTGTACGTTAACAAGCACAATTGTCACTATTACTCGGATGAAAATCTTCACTACTTCCGGGTTATAGTCAAGAAAATGATCGGTTAATGTATGGGCAGATATTTTAGGCATTTCTGTAATTGGTCCATTTTTTATGATGTTTTAAATTCCAACATGTATTTAAATTTCTTAAATAATGATATATTTGGACTCCTTGAAGATGTGTCACTTGCTCAAATTAGAGGCATGTATTTTCAACAAGATTGAGCACCTCCACACCATACCCGTATTGTAAGTACTTGGCTCAATAATACATTCGGTAAAAGGTGAATAGGAAAGAAGTTATATATGAAAACCGCGCTCTTCATCGTAATCGTCCATTTACGATGACGAGCGCGGTCTTCTTATATAACTCCAATGGATTTCTTTTTGTATGTCAAGGAGAGAGTTTATACCGAATTATACACATTTTAAACATTTTCTTAAGTAGTTAATATTTTCATTTTACTATACATTTTTGTTGCTGTATTAGTGCTTTTATTTTTTTAAATTTTAAACTCTTCAACTTTGTTTGTATAACACTGTAATTTTTATTATGTTGACTACTTTCGGCAACTCCACTTGCCATTATCGAAATATAAGTCCCGTTGGCGAAACTAGTCAACATAATAAAAAATACAGTGTTATACAAAGTTAAAGTGTTTTATTAATTGTTCAAACATGTATAACGAAGTAGAAGCTTCTTACATTAACAATATGATACATAAAGTCACATCAGAATCGATTCAGGAATCCAAATATGCAAGAATATACGAGGGGCTCCATTACAAAAAATGCGACTTTTAAATGAATCACCCTGTATAACAATTGCAATTCAGTCGAAAATATTTTTGGATTGTAGTCTTAAGAGTCCTCCACTGTGTCCCGAAAACAGATTTTAAAAATATATGTTAATAAACCCACAAATCTTCCATCCACACACTAATGGTACACCTTGTATATGATGAAATTATTTCTATAATCCTTATTAAAGAAAAACGTAATATAAGAAACGAAAGCAATCATTATTTGTATTTGATATTTATGACGCTAAATATGATGAAAATATGCAAATTTGATGAAGAAAAATACCTTGTTATGTTCCATTGTTTCGTATTTATGTACAGTTTATAAATTATCGTTACTGATTGAAACAAGTCTCAGGCAACTGTAAATAAAAACCAAACATAAAAAGTGTTCTTCTTCACCAATTCAATATTTGATTTAATCTTTATATTGCCTGATTACTTTTCTCAGTGTGCTCATTTGCATTATTTGAAACTCATTAAAATCATATTATACTTCTATATTTCAGTTGTAAGAGGATTAGTACCGTGTCTCCAACTGTGTTAATGATAATTAATAAGACAGACAGGCTATAGATAGTCATTATCTAAAGTCAATACGATTATCGATCAGTGCACTCTCTATCTCTCTATAATATATATGTATATATGTAAAACTGTCTATTTTCTTATATGTAAACTATAATTAGGTAGGACATCATTTGAAAGTATTTTTACTTTCCATGTACGAAATTTTACATAATAAGAAACTGAGAAACGTTAGTTAAACAAAATATTTATAAGAACAATGAGTAGTATAGTTTCCCCGTATTATTTTGTATTTGTGTGTGTATGTGTGTAAATGAGCTTGTTACTTTAAAGGATCGCCCTGTCACTCTAAAGCACCAATGGTGAATGGTACCGGTCACCCATCTAATTTTCGTTCCGTTTTCTTCGATTTTAAGAAAATACAGGGTGTCCCGTTAATGTGGGGAAATGGCTAGACCATAGATTCCTGGGGTCAAAATATGACGATTTAACACAACTTATCTATATCCAAAAAATTACGGTTAAGCCGGAATTTCTCTTCAAATTTTCAATTTTTTTTATTTATTTTGTTTATATTCAATTGTTATTCAATTTAAATGAAATTTATTATTAGTAACTACTATAATATGATTCATTTCAGTTATTTTGGCCATTAGTGATTGACAGGAAGTATGAAAAACAGTAGTACCACCACTTAAAAATTAAATTATTTTTTTATTGGTGTATTTAATAAAAACTAAAAAATACCACTAAAAGACCGTTTAATTTAAAAACTTTTTTGTCTCTTAATAATATTTGATATTTTGTACGGTTTTTGCACAAAAAAATAAAATATGAAATATTATGCTCATTATGCACTCATTGAATAAAAATTAAATAATATCAATAAATTAAATTAATAAAAACAACATCTAACACTTTTCAAACAATTTCCTTCGCAGAATCCTAATACAAGCAAGATATCTTTTGCCACAAATATGAATATTTATGAAATATAATAAAGTTAAAATTTATTATTAAAAAGCATTAAATAAATATTATTATACATAATTAATATTGTTTAAACAAAGACGGCTACGAAAAACATTTATTTTCGATTCGGTAAAAAATTAGATTTTGTTTTAATATAATAAATATTTTATTTTTTGTGGGAAAACTGTAAAAGATATCAGATATTATTAAGAGACAAAAAAGTTTTTAAATTAAACAGTCTTTCAAGTAGTATTTTTTTTAGTTTTTATTAAATGCACCAATAAAAAAATAATTTAGCTTTTAAGTAGTGGTACTACTGTTTTTTGTACTTCTTGTTAACCAATATTAGCTATAATAACTGAAATTATGTATTATATTATGCTAGTTATTAATAATAAATTTCATTCAAATCGAATAAAGCGTTCAATTATTAAAAACCAAAGAAATAAATTTTTTTGAAACTTTGAAGACAAATTTCGGCTTAACTGTAAATTTTTGGATATAGATATTTTGGGTTAAATCATCATATTTTAACCCCAGGATCTATGGTCCAGCCATTTCCCCACATTAACGGGACACCCTATATATGAAAATCATATAACAAATAATGAATTTTCGAGTGACGAAAATAATATGATGGTCAAATCATTTTTATCAAGTGCACATTTACAAGTCACTGAATGACAATTTTCAAGGTTTAAATTGTTTTTTATTTTCTTTATATGTAAATTGTAGAGAACAAAATCTGTGATTTTTAAAAGTGCATAATAATAATAATCTTACACAAATCATTACATTAATTTAACCGCATAAGTTAACAAAAATTTGCATGAAAATATTTATTTAAAAAAAAAACTAATATGAAACTAATATGAAAATGAAATGATTCAACTATTGTATAAATGGTGCATACATGAACAAATAAATATATAATGCTAGTATTAAATTAATAGATAAAATTTGCACATAAATAATATACAGACCATTGAACATATATATAAAAATTAAAGGAAATTCACAAATAAGTGGGAAACATTATCATTTATATAAACATAAAGTAGGAAACACCTATAAACAAAAAATGCATTTAAAATAAATAAATAATTAAAATAGCTAAAATAGTTGTATAAAGAAAATTAAATAAACAGCACTACAATAAAAATGACAAAACAATTACTTACAACTTTGATTAAAAAACTTAAAACCTTTCTTCAATATTTTATTTTGATCCAGATGTACATTTTGGACACAAGCCATTGATATAATAATATAAATATTGAAGAAAGTGTTTTAATCAAAGTTATTATTATTTTCAAGTACCTCAATCAACCCAATTAATTACTTACAACACAATAAAATAAATAATTAGATAAAAACTTATCAATAAAATAAAATAAAATCTGTGTAAAATAGCAAAATGTACATGATTAAAGAAATAAATACAAAATTCAATTATATAAAGAAAATCAACAAACTTATTTTAAAAAAAATATCAGCAAATGAAGTTAACAGAAACTACTATTATATTCCTCAAATGTGTACAAGGCGCTTGTTGTGAGGTAGTTTGAGCACCATCTTTTGAATTGGTTATAAGGTAGTTGTTCGATACGAGGTGGTAAGCTATTGAACAATTTCACGCCATAGTATCTTACTCTTTGACAACCGGAATTCCAGCAGCCTTATATCATTTTGTGCTCGTGTACAGTGATTGTGATTATCTTTATAATGGATGAAACCCTACATATTACATTTCACATATAGTTATGATTTCATGCTTCCTTACAGTCTTGCCTATATCTAAGCGCACCCAATACACGAACATTAAGTTTCTGGACTCTAAAAACATTACCCATGATTTGTGTATGTCCCCACAAGATGATACCATATTTTGTGTGCGAATTAATGTAACTATAATAAGTATTCAGCAGTATTTTATCACTCACGGAATGTGATAGATTTCGTATTTTCATTTCTAAATGACTCCCATGAGCCTGCCACGTCAAATAGTTATCCAACGTGAACCCTAGAAATTTTGCAGATTAATTTTCTCATTTTAGAGAGAATTTTAGATCAACTAAATTTTCTTGATTTAGTTTTAATTTATTGCTGCTGTACCACGAATTTGCAATTTTCATATGCGACTGCAATTTTTCCTTAGCACAGTTATTGTTACCTTTTACTGATATACTGGCATCATCTGCATAAATTACTATAGAGGCATTTAGAAATCGGCCTGAGAGATCATTTATATATAATTGAATTGACCCCTGAGCTATGCCCTAAGTGATTTCCTATTCAGTGGAAATATCATTTTTTAAATAGAACATGTTGCTTGCGGTTGGCTAGATATTACAAAATCAATCAGCAGCTAAGGACTGAAGTTTTCTAAGCAATATTGTATGATTAACACAATCAAAGGCTTTGCTAGAGACAAGCAAATTGCTAACAACGCGGTTTTCAAAAGCATCAATTATGTAGTTTACAAATTTATTAATTGCCATTGTTGTAGGCCTACCCTGCCTGAATCCACATTGAGCATCGTTGAGAATGTGGCTTGACTATATATATTTGGTGATTTCTTCAGTTAAAATAAACTCAATAATCATCGATCGAAAGTATTGCGATAGGACGATAGCTGTTTATATCATTTGCATCTCCTTTCTTAAAAAACGGTATACATTTTGCTATTTTAAATCATCTGGAAAACTACAAATTTTAATATACAAACTCAACCTCATTCAAAAAGTTAAAGGACTAAGATATCAATATTTAGATCGTAGATGTCTCTACTTGTTTTTCTCTTCAAGCTCATTACTGTATCTCTAACTTTAGTACAGGACACTTCTTTAAATGTGAAATAATCACACCAAATAATGAGATCATGTAATGTAATTCTTTTTAACCACCCGGGATCTACTGCTAAGGAACCTGATCTAAGAATTAAGGCAGATTTAGATAGTGTGACTTGGTCAACAGTAAATAATAAAAATAGGCCATAGAAGGATCACAATAGGAAAAACCATTTTCGTGCAGATCGTACCCAGAAGCAACAAGAATATTTCAAGCATTTAAAATGAAATGAAATGAACAACAGAAGAATTAATACCGAAAATAATTTAATTAAAATGGTGATGTATATATAGGGTGGGCGGGTGGCCTCTATCTGTAAAAGTTATTAGAAATTTTTTTTTTGAATAAATCTATTAAATTCTGCAATAATGTTATGTTTATTTACGTTTTACAACTTTTAATTAAAACCCTCGCTTGTGTTTTATTGATTGGAGGGTGGGTTATAAAACAATAAAATCTTGTATGTAATTAAAAATAAAGCATAATCCAAATTAAAGGTTAAATATAAATGACCTTCTATAGCTAATCTTATTTAAGCTTGATTTAAAGCCCTTCGACGAATCATGTATATAATTTTTATTAATTTATACACTCAAAAATTTTACTTTGTCAATTTTCTTTTATTCAAATTTTGTAATTAAAGTTATTGCAAACCGGAAGGCGATCGGTAATTAAAGTTAATATGTATATGTATGGTGGACGGGTGTAAAACATAACCGAGGATTTTAATTAAAAGTTGTAAAACGTAAATAAACATAAAACTATTGCAAAATTTAATAGATTTTTCCAACAAATTTTGAAATTTAAGAAATTTTGAAAAGATAACTACTAGTCAATTACAATTAACAAATTATTTTATGTATCGTACTAATCGCAGAATAGCTAAAGGTTATAATATTACCATCATTTATTAATTTGTAATAATTAACTAGAACATATTTTTGTTAGCATACATGTAAATAAGTCGGAATATATTACATATTTCTGATGTCTATGTTCTTCCAAATTCATCAGTTGATCATTACAACAATTACTGCGCTGGAAAGGCTCTATAGTCATTTTAAATGTAATTATTTTTTAGCATGTAGTTGATATTAAATGGAACAATTGAAATGCTTGTAGTTTAACGACGTCATTGGATATCATAAATATTAATTAATTCCATTGATTTTTTAAATTTTTAACAAGTCAATTCATTACACTAAATGTAGCTACTTGTAACAGTTTATTGAATTAATCTATACATCATTATTCATATGAGTTACTGATTTATTTTGATACTATAAATAATTTTGAGTTCATTTCCAAAAAGATATATTAATTCCATAGCGCAGATTATTGTGGTCTGAATTGTTACTTTAATACAAGTAATTATAATTCTATCTTTTGACACCATTGTTGATGAGTTTTGTGAAGTTTTATACAATGGGATTGATTGTTACGTTCCTTACAAATATGTATCTAATAAAACATTAAAACGCCGATCCTAATTCGATGAATAATTAATTAAATAGAATGATTAGACTAAAGAAAAATGTACATTCAATTTTTTTTTAAGTGGGTGCTTATATGATTGCAACAATTTTGCCAATATTCGTAGTTTATGCATACAAGTTACTAATTCTCAGTATAATCAATATTTTTATTATATCAGTACCAAGGTAACTAAATTTTATATTATGATGAACGAAATAAATAAATATTTCGTTCATAATAACCAAGGTAACTTCTGATTCTAAATATTTCTGGTCATAGGTTCGTAACCATTATAAAAAAGAAACAATTCCATCGATTATCGAATATTGTGGTGTTCAGTTTCCAATGCTTGTTTTATTGCTAATACATTTAGGGATTACTTTATAACCGTTTATATTAGTAAGAACCATAGTAGCAATTCACAATTGGAATGTTAATCTAGCTCTGATATTGTTAATTATTATTCTCAAAATCAGAATTATTAGATATGATTATTAAATGAAAACATAGTAATAGCTCAGGTCCTGGTGATATTCCTAATAATTTTCTAATTTTATCTTTTCTCTGTGCCGCCCTAGTCACTAAAATCGGGTCTTTTCTCTTCGAAGTGGAAAGTTAGTTACATAACTCCTATTCATATAACAGGTAATCGTCAACTGTTTAATAATTCTAGACGAATTTTTATTCAGTCTATTCTTGAAGTATTGGATCACATTGTTCCTAAACAACTTTCCTAGTTGATAGGTCAACAATTTCAAATATTATATCCTACAAAAAGTATTTATCTGATGCAATACGTGATCACAAGAAGGTTTGGTTTCTACAAAGCTTTTGATAGAGTGAACAATTTCAAATCTTATATCCTACAAAAAGTATTTATCTGATGCAATACGTGATCACAAGAAGGTTATTCTAACTACTTTGGTTTCTACAAAGCTTTTAATAGAGTGAACCATTATTTCTAAACAAATTACAATATCTTGACTTTTGCCATGAAACTGTTGCTTAGTTAAGATCATTTCTGGGTAAATCATTTTAAGGCTATACCTATTTCAGTTACATCGGTATATGTAATTCTATTAAAAACTGTAATTTGTTATTGTATGCCGATGGCATCAAAATATTTAAAACCGTCGAGTCGTTAATGTTTGCGTGTCTATACAGAAGATTTGGAAGCAATACTTTTGTGGTGTAATTTAAACTAAATGACTTTCAATAGTAGGAAGTGTTTTTTTGTCTTTCTGTAGAAACAAATATTTACATCAACTTACATACACCCTTCAGTAGATTGAACTGCAGCGCAATGAGAAAGCTAGTAATTTAGGAGTGATTTTTGATTCTTCTTTAAGTTTTTACTATCATATGTTAAATGTTTGCAATACTGCATTGAGAATATGGGGTCTGGCCTGGCATATTGGTAAGGACTTGAAAATTTTATTCTGTATGCTTATACGTTGTCAGTTAGAGTATGTTTCTCCCATTTGGCGGTCGTATAAGATTGAAGATGGAGATGTGCTGGAACCTATAAAAAGACAAGTTGTTCAGTTCTATGGAGTTATAGATGATAGTGCTATTATAGGTTAACTAACAGTCAACAAATTAATTGATGTAATATGTTTGATGTTCAATGGAATTTAGGTTGGATGTTGGAATTGCGAGAAATATAATATTTATTCAGTAGGTCGTAATATGAGGTTTAGTAGAACTTTTCAGTAATGGCTAATACGATGGATGGATTGTAGAGTGGGCTATTTTGTGTCGCAGATTGATCAGGATACGAAATGTGGATCTTTCTGCTACTAGGAAATGATATAGAATTTTCGGGACGACATAATCAAGCCCCTTGCTTGATTATAGCATATCGCTTTGTATATATTGACGACTGTTTGTTACTTTCCCTATATACGTGTACTCTCTGCCAAACTTGTACGACCAGAAGCAACTTATATTTGTATACAATTTTATTTTTATATATAGATTAGATTAGATTTAGGGTGCAGACTTATGATGCAATTATTTCTTAGAAACCATATTGTAACAACGCAGTTAAATATATTTATATTTTAAATAAAGTAATACCTCCTATACATAGTTTAGAATATTTTATTTATTTATATAGAAACATTATCCTATGTTCCAATATTCATTCTGGAAAGCTTTTTTGATAATTACTAGCTGGTAGTCGAAACTATAGTCACGTGTAATTTTTAAATAAAGTGCTAAAACAAAGTCATCTTGTCTCCTTCTTCATTATATTCAAGAAACAAAGTGAACGCCTCCGCAATTAAACATTAAAAACAACTTGAGTTTTAACAAATAATTTGAACGTAGTATTTATATATTTATATACTTAAAAATTTGAATTTTGTTTTTCCAAATAGGTAAGGGTGTTGTGTTTCACCATGATATCGCGAAACCACGCACAAGTTTAGTGACTCGCCAGAAGTTGCTGTAGATTTGATGAAATTTATTTCTGATTACTATTTGTTTCGATCTTTGCAAAACCCTTTAAATGGAAAACAATTCAATTCAGAAAATAGTGTCAAACAGCATATTTTTATTACTTTCCCTATATAGTATATATAGGGGAAGTATTGTTTTCGTGCAGGAAAATGTCTGTGGGCGCTGGAACTGAAAAGCTTTTGGAGAAAATTCATAAACCGGAAGTGGGTGTTTACTCAAGGCGTTTTTTGTTTTTTTCGGTAATTTTTTAATATGTAAAATATTACAAAACTTTTCAAACAAAAGTTGAAAGGAATAAGAAACTAAACAAATTTTATAAGAAACATATTTTTCATAAAATTCTTAACTTTCAAGAAAAAAAATAAAAATTGAAAATTTTGACATCTTTTGCCAATTGCTTATAAACTATTAGAGTTACGTGAAACTTGTATTATAAATAATTGTAGAGAGTTCAAAAGTGAACAAATCATTAAGAATAGCCTTTTTGTGTAAACCTCATAGTTTTCTAGTAAAATATAGGGAAAGTACTATGATGGCCACATCACCATTTTTTAGAAATGCCTTAGTTTTTATACGTTAGTGACCGGAAATGCCGCACCCATGCTTTGGATTTAATGGAAAGAGCATGGGATTAAATGTTAATTTGGAGTCGAATATTATTCCAAGATATTTACAAGTCTAAGAAGGAGAAACTTCTGTTATAAGGATTTTGATTTTGGTGCGATTAAGGAGTTATTTTATGGAAAGGGATGAGAAGCTTGGATTTTGAAGGATTTATTTCAATGTTTTGATGAAATTAAGCGAAGACAGAAGAGATGGGAGTGCAGACTGTAGGGTGGAAGCAGGCGATACTCAAGCAGTGTTGTCGGCGAATAAGAGTGGGTATAAGTTTGTATTAAAGAATTCAGGATCGAGGTTGAAAATACCTCAACCATATAAATTATATAGATGGGTGAAAGGGGGGAACCTTGAGGGGCACATTGTTGAATGTTAAATGAATGGGAGTAAGACTAGCGGATTTTTACTTTTAGTTCGCATATTAAAATGAAGGAGCGGGGCATATTTATCCGTAGACATTTTTAAGTAAACCTCGATGCCATGCAGAGACAAATACTGTTTTTGAAATCTAAGAAAGCAACGACGAACGAGGTGCTTTATTTGAATATTGAAGGCTAGGATAGTTAGAGAGAAAGTGGTTGATTTGTTCAGTAAGAATCTAAATTTAAAAATATGTCACAATAGACTTCGTGTAAAACATCTCACAAAATGGTCAAAATGGAGCATATTTGCTTATAAATAATTGAAAAAAACTCCATAAATGGCAAAAGTGCATCACCTGCCTAAGAAAGAACGTGAGTTTGAGTGGAAGAACATTGGTAAACAGTGAACTACGCACGTGACTCCTGTGGCCTAAATTATTTGTTTATTTTTTATTAAATGTATATACAGGGTGTCCCGTTAATGCGGGGAAATGGCTGGACCATAGATTCCTGGGGTCAAAATATGATGATTTAACGCAACTTATCTATATCCAAAAATTTACGGTTAAGCCGGAATTTGACTTCAAAATTTCAAATTTTTTTATTTCTTTTGTTTATAACAATTGAACGCTTTATTTGATTTGAATGAAATTTATTATTAAAAAGTATCATAATATCATACATCATTTCAGTTATTGTGGACATTAGCGATTGACTGGAAGTATAAAAAACAGTAGTACCACCACTTAAAACCTAAAATATTTTTTTATTGGTGCATCCAATAAAATTCAAAAAAATCTATTTGAAAGGGCATTAGATTTAAAAACTTTTTTGACTCTTATTAGTTTTTGATATCTTGTACGGTTTTTGCACAAAAAAATAAAATATGAATATAGTATACTCATTATGCACTCATTAATAAGTAAATAAACTTACTCAATTGAATAAAAATTAAATAATATCAATTAATAAAATAAATCAAAACAACATCTAACACTTTTCAAACAATTTTCTTTGCAAAATCCTAATACAAACAAGATATCTGTTTGTTCCAAATATGAATATTTATGAACTATAATAAAGTTAAAAATTAATTGTTAAAAGACACTAAATAATTATTATTATACATAATTTACATTTTTTAAACAAAGACGGCCACGAAAAACATTTATTTTCGATTCGATGAAAAACTAGATTTTGTTTTTATTAAATAAAAAATATATATTTTATTTTTTTGTGAGAAAACCGTAAAAGATATCAAATATTATTAAGAGATGAAAAAGTTTTTAAATTAAATGGTCTTTCAAGCAGTATTTTTTTAGTTTTTATTAGATCCACCAATAAAAAAATATTTTAGTTTTTAAGTGGTGGTACTACTGTTTCTTATACTTCTTGTTAACCAATAATAATTATAATAAATGAAATGGTGTATTATATTATGATAGTTATTAAAAATAAATTTCATTCAAATCAAATAAAGCCTTCACTTGTTATAAACAAAAGAAATTAAAAAAAATTAAACTTTGAAGCCAAATTCCGGCTTAACCGTAAATTTTTGGATATAGATAAGTTGCGTTAAATCGTCATATTTTGATCTCAGGAATGTATGGTCCAGCCATTTCCCCGCATTAACGGGACACCCTGTATATATATATATATATATATATATCATATAATATTTTTTTGTAAGTTTGTAAGCAAGAGAAGCAAAGACAATAAAGAATAAAGGATAAATTGATAGTTCGGAATGGAAGAATTAATAATTGTTCTTTCATTAATATTATCAGCTTTTTTATATAAAATTATAAATGTTTGTTGACTTATTGTTAATTTATAAAAAAAAGGTAAAATTTAAAACTGTTATTTCCTAATTATTAATGTGTCCTTTTGTTTATAGAATACTAACTGTTTTAAAATAAAAATATTAAATTTTTGAAAATTTATTAGATAAAAATTACACTGCAAAACATTTTCAAACATCTTAAACAAATTGTTTAAAATTGAATACTTAAAATTGTTTATTATTAGAGTGTTTTAGAAATCATGTTAAGCATAGAACGAAACAATCTGTATATTTTCATAATTCTTCAGTAATATATTTATTATTAACTGTAGGTACCCTAAACTACATAAGGCAATACTATAATTATAAAAAAATATTACCTACAATATTTTCGGTTGTAAATATACTATTCAAACATAAAACGAGTTTTTTTATCTGAATTGCACTAATGTAATTTTAATGACAGTGTATTATTTAGCTAATTATAATGTGTTATCAGGAAATTCGTTAAATTTCTGTAAACTGTTTTAGGTACATTTTAAATTTGTAGATCAATTTTATAGTATCAAATCTTTTCTTTATATTCTTCTAGGCACAAATTAAATTATGTTACAATGTTAAAGTTTCCTACTGTTTCTTTTTTATTTTTTTTATATATATTTTATATTTCATATTCAGTTTGTAATTTTCAATTGTTTTTGTTATGTTAAACCTTCTTAATTTTTTTAGTTTAAAAATCTGTTTTTTTCAAATATATTCAATCGTTCTCAGCTGTTTGAAGTAAACTTTAAACTATTCCTTTTAGAAAAATTTGTAAAATAACTTTTTTTCTTAGCAAATAGTTTGTGGATTTAAGTTAAGTGTTTCTAAACTTTCTTCAAAGTGTTTTGTTTTTAAGTTTTAAAAGTTAAACAGCAAAAGTTTATGTTTTTAACATTTTCGGTAAAAACAAATTTGAAACCTGATTTTTAATTCTCTTTATTTTTCCAATTTTTTTAAGTGATAATTTTAGATGAATTATTATTATTTTTTGTGTGAAATCTTTTAATATAATTTTTTAAATAAAATTTAACTGGTTTAAATGTTCAAATGTTCTAATATTTTTTTGCATTAAACTTTCAAATATCTTTTATAAAATTTCCAAATTTCAAACTGTTATTTCTTTCTATGTAAAAAACAGTTTTTAGACTTTATAACATTATTTGGCCGAAAGACCACCGGTCGATAGCCGTTGAGCAGAAAATTAAACCATTGTCCTATATCAGTATTTATTTTATCTATTACTTGTATTTTATTTTTTCTGTAAATAAAAAAAAATAGTAGTAGTAACATTATTTTGTGTTATTTAATTTATTTTATGATCACTTGATTTATTTACAGATAATTTATTATTTCTTCTCTGACTAGTTTCGATAATAGGTCATTGTCACGTCTTAATAAGAAGTAGACAAGAAAAAACAAATTATATGTGAAACAAGTGTTCAATAAATGTTTCACCGCGTAATAAATGAGAAATTAATTAAATATTTAATATTTTCAATTGGTTCTTTCATTTATTAAAATTTATCAGCTTAGAAATTCGTTCTTGGGTTACGCGAAGATTTAATAAACTTGAAATAAAAACACAACAAATAATTATGTGTGCTTTTATTCCAAGTTTATTTATCAGCTTTTTTATAAAATTCAAAATATTTAAAGAATCTTTTTAAATTAATTATTGGGAAGTTTTAAAGTTATGATTTGGTAAAATACTGACTGTTTTAAAAGTTATAGTTGCTTAGATTCCCTTTCCTTAAATTCAGTTTATAAACCAATTTCCAAATTTAAATCTGATTTTTCAGACTATCCACACTGTTTTTATAGACTTTTTTGTTTTCTCTTTATTCACTTTTATAATCAAATCTTCAAAAATTGAAACTTGTGATTGGTTTTTTTATATAATTTTATAAGCTTCATAGCATTTTCAGTTTTCGTATTTTAAATTTTTGGGTTTTGTAAAGTTATAATCAATATAAACACTAATGTATTATTTCTTCCAACTTTTCTTTAATGTTTTCACTATTATTGTTTCTTCTTTTTGTTGTTTGGTGCTTGATCGGCCTGTTTTTTTTTTTTTTTTTTTTTCTTGGCAAAGAAAGGATACAGCAATGTTGTTTATATTGACATATTTCAGTTTTTTTAATCTAATTTCAAATGTTTAAAGTACATTCTAAATATTATTTGATAGTTTAATAATAATTTATTTATTTCCAGTAAGAACATAATACATTCGTCAATGAGTGAAAGTGCACGTGCAGTTTATAAATTTATGAAATAATACTAAAAGTTTTTTAAATTAAATTGGCTTAGAATGTTTTAGCAAAATCATAATTGTTTTATTAGTAAAATTTCAACTATTTCTAAATACACGCTTAACTGTGTTTTAAAGAAAAAAACTAAATTCATTTTGGCACGTTTTAAACTGCAATTAAAAAAATTGAATTCCGTTTTGTATACAAATTGTTTATAACTGGATAATCCGTTTTTTTTTTTGTTAAAACTACGCTTAGAGAATTTAAGGGCGAAACCATCTTTATATTATTATATTCCTACAGTAAAATACGTATTATTTAAGTATACACTAAAAAAAATAACGCGATACTATAATTACAAATTACCCACAATGTTTTCGGTTGTAAATATTCTATTCAAACGTCAAACGAGTTTTTATCTGCATTACGGTAATGTGATTTTAATGACTCTGTATTATTTAACCAATTATAATACGTTTTCAGGAAATTAGAAACGTATTTTTGCTGTAGAAGATAAATACTATAATGAGATAATTATAGTAAATTGAATCTTAAATATTTATAATAAATATTATATTATTTAATACGGTGTAATATAGGCAAACGATAATGAAACTAAATATAAGTTCCACCAATATTTATTTTACTTGTTTGTAATAATTTTATTTATGATAAAGCATAAATTATATTTAAAGCCAACGCGTCGAATAAATAATGCTTAAAAATCAATTTGATTTTTTATCCAGCATACGATCAAATTTTTTAAATAATTTTTTTGGCATTTTTAAACTGAATCTTAAATTTCTCTTATTACTTTTGTCATATTTCGATGGTTTTGGAGCGTTTTTTTCAATTGTTTTTTAAATTATTAAACTGTTCATTTGCATCATTATTAAATATTTCTTAGTAATCCTTTAATTGTTTAATTTTTAATTCTAACGGATTTAAAACACATTTTTTACTTTATAGATGTTTATTGTATTCATAATAAACTGAATCGTTTGAAAATGTTTCTAATCAATTCTTTTTTTGATGCAAATTAATAACGGGTGTCCAACAATTATTGCAGTCCTGGGTGGCGTTGAAATCAAAAACGTAGGTCAATTCTTTCATGTGCCAAATAAATGAACTGACATGTTAATTGTCAAACATAACCTAAATGTGCATTAAAAATGTCAGTTCATTTATTTGCAGCATGTAAGAATCGACCTACGTTTTTTATTCCAACGCCACCCGGGACTGCAATAATTGTTGGACACCCGTTATATGAAGATAGCAATTAACCTAGAGACAAATACTATCAATATATTTTAATTCACCTTATTATAATTATTTAATTTATAGTAACATTTCACATATGATAAAATAAAATTTGTAAATAAAATATCCTCATAAAAATAAATATAAGATGAAGTTTGGCAAATATTTCTAAATTACATATAATTTAATTTAATATTAAGGGTTGTTTAGAATGAGGCACTTGGTTCTTAATATTAAAAATGTTTTACCACGTGACAAACGGAAACCAAATTCAACAAATAATTTAATTTATTTATCTTCTGTATTTTTATAATGCCTTTCAGTGTTAATGTTAAATTTTATCTAATTATTTATTGGGGTTATCAGTATTAATTCTCAATGAATTTATGTTTTAAATGTGAAGCATTCCAAAATATACCAAAAGTACCAACCGAATATTCAGAGAAAAAAGAGGTAACTTTGGCGACAGCTATATTAGAAAAGGAGGGAAGAAGTTCTAATTTATAATATTTTGACGTAAAGAAACTAATAATAACATGACAACTAAAGTGGCTTTGTAATTGTATGCCTTATTGCCGAAAACAGGTATAATTTGATTTAAAACATAATGAGAAGTAACTTATGTTAATATGCAATATGTAAGAGCAAAGTTAATGCTGTTGTTTTACCAAACGATTGTAAAAATTTACATCAATGGTATTATTAATGAAAATAACCATCTATAAAATTCATCACTTTCATTTCTAATTTACCTATTTAAATCCCATAAGTTAAGGTCGGGAATTATTAACATTATTCTGCAAATAAAACATTTATTTATAAGAACAAATCGAAGAATATGGAACAATCTAAATGAAAATATCTGTGAGGGTATCAAAGTGAATCTAGTGCTATATTAATTTATTTTAATATAATCTTAATGCATTAAATAATTACTTAATAATTCAACGTACACAAAATATAAATGCATGTTAATATCCTCTTTAATTTTACATGATTGACATTCATGCGTTGGCATGCAAATTGAATTGAGAATTCCCTTCACAATAACCTTCTCCACAATATAATTATTAATATACTAAAAATAGCATAGAATCTATAAAAAGAAACTGCAAACTCATTTTCAAGTTTCTGCATAGCTAAAATGAACAAATTTGTCGATTATTGTTGGTGTTCGTAATGTTCAATTGATATTTGTTATTATTATCTACCAAAAAAAGCACTACACATATTCATAAAAACGTGTCCACCGTTTCATTATTTTGCTGATTGATGTATGGTATGTATGGTATTAACATAAATAAAAAAATAATTTAGCTTGTTTCAGAAATTTTATTAGATTTGCGCATTTAATATTCGTTAAGATTGTCATAACCAATCCAACAACAATAAACTTTAAGAAATTTATAATTAGTCTTAAACGTTTTTCACAACTTTAATCATACAGAAGTAATTTTAACAATTAATTTAGAATGATTAAAACACTTATTAGTTTCATTTGTATTTTATTTTTTTCCGACTAGTTTCGATTTTGAATTATTCGCAAGGACAAAATATTAAAAATGGTCGATATTTACACTGATTTAGAAAATAAGAGCAGTCGAAATATAGGCAAATGTCAAGCATTGATTTTTTTCCTTCAATATCTTTATAATTTTCCAAACACATTCACAGAGTTAGGGCACGTTTCTTATGAAATTTAAAAAATAGTTTCTGAGAGAGATAGTTATAACCGATACAATGTTGTGAAAGTTCTTTTGAAAAGTTTTGTATTTAAAACTGTTTATGTTCTTTTATACTTTTACCAGTTTTCTCAGTTCTTGTTGTAGTTAGATCATCATTTACTACCTTTGTGTGATAATATTGATCATTTATTTGTCAAAGTGAACAATATAATCATTCTAGGTGCAACTTAGATCCAAATATTTCATTATATGAGAATCACCCCTTGTCTATCGATCAAATTTGTGTAGATTATCCTAATCGAAAATATATATTTTTTGGGGATTATAATATACAAAATTTTTTTTGCAATCCAATTGATGCAGGCATTTCTAAAAATGATACGTGTTTAAGAAATTGTCTGGAGTTTGATATTTTGAGAAAGTGCAATTTAATTGTAATATTAAATTAATTTATTAGCTAATCATCAAAAAAAAATTCACTGTTTTTTTGTATTATGACTTTCAATGTGCATACTATGATTTAGCATTTGTAGATTAGAAGTCGCATCTGAGTAAACAGGATTTTTGTAAATATTTTCTAAGATTTCTTTAATGTGGGTCTTAACTTGTATGCTCCAGAAAAACGTAAGAAAAATCATATTCACGTTCGTTATTGACGAATTAATTCAGTTACTTTAATAATTTGAATGTTTAAAGCGTCAGGTAGTTTGGATGATCTAATGATTGTAAAATTCCGATAACTCGCTGTACAAATATAAGTGCTTCCAGAAATAATTTATTAAAAATGTGAAATTTAACGTTAAACGGATTCCTAGAGTTTTTTTTGAAAATTTGTTAATCACATTACAGTGGGATACGTGGGTTTCCTAAACAAATAAAGTACAATGAAACTGTTACTAATGATGGATACGAGTGTGTACATTTTTTTTTCTAAATAATTTTATACGGTATACTGTGTTGCTGATTCTCCTAAAGTGTCTGAATGTGTTCAGTCTCTTTGTCTTTAGTCGCTCACAGTTAATTACTATTAATTATTCCGAATTTGCTAGTCCTGGTTTTGAAAGCATAATTTCTGCTAAAAGTTGATTTGCGTATGTAACTTTATTATTTTTTAATTAAACATTTGTGTTATTCTGTCACCAAAGGTTCATTTGGCTTGACCTACGTATCATTAGGAAAAGTTCAAATATCTTAATAAATACACAACACTGTGTTTGCTTTTAACTGTGTTATAAAATGTTATGTAAATGTTATTTCATGAACTGCTTGTCAGTTGTAAAATTAAAATAAATCAAATTCAACACTGTGGAGTTCAAATCCCAATTCTGTGTTAGATACCTTGAGGTTGGTCTCGTTTATGCCAATGAATGCGATTTATTTAATTATCTACGTCTTTCTAAACATTTATTATGTATAAAATACCATAAATATTATCCTAAAAGTTGTATATAATAAAGAGAAATTTAAAAAGTCATAATTATCATTTTTATATAATTTTTGCCATTATGTCCAGTAAAATATTATATTCATAGCATTTTAATTGCCTAATGTCTATTTTCATAAAGTATTTATACCTTGTCAGAATTGCTGCACTTTATCCCTGATTTATTGCGCACTAAAATTGTCTGATGATAAAGGGATTAGGCTGTCTGGGACAATGGTCTCTTGTGTTATACGTAATGCGTTTATTTCACCTTAAAATTTAACAACCGCAATTGAATGTAATGGAGGTTGCAACAAATGGTTCCATGCAAATTGTACATAAAATCACGGATTCAGAATTGGAATTCTACCAGGAAGAAGATGCAAAAACAAATGTCTCTGAATGGTATTGCATTAACTAATATAAATTTCTTAAAATTTATCGCAGTAATTCTTCATCCCATAAAAACACAAGTTGTAAAGTTAATTTCCCATCGACAACACAAGCTATTGAATATCTATTTCAACAACATTTTGGTGAATCTTAGTAGTAGTAATAGTAAGATGATAACATTTTAAACCCATTCGGGTGTATATTATAGTAATATTAGTAGTAGTGTTCGGCTATCGTCCTTCCGCCGTATTATTTGTGTATTTGAGTGTGTAAATGAGCTTGTTACTTTAAAGAATCGCCACCGTCACTCTAAAGCACCATTAATTGTATCCCAATGGTGAATGGTTCCGGTCACCCATCCAACTACTGACCCGAACGAATGTTGCTGTACTCTCGCTAATGCTAGTTCGGCCGCAACCGAATGCGCCACCACCGGCATATTCTTCGAATCTTATTTTAACTCAATTAATACACAGCTGGAGACAATCAACGTTCTGCTCGACACTTTAGAGAAAGAAAGAGCTCAACTAAAAAGTGAAGGAACCAGAATTAAAACGAAAATAAATACTGCACGTGTACAAGCTTCTTCTGATGGCCCGATAATAGGCGCAAGTGATTGGAATCTCAACGCAGTAGAAACCCATGAAAGAAATAAACGTACAAACAATGTTTTTATATTTAATACAATGGAAACTGATCATGAATTTCAAGGAATGTGACCTTCTATAATTATTACATGGTAAATGATAAAAACAAGATAGTCTAGAATCACGCTTCGCCAGAACAGACTGAATGAAGACCTTATAGATAGTATCCAGGTAACTAAAATCTTTGAGAATCCGGTGATATAAGTCGTGTAACCATCGAGGACTGAGAGAGCATGGCTGTAGAAGGACAGGTCACCATGAGTTAGATAAGCTTTATTAAGCAATTTGAGATTTTAGTCTAGGCTTTGTACAAAAGAATTTTCTCAGTAAATAGAATTTAAGATCTTCTCATGTGCAACAAGATTCAACTTATAGAACATAATATCACAATTTTGTTTACTAGCGCAGTCAAAACTTGTAAGTACGTAAATATGGTAATAAACCTTATTTTCTATTTTGATGATAGATTTCTCATATCATCAAATAATGCGTTGTTTAATATCTATGTGAAAAACGCAGTCCACTTACAATCGCAGATTTGGCTTGAAACAAAACATACATAGAGTTTTAGCCTCCTTTAATTAAAATTTTTAAAACGACCTTGACACATGTATTTCCGTTTTCTTCTTAGATGGCCAAGCCAAGGTGTCAGCAAAGATGTTTTCGATTTAAGAATGACAAATTAGAAACAAACATACATAGTTTTAGCACTCTTTAATTCAAATTTTCGAAACGACCTTGACACACGTAATTCCGCGTTAGTTACGTTTTCTTCTTAGAGGGCTTCGTAGGCAAACACTACTACTACTACTACTATACATTTGAGGATTTTTAATTTTGTTTTATATATATATATATATATATATATATATAAAACAAAATTTTATATATATATATATAAACAGGGTGACCCATTTTAATAAATCCACTGGAATATCTCGACACATATGCGTCCTACAAAAAAATGTTCCAAATAAAAGTTTGATGGTTTCGAAAGGGCCATATGATCCTATACAAATTTTTTCACCCCCACCCTCCAGGGGGCGGGGCAGGGGGTCAACTTTTATATCTTAAATTGGGAACCCTTATTTTTTATTGCAGGTTTGGATTCATCATAAAAACATATAAAGATTTCATTTGAACTTTTTTTTTGAATTCGTGATAGATGGCGCTGCAATCGCAAAAATAACATTAATCAAGTCAAAAAACGATTAAATGACGATAAAATCGTCACTTTTAATTGTTCGCCATTGAAATGGAGGGCGTCATCTTATCGCGTAGGGTCAATGCACCAGTGAATGGCTGGTTAGTCTAGCAAAATTGTTGACAAAAAGATGTTAAACCGCGCCCCGTTTACTTCCTGGAAAATGAAACAAACCGTCTGACGAAAATCATAACAAACATTCTGACGAAAATCAAAACAAGCAATTTGCCAAAAATGTTGTTTAGTTGCAATTAGTTTTCCGGACAGTTCGCACAAAAAATGCGGCGGCTCGTGATAATTGCATTATCTGACAATCAACCAAAATGGCCGATTATTCACCGAATGAGAAGGTGGATTGCAGCGCCATCTATCACGAATTCGAAAAAAATGTTCAAATAAAATCTTCATATTTTTTTATGTAGAATCCGAACCTGCAATAAAAAATAAGGGTTCCCATTTAAGATATAAAAGTTGACCCCCTGCCCGGCCCCCTGGAGGGTGGGGGTGAAAAAATTTGTATAGGATCAGATGGCCCTTTCGAAGCAATCAAACTTTTATTTGAAACATTTTTTTGTAGGACGCATATGTGTCGAGATATTCCAGTGGATTTATTAAAATGGGTCACCCGGTATATATATATATATATATATATATATATATATGGGTTATTCACGCTATACGGCACGGAATATTGTGGCCAAAATACGTGACTTTCAAAAAGTTTCTCTTTGGGGATATATGGGGGTCTATTAGGGCTACTTTTTAAAATTACTTTCATAATATACAGGGTGTCCCAAAAACCCTAAAAGTATCAAAGTTGTGTTTTTTTAATGAAACACCCTGTATTTTATTGCATTTTTGGATCCTTCGATAAAAATAAGTGTGTGTTTTAATGAGGTTTTTATTACATAAACCTTAAGGTTTTTGAAATAATTTGAATTTTGTAAAAATGTAACCTAATTTTCATGTTTCAAATACTTAAAAAATAATTAACTTATGCGTACCAAATTTACACTGAAATGTAACAATAGATCATATTTTATTTTCCAAGTATAATAAACTTGACTTCTTATGCCGGGTGTAAAAAATTGGAATTAAACAAATGAGAACTTTAAATGGCTATAACTTCATTTATTTAAATGGAACGATATATTTATTAATTTATCAACAAATGCACGTTTTAATTACCTATCGAATGGTATTTAAATCTTAAGTGTTAAGTCTTCTCGTTTTTACGGAAAACGCCAAAATATTGTTTATTGCACCGTTTTAGTACTTTTAAAGTAAAAATTTTAATGTATCTAGTTTTCTATCGTATTTAAAAAAGTCAGATAATTAATTTAGTCTGTTACTTTAGTTTAAAAAGGATGTCTTTTGTTATAGTTGTTTTATTTTGCGTTTTTGTGTTAGATCGTTAGTAATTAGTTAGTGACTGGGATCGCATTACAAGTTGTACAGATATTAATTTAGCATGTCAGGCATTCTATGATACACTTTATAGTTTTATTAATAACTGAGTACCTCTTTGTCAAGTTAAAATTAAAAATAGACAGTTTCCTGTTTGAATCAGTGCTCATCCTCAACGTTTAATAAAAATAAAGTACCACTACCGAAAATTTTAGAATTAGAACAATGTTAAACTTTTACAAGATGCAAATTTCAAGATTATGGAATGAAATTCGAAGGGTGATTCAAATAGATTATAAACCGTTTATTTTAAACGCAGAAAACACCATTAAAAATAAACCAATTTAAACAAATTTGGTCATATGTCAACTCCTTCTGAAATAGTCAATGGTTTTGTTAGCTATTTCAAGTTAGTCTATAGGAGCTCTACAGGTAACATACCAAATTAAGAATAAAAAATAATGAGCAATATATTAATTTTACAAACTATCTCCAAGGATTTATTTATTTATTTACTTATCTTCGGTCTTCTTTCTTAAATAATACATTCCAAGAAATTAGTAAAACAAATGATTAAATATAAACCGAATTTACCTCTGGTCCCGATAACATTCCACCATTCTTGTACACTGACCGTATAACCTGTTTTCCCACACCTTTACTTCATATCTTTAACCTATTATTATTAAACGCAACATTTCGCTGATCTATAAAAAGTGGCTAACATTACATCAGTTCTAAAATCTAGCAACAAAAATGATATAAAAAATGTGGGCCTATATGTATTACAAAACAATTTTGCAAAAATCTTTGAATATGCTCATGTTCAAAATCTAGTAACAACTAGACAGCATGGTTTCATGAAGAAACGTTCCAATTTTTGAACTTCACTGAGTATATTTCTAACGAGTCGGACAATAGAAAATAAGTGGATGTCATCTAGGCATTTGATTCTATGAATCAACGTTTATTAATACATAAGCAATCTGAATATTTTTCGATAAAATTAATTAATTAAGAGAATGGTTGTGACCGTTACTACGTGGTAATCCGTACTTAAACAGAATTGAAAAATTCATGTCATTAAAACATAATGAATTTTTCAATTCAGTGTAATTAATTAATTCATATCTAACAGCTATATATACACTTTTCTGATTTTATTTGTCCACCTAGTGACGTGCCGCAAGTTCGAATCTTGGACCTCTTTTGTTCCTACTATTCGTCAATGACATTGTAGATAATATAGAATCAAATATTATCATTTATTCTGATGATGTTAGGCTATTTAGGTCTATTCAAACAGATGATGATTGTTGCATACTTCAACATGATCTTGAACAAATACAACATCTTTGATATACCTTTGGACTGTTGTGATGCAGTTAAGGATCATGGAGTGTTATTTGACACTAAGCTTATTTTTATACCCCACACAACACATATTTGCAATCTAGGTCTCAAAATGTTGGGCTTTATGAAAAGAACTTCAATGCCTTTAATAATATTTGCGTAATCAAGCTACTATACTTTGCAAGTCTCCTGCATATGCTACGCGTGCTAATAATATTGAGAAGGTGCAATCTCTTTATGTTTTATGTAATTTAATTGTAAATTTATGTTAGGTTATTATTATTTTTTAATAGATTGATCCCTTTAAAATTAAGTTAAGTTATTCTCAATTATTTTATATAATTTATAATTATATTGTTTTTTGGCGACCAATTACTGATCAGATTTATCCACTGCATTAATGTTCGCATTATAATCAATATTTAACAAGAGACAACCTGAATATCATCCCCATCTTTATTCCTTCTCGGTATTGTCCCCACCTGATTTGGAACATGATAATTGGATAAAAGATTTTGTGGCATTAATTTGTAACGACATATATTGACCTCGCTTTTTGTTTCTGTTAGAAACGAAATATGGTAAAAATATCCTTGTTTTATTTACAAACCCCCAAGCATTTATTAATTTGTTTTCCTTTAATTTCTTTACATGTCGGTTGAAAATAATACAAATTATTTTATTTTATTCGCGGTAAGATAATTGACCACTTTTTCTTACATGATTGTTTATTTTGCCTCTATAGGTATCGATTTTTAGCAGTTGCCAGATTTACCAGTCAGCATGCACACCTTATATTGTTTTTTTTTTTTTTTTTAAAGATATTGTTTGATGCTGTTTGGTTTTTATCAGAATAATCAGCGCCTAAATTTTCACTGATATGAAGTATTAAGATAACGACAATGTTTGATTTTAAAATTTGTTTTTATTTTAAAACACTACATGTACTGTTTATAATAAAACATATTTGAAAATCAGACAGTGTCGTTATATTAATATTAAAAATGAATTTTCACCGCCTAAATGCCTCAACAATCAATCAACTGATATGAAATTTGTTGATGAAATTGTTTCCCATCTTTTTCAAGAAAGGTCTAACTTTGTAGAGTTTATCGTAATTATGACGGTTACTAGGTGGCATTAATACATTGTCATTTAGATGGACGTGAAACAAATCTAAATCGATTTACACTCTTTAGTTTATTGATATATTTCTCGTATAAAGTATGCTACTCCAATAATTAGGATAGCTGGAAAATTTATTAATTCTCTTTAGAAAATGTACTTCAATTAATGTTAAAATTTCTTTATCATTAGTTTGAGTGTATATTTTGTGCTATTGCTCGGCGTATTAATTTGCTTGAAAGAAAATCGAATTAATATAAGATATAAATTGGCGATAAATTTCGTAATAGATTTTGAAGATCGATGTTGTGTTGTGCTAGGCCAGAATTAGACTGATGATGCTGGTTTGCCAGTTTTACTCCATTGCCTAATCATCTTCCTTCTCTTCCGGTAGGTTTTAATAAATACGTTTTCATCATCACTAAGATCACTGTTTGAATCAGAATCTGAATTTATTTCATCAGAAATACATCGATAATGTCTTCGATTTATTCACTAATAATTATAATTTTATTAAAAAAGAAGAAAATAAACCGTTTTGAACGACAACAAAATGGAAGTTTGGGTACATCAACAAACAAAATTGTGTAAATTTGGACTATACCAATCAATATGAGGACTGGATCAACGGCTAACGTTTTAGGCCGATTATTACCAACTTCTTTTGGCCTGAATTGGATGATATAGGCACCAACGACACTACTACGTGCCATACAGCTCATGCCATATAGGACATTCTGCACGAGCGATTTAAGGGCATAGTCATTTCACAAACTGGCCACCGATATCGGGCGATTTGACCCCGTTAGACTTTTTCGCGTGGGATTTCTTAAGTTGCAAGTAAGCCAAAAACTATAGTGGCCTTCAAAGCCAACATAACCCATTAAATAGGTCAAATTCAGCCTCATTTATGCGACAAAGTCATGGAAAATTTGACATTTTGGATGCGCGCCACCCACCGAAGCCTTAGCGGATATTTGCATGATGTTATATTCCATACATTACGGCGTCAATGGGACTTTCAAATGAATAAAAAATTTCGATGATATCTCACACATACATTAGTTTATTTAAATTTAAATATAGGAAGAGCTTATTGACATACTTTATTTTATTTAAATTTAAAGATAGAAAGAGTTAGTGAAAAACCTTATAATACCGATTTTTAACTCCTTATAATTATTCGAATACAATTTTCTTCAATAGACCATTGAATTTTCTTCAACTTTAAAATACATCCTTTTAAAGGAGTTATGACCTAACTGGAATTATATGTTGTTTGAAGTAACACATGCTAGTGTTACAACCTCTATTGAGTATGTGTAGATAAAGTTCGAGTAAATCTTTCTTTCTTACCAGAAAGAGTTTACCCCACAAGCTATAATGCGATTGATGTTGATTTTACAACATCTAATAATTGCATCCTTTACTTTGAAATCAGCTTTAGAAACTTCATGTTAATGGATGTAATTGGTGATTTTTTAGCAACTTTCTTTCTGGCAACACTGTTTTTGGCAGCTCAGCTGTTTTCCTGTAAAATGTCAACTGTCAAACATGTTCAGTTTGGTCTATAATTTAACCATGAATCGACTTACAAACGAACAACGTTTGCAGATTATTGAATTTTATTATCAAAATTCACGCTCGGTTAAGAAAGTGCATCGTGCACTTATTCCACTTTATGGTCAGTTTGGGCGACCTTCTGAGGCGGCTATTCGGAATCTTGTGACTAAATTTCGCACCAAATTTACATTATTGGACATTAAACCACCAACACATATACGTTGAGTGCGGACAGAGGAAAATATCGCAGCTGTATCCGCCAGTGTTGTTGCTGACCGTGAATTATCGATTCGGCGCCGTTCGCAGCAATTGGGCCTCTGTTACTCCACTACGTGGAAAATTTTGCGGAAGGATTTAGGTGTAAAACCTTTTAAAATACAGCTGGTGCAAGAATTGAAGCCACGCAACCTACCACAACGGGTAACTTTTGTTGAATGGGCGCTGGCAAAGTTGGATGAATATCCACTTTGTATCGGAAAATTGTGTTCAACGACGAAGCTCATTTCTGGTTTGGTTTGAAGAGCGGTCAGAAGCATTGCAAGAACTATCAATGCTTACCGAAATATGCACTGTTTGGTGTGGATTATGGGCAGGCGTCATCATTGGACCGTACTTTTTCATAGACGACGAAGGCAGAAACGTTACTGTGAATAGCGAGCGCTACCATACGATGATTACATTTTTTTTTGCCCAGAATGGAGAGAGCTGTACTTGTCTGTAATGTGGTTTTAAAAAGACGGTGCCGCATGCCACACAGCACGCGAAAAAATGGCCCAATTGAGAGGCGAGTTCGGTGAACAGTTTATTTCACGTTTGGGGCCGGTCCATTGGCCAACTAGATCGTGCGATTTAACACCTTTGGACTATTTTTTGTGGGGCTATGTTAAGGCTCATGTCTATAGGGACAAGCCCGCACCAGTTGACGCACTGGAAGCCAATATTGAAGAATTTATTCGTGAGATACCGGCCGATATGTTGGAGGGAGTATGTCAACATTAGATCCAGCGTATGTATCATTTGAGGCGTACCGCGGTCAACATTAAATGAAATCATCTTTAAACATTGAATTATATAGATCGTTCTATCGACTCAAATAAAGATTTCATACAGATCTCTAAATTTTATATGTTTTAAAAAATCACTCTTTATAAGTACAGGGTGGCCCAAAATGGATGTTACTATAGGGAATCTCGATTATTAGAAGAGATGGAAAAAAATTCGATGGCGCATCCTCGAGCTCCTTTTTTGAGATAAACCGAATTCTTTAAAGATAAATAAGCTATAGTGTTTTGTTTTCAATGTATAGCTAATAATTCAATGTATTGTGATTTGTACTAATATCTTAAACATTTATTATTTTATCAAGATAAGAATTGCATGTTCTTGGGGTACTTTTTTCGAGGAGAATCGAATACTATTACTAATGTTATTACTAAGATTTAAAATTTAATTAAAAAAAGTATATCTCAACAAATTGCAAATACAAAATCAACCTGTTATCAATGAAAAGGGAAAAAGATAACCAATTTATTAATAGCACAGCCAACTATGACTTCCAATTAAAAATACTTAGTGCTTAATCTCTTTTATTAATGAAGATATTAATAAAATTCGAAAATGGAAAATATTGAATTTTTAGCTATAACTTGAAAACAAAGAACAAGAGCTAATTTCTGTTTTCGGCATTAAATTTCTCTTGAAATGAGAGCTCGAGAATGCGCCATCCATGTTTTTCTATTTCTTCTAATTATCGAGATTCCCTACAGTAACCTCAAATTTAGGCCTCCCTGTACGTGTACACGGTCTATAATTCAGCCCGCCTTTAATAAAGGTGCCCTAGTCCACATTTTTTATTGCTTTAAAGGTTAATACTCAGCACCAATTCCTTTTTATGCAATTCTAAATTATTTTCAAAATTAAGTGGCCAATGTAACAATTGCGCCGCTGTCAGTGATTTATTGACCCCATGACATGATTAATATTATAAGATATTTGTGTAAAATACTTGTTGCCTGGCAATTAAATTGAATCTCATGAAAAATTAGAATGCAAGGATTATAGAGCTATTCATTGTACTTGTAATAAAAAACGAATTGACTTACATTTGTGTTGATTACCACCAACTAAATAATAAATAACGCATGATATTTAAAGCGGATACTGCTAAGTGGAAGTAGCTCCAGAAGAACGAGATAACATACAGCATTCACAGGCGATTAAATGCCATGCCATTTGGTTTATGTAATACACTTGCGACATTCCAGAGACTCGAAAACACAATGCTAAAACACCTCTCTGATGTACATCGTATATACAATCGTGATGAGAAAAACTTTCAAAGACCTCACGAAGAAGAAATTCCACATTTTCAGAAAATCCAGTTCCTAGAAAACATTATTTTAAACAGTATTAAAGTTGATGTGCAAAAGATTTACTTTCCACCAAAAAGAACATATAGATTTCAATGGAACGAAGAATGCCAAGAGGCCTTCTTAAAACAGAAAAATACACTCAAAGCTGCATAAATCTTTTAGTTTTCCGCTACACGATGAAAAATTATGATGGACACCAATGATAGTAATATGGAAATTGAAGCTGTCTTATCAGATATAAGCTACTTTGGTAGAACCAAAAGAAAGCGAAAATCAGAGCAAAATTACATTGCTAAGTGATAAGGAAAAAAACATAGTAAAGTTACTGGAATTCACTGCATCACACAACCGTACAGGGTTCGCCAGTGAAACGAGAAGATTTGAGGTGGGGTTAGCAGCTCGTGGCGAAATTGTAGAAACGTCAGTTGCCGATCTATTATAACCTGCATGGTCTGCCATTTAGTTTACAGTGAATGGTTGGACGGCTATTCTGTTGACTTTCAACGACATTTCAACATACAACCTGTTCCGTTAGCCAACTAGGAAAGTGGATCGACGTTTAAAAAACGAGATTGCACGAATAAACATAAAATCTCTATCACTACTAGACTTACACCAATCAAAGAAATTTGCAAAAATAAATATTTTTAAAAATTCACATTCACGTCAAAAATTTAAATAATTTAACCTAATAATTTAACTTATTTGAGTGGTTGTGTAATATGCGGGGAGCATATTACACAACCACTCAATTAAAATTTATTTTAGGCAATACTTTTAATAAAAGAAAGCGATTTAGAAAAATCTGGAATTTATTCAATTAAATGTTCTCATTGCGATAAAATTTACATTGGACAAACCCAACGAAATTTATTAACACGTTTTAAAGAACACACATATCACACAAAATATCAAAATATTCAAAAATCAACAGTTGCATATCACAATTTCTCCACGGGCCACAAATTTTCAGTAGAAAACACTAAATTATTAAAACATTTAACCGATAATAGATTAAATGTGTTTGAAGCAATTGAGATGAAGAAACATAAAAATTATTTATTGAGTTTCGATCTTAGTCCTTTAGATAACCCATTACTTGAAAGTATTTCAATTTAAAATTTTCCCAAAACATAACATTTAAACCCACCCCGATTTTTCATAATAATTAAGTCGCCCAACTTTTTTGAATTTTGTATTTATTTTTCTATGTCAATAAACTATTGAAAATGAACACGTCGTATTCGAAATGTACATATAGTGTAAAGTAAAAACTGTGAAGAAAGGATATATTTTTAACTACTATTAATTAATACTCTTCACGTACTCGAATATTTAATCAGATATAACTTGTATAGTAACACATTTGAGAAAGTATACCGAAAATTATATTCTTTTGCAGATCTCCATAGTAGATCCAGATATGCTTAGTGGTTTAAATTTTATGGACCCGTGATTGAACACTAGACATCAATCGGTATTTTATTTAACTAATATTAGAACTCTCCACTATTAAAACCCCCCATTAATATCTATGTGTAATCTAGTTAATATACAGGGTGGCGCATCACATTCGCGTCGGTTTATATACGGCAAACGGCGAAATGTTTTGAAAATATTTTTATTGAGCGCTATGTAAGTTCATTAGGAGCACGTTTTTAAATTATTTTGATATATACAGGGTGATTCAAAAAAGAGTTACACACCAAAGTTATATAAATTTCATTGGGACACCCTGTATATTCTTTCATATTTTGATAGTGCAGGCTAAATAAAGGCAAGTTACTGTTATGTTTCCTATACCTAACTCTAGCCGTTTTTAAGATATTTTACAATTCTTGAAAATGTAGACCAAACTTTAAAATGCATGGCTGTCGTACATATTTAAGCTAGATATTTTAAGTTTTATTTATCTAAGCATTAGAATTGACGATAAAATAAAAACTATCCCTAAAAATTATACAGGGTGGATAAAAATAAACATTTGATATTGACTATCATTAACGTCAAATAACTTTCTTATTTTAAATGGAACACCCTGTATTTGATATCGTATTTTGATTCTAATTTTAATCAGCTTTCAAATTGTATTAAGGTTTCCTATTCCTTATATTTTTCTAGTAATTTGGAGTTTTCAAATTGAAGTATTAATTTGCTGACATTTGTTTTTCAAAATGCTTTGGTGGAGCTGACGCTATTATTCAACAAAAAGAAACATTATTTGACAGTGGCTTGTCAGCAGTACTTGTTAGTTAAGTTAAATCATCGTTGTTGCTCAGGGTTGTTTAAATACAAATATTTTATTTAAAAGGAGAACTTACTCCCAAGACAAACATTTCTATTTTTATAATCGGAGGGTGTTTAGAAAATTGTTATTATTACTCACTGAAATTCAACTGTTTTTTTTTTCGTGCTAATAAAAAAAATATAAACATAAAAACATACTATTAAACTGATAACAAATTTAAATGTAAAATAAACTAATGTTTTAGTAAATGTTCAAAATGATGCCCATCATTTTCACTGCATAAGTAAACTCTTTCTTTAAATACCTAGCGTCATAAACAGTATTTTTTTTTATATATCTCCATAAGAAATAGTCTGGAGATCTTGATGGCCAATTCTGTGGACTTCCGCGTCCTATTCACCTATTGGGATATTGACTATCTAATTCATTTCTAACGTTTACTTGGAAGTGTGCAGAAGCATCGTTTAGTTGCATCCACATTCTTTCTCGAATATTAAGTGGTATATTTTCCAAAAGTAGCACTTATAAATTGAAGAAACATGGCGCCGTTTAAGTAGCTATCATAAAGCTATGGATCAAACACAGGCGTTCAAATTATTCCAACAGTCCATCGGTGCTGATGATCGAGGGTTCTAAACAAAATGAGATTTTCATCACTGTAATAATGCGAATTATGTCTATTAACTAATCCGTTGTTATGAAAAGTTGACCCATCTGAGAAACGTACATAATCGAAGAAATGTTCATCATCTCACAACTTTTCTAGAACACATAAACAAAATTCGAGGAGTAGACCGTAATCTGTTTCTGCAAGTTCCTGATGAAGTTGTATATAATGCGGGAAAAAATTGTTTCTTTATAATTCTTCCGATGCTCCGTCTACTTAATTCAATTAAAGATCCCATAACTTAGAATTCATTTGATTCATTTCCAGTAATTTGCTTTTGTCGCTCTGTTTATTTTATAAGATATACATCCTGTTCTTCTAAACTCTTGTAGCAAATTTTCTAATGAGCACTTGTCAGGATGACGTTTGTTTGGAAAGTTTTGAGCGTAAACTGTCCATGCTAACACGCAATATTCTCACGCTCATCAATTACTAAAATGATACTAATTCTTTTTTCTCGGGAGTAAATTCTTATCTCAAATAAAATGTTTTTCTCAACCAACAATGATGATTTTACTAAGAAGTACTGTTGCTGTCAAATCATGTTTATTTTAGATTAATAATAGCGTCACCTCTGCCAAAGTCTACTTTTGAAACATAAATGGCAGCAAATTAATGTTTGAATTTGAAAATGTCAAATTACTCGGAAACTATAAGAACTAGGTAAAGGAAACCTTAAACTAATTTTAAAATTTTTAAGATTTGAAAAATATTTTGCCATTTGCCGTATATAAGCCGACGCGAATGTGGTGACCCACCCTGTATACCATATAGTGTACATTTTGACATATTTAATAATAGTATTAAAAATATAATTAAAATTTTGAATCAAATTATTTTTTTAAATGTGGAATGAACCTTATTTTATTTTAAATATTATTCTGTAATTATTTTACTGTTGGATAACAAAGAATTAATATTATTAAAAAGATGTATGTATTCTCTATGTAGGCCGACCTACGAAATATTTCATAAGTTATTATATCGTTATACAACTTGAAACATTTCGTAATTAGTTGTCGTTTTTTTATACCAAAACTATTAGACAAATTGGTTGCTACTCAGCTAACATGCAAAAATATTATATCTCCCCAAGAGCATGGCTTTGTACACAATATATGTACGATAACCAATTTACTGGAATACAGACCGTTTCTTTCAAAAAACAAACAGATTGATGTAATATACTACCCTAAGGCGTTTGATAGAATATGTCACGATATTTTGTTATTAAAAAAAAACTCAAAATAAGGTTCGGCAATCTTACTGTAAAATTGGCTGGAGTCATTTCTGAAGGGCGGAAACTGAGTTTCCGAACAGTTATTACGAATTTCTGTAGATTGAAGAATACTTTCAATATTTGGGTACATAAAAAAAATTTCCTAGAAATAATCTTGTTAATCGTTTTATGGTTTGTGCATACACTTTAAACCAGTGCTTCCCAATCTCTTTTGTGCCATGCCCCACCTAAGCCTTTTTAAAATTCTTTTACCCCTCCTATGTAACATATACATAATTTTAAATATGTATTAAAAAATTGAATTATTCACTTAAAAAACTTAAATTGTATGTTTTAGGAAGAAATTACTGGGAAATTGTTAACGAAACACATATATTACAAAGTAGATTTTCAAAACATATTAGGGTGTCAATTATGAAATGGATCAAAAAATGCACATGATTGAATTCGATTTTTTTCCAATAAAAACTTTTTATTTTTAATAAAATTATGCACCCATATTATCGATATACTTTTTTCCGTTTTAGAGGTAACTCATTTATCCCTTTGCTACAGAAGCCTGGATCACAGGAGTCGATGAACACTTGAAACCCCATTTTGACAGCCTATGCGAAATTGCATTTTTTTCCAGATAATAAGTTGTTTAAATTTTAAAAGAAATGATGTCAGTTGGGGCAAGGTCGGGCGAGTGCAGTGGGTGACGGAGAGTTTCCAACTACAACTCTTGTAGCTTTGGCTTGGTCATTCGTGTGGCATGTTGTCAAGCGTTGTCATGCAGCAAGATTAGAGTCATCTGATTAACTAATTTTTGCTGTTTAATCGCAAGATTTCTCATTTCGACTAGTTGATAACAGTAGACATCCGTCGTGATCGATTGGCGAGGTTCCATAAAGCTATGGTGAATGACACCTGAGCCAGATCACCAAACAGTGACTATCAGCTTCTTCTGGTGGAGGTCTCGTTTCGGACAGTGTTTTGGTAATTCAGCTTTGTCCAACTATTACGATAAACGCTTACGATTATCGTACATGATCCATTTTTGATCACACGTAACAACTCTATTAAAAATTATTTGACTTTGTTGCGAGAAAGAAGAGAAAGACATGCGTCGAGTCTTTGTTCCTTCTGTACATCAGTCAATTCATGCGGCATCCACTTGTCCAGCGTTTTAACTTTACCGATTTGTGCCAAATGAGTCAAGATTGTTTGCTTTTATACATTGTACATTCATGATAATTCATGAGCAATTTGGCTGGGGTACGCTTCCACAGTGGCTTTCAGGACGTCATAATCCACCTCAGCCTTGGGTCGATAACGTGGTTCAATAGACAGGTCGAAAACTTCCGAACGAAATTTTTTAAACCAACGAGCTACAGTCGCGTTTGTAGCCACTTGAAGGCCACTTGAATGCCGAACACACTATTGATATTGGCAACTGCCAACCATGTTGTGGGTTCACGCTGGAACTCATACTTCATCAACACAAGAATTTCGCTGATTTCCGTGGTTTCACTTAATCGCCTATATAAAAGAAATAAATATTATCACGGATAATATTATCAATCGGATATTGTTATCACTTTTGCGAAGAACGGGCCGAACGTGTAATACTACATACAAAAATTTTCGTTTATAGTAATCATGATTTCGGTTTATGTTATCATTTTTACTTTCCCTACGAAGTATATATAGGGAAAGTATTGTGATCGTGATTTTTTTTTTAAATTTTTTTTTTGCGGAAATATCCGTTTTGAGGTCCCCCGAGTCCATTAAACTAATTTCTGGAAAAAAAAATTGTGTCTGTGTGTGTGTCTGTCTGTCCGTGGGTGCTGTATCTCAAAAACGACTGATCCGATTGAGATGAAACTTTAAACTTAAGGTTTTATCGTTAAAAACTGGAACTGAAAAGCTTTTGGTAAACATTCATAAACCGGAAGTGGGTGTTTACTCGAGGCGTTTTTTGTTTTTTTCCGATATTTTTTTTAATATGAAAAATATTACAAAACTTTTCGAACAAAAGTTTAAGAGAATGAGAAACTGAACAAATTTTGTTAAAATATATTTTTCATAAAATTCTTAACTTTCGAGAAAAAAAATAAAAATTGAAATTTTTGACATTTTTTGCCAATTGCTAATAAACTATTCAAGCAACATGAAAGTTATATAACAAATAATTGTAGACAACTCAAAATGTTACGTTATTACAGTTTGTTACGTTATATATTTTTATTTAAAATAAAGTTTTGTTTTTCGGCTATTATTATCAATCGGTTATTGTTATCAAAAACCCCGGTCCCGTTGTGATCACATTAAGCGGCGTGCACTGTATTACATTTTCTTCAAACTGAAATATGCGTTAGAAAGAGAAAAAAAAAATTAAATCAAAATACGGCGTTTAAATGAGGTTGTGTGCAATTGAAATAAATAATGTGAAGTTTGCTCCATTTCATACGTGACAACCTAATATAATGAAACACTGAAATTCAAATTCGAAATAATTTAAATAAAGATTTTTCTATATTAATTTATTATTTTAATTTAGTGAGATCCTTGCCCTTCATGTTTGCTGCACAAAGATTTTATGTTAGGTTCCAATTTGGTTAGCTTCAGTCTCAGGTCTCCCCATTGTATTAAATCCAGGCGGTTTTTTGTTTTACCAGTAAATCATCTAAAGCACTAAATCTACATTCAGCTAAATATGAAGATGGAAACGGTAATAATAGTTTCTTGCACATTTGGTTGAATTTGGGTATTTGATTTCTGTTCCTCACAAAGCCATGCCATCGCCCCTTTTATATTAAATCATTTTGCATTTCTACGAGTTCTTTTTTATACTGTATATTTGATCAGACAAGTCCACAAAAATTGGCTGCATCATTCATGTTGGAAAATTAATTTGTTTTAAATCAAAAAATCTTTCTTTTAAATCAGCCGATATAGAATTTTTAGATGATCGGCAATAACAAGTATAGCGGTATCATTTACTTTACATTTTTGGAGCCAAAGTTTTTGTTGTTAATATATTTCTGACATAACTTAATGGTAATGAATTTACTTTTATTTCTTACTATCAGAGATGTATAACTTTTACAGGCTTGTTTATATTATATAGTCAGTTGGCGTAAAACCTCTCCACTTATTGAATCAGGCAGTTAGTAGTTATGACAGATTTCTTCATATTGCCGCAGTCATCGTCACCTGATGAGAATTACCACCATCAGCCAAATATAATAGGTTGAGTGGAAGAACATGAAAACTCGTGAACTCCGCCTTCAAGATCTATACTCAAAATTTTAAAGTGATTTGGTGTATTTATGTATGTTTTTTTAAAAGATCTTGTAAAGCAACTAAACTAAACTAACCTATTTAGTTTTTTAAATATAACGGCTAAATTACACGCATATGCTTTACAATCGAATGTCACTAAGAGTGTCAAACAGTTCCATAAATCTTTTCAAGCGAAGGTCCCATTCGAGAGCCATCTTACTTCAGTGTGTAGTAAAAGTCTCACATAGCATTGATACACTTTATTGCTGAATGTAGCTACCAAGTTTTTCCTATGAATAAAACAATACACAAGAATCATTTCTGGATTCTCATCTTTCATCAATTTTTAGCAGCCATTTTTCTTGTCTATCATATTAAGAGCACCATCTGCAGCACAAGATGTTATATTTTTCATTGGTATATTATTGACATCTAAGAAGTTTTTTTAGCATTTTTTATATATTTTTGGAGTAAAATGTCCTTTATCAATATATCTTACGCAAGTTATCAATACTGCCTCACTGTCTCTCAAAGTTGACTCATCCATTTGCACTGAGAATTGACAACAAGTGGTTTTTCAATATCTTCACTCATTTTGTCTATTCTTCTGCTAACAATATTGTTACTGAGTGGCATAGCTTCTACATCTTTATCATCTTTTTCAAGAATCGTTGTAAGAAATGCTGATATTGACGATTTTATTAATTCTCTTCTATAGTATGATTTTTCCGGATTTAGCGTTGAATAAAGAAATTTGATAACTAGCCTCAAGAATACGATTAGTAATTCAAATCTGAATTAATATGAGTACTATGTTGCGCCTTCAAATGCACCCCAAGACGAACTCGTTTCGTTAATTCGTGGGTCAAGCTTGTTGGCACAAATGACAAAAAAAATTCCTCCAAATATTGACGATTACTTTTCTTGCTTGCACTCATTTTATTGTGGGCTGAAATAAATAAATAGAAAATCAATTAAAACTAAAACTAAAGTATGTGTTATAATTAATTTAACGTGACATAGGCTGCATTCAGCATTCAACTCCATTGTTTAGCGAGTTTTTAAAGCGTCCAGGGATTCTCGCGGAGCCTGTTGTTGATATTTTGGTCTCGTCAAACGAATTTATAATAGTTATTGGCCGCAATTATTTAAAAAATTGCTTTTTTCTTTTAATTTTGGCACCGAAATTTAGCATTGCAATTAAATGGCCCAGAGCAAAAGTGTCGAGTCCATTTTCGATTTGCCTCCCTTAGAAATCAAATTGCCCCCTGTGGGGTGTGGGTCCCACATTGGGAAACACCGTCTTAAACAGTACGGAGTTGTTCGATTTTATTTAATTCCCTTGTGATAAGTTTTAAATTTAAAGCAAAACGCAATATTCCATGGAATGAGTTTAAAATTTTTCTATTAATTTATTTGGCGTGCCTCTAAAATCAATTGTTTACTTTCCCTATATAGAAAAATGGTGATGTAGCCTCCATAATACTCTCCCTAAATTTTCGATGTTTACTCGAGATGTTTTTTTTTTTATTTTTCTCGATATTTTTCTAAATTTGAAAAATATTAAAAAAGTTAAGGGAAATGAGAAACTGAACAAGTTTCATTAAAACATGTTTTTCATAAAGTTCTTAACTTGCGAGAAAATATAATTGAAATTCAATTTTTTGATATTTTTTGCCTACTGCTAACAAACTATCGGAGTTTATATAACAAGTAATTGCAAAGAATCCAAAATTTGGAAAATTATTGAAAATAGCCTTTTTGCATTAATCTCTTAGTTTTCGAGAAAAATGTAAGGAAAATACTATTCTGGCCACATCACCACTTTTTTTATCCTCGTTTACATTTTACAACTTTTAATTAAGACCCTTATGATTCACCGATTGGAGGGTGGGATAGAGGCCATCCACCCCATCGGTGATGATTTTGCTGCAAAAAAAAACAATAAAACACTTTATGTAATAAAAAAAGTAAAGTAAAATAAAACGAAATCAAAATTTAAGTTTAAATATAAATGACTTTTTATAGCTAATCTTATCTAATTTAGATTTAGAGTGTGCCCACCCATCATGGGCAAATTTTTACTAATTTACTCACTCAAAAATTTTACCTTTTTAATTTCTTTTTGATTCGAAAAGTTTTGTAATTAATTTCATTGGATACAGCGGGACGATAAGGAATTAAAGTGTGTACGTATATGTAGGGTGGGTGGGTGTCCTCTATCCCACCCTCCAATCAGTAAAACATCATCAAATATTATTTGAAAAAATATGTTTTTTTTTTAGTTATTTGTTTTTACATGTAATGTCATGGAGTTTCCCGTTAATACAGTTATTATTGTTATATTTAATACTAAGTATCGAGTAAAATGTATTTATTTTAGTTATTTTATACAAAAAAATATGTTATTGATTTATGAATATCTCATATCGGCGATTTGGATAAGACACGTTTGATTTTGATTAATTCTTTGATATAGACTAAAAAATGCATTCCAATTCACTTACACAATAAACTGATAAATACGTGCTGATAAGGAAACAATGGTTGTAAATTTCAAAATAAAACCCGTTGATTCAATTAACACACGATGCATGGAGCACCTGGTTTCCATGAAATTATGATAATGACTTTTAAGTAGAATCAATTCAATTTCGAATTTGTCCTATTACACTTAATGTACTTGTTGTTTTATTGTTTTGTAGAGGATTGTCCTTGCGTGTTTAGTTGTAAATACAATTTCTTCTCGTGTCCACCGTCATTATCTCTGCGCGCCGTCCAATTGGTGGATAGCGTATTATCTATTCGCACAGCGCTCAGCTGTTCGACACTCGCTTTTTAAAGCCTCAGTCTCGTCTGGTGCGCCAAGGCGAGTAGACTTGATTGTTGAATCGTCGCATCAACAGCCTGTTCACTGCTACGCGAAAAGTGATATTTTGTGATTGCGAAATTAAACTGCAAGAGAAACGACAGATTTCTTTTTTGAATTATCTGTGTGGCACGGGTGACATGTAAGTGTTTATTTTGAGTTCTTTGTTCTATGTGTGTAATAATATCTAAACGGGTTATACCTTAAATAATATATTGAACGTATATTTGGCTCTAATAATGATTGTTGAAATCTACAAAAGGCTATCAATAATACTGTTATTTCTACATGGCAATATCCCACCAATTTATCAGTTATCGTTCACTAATTTAATAACGAATTTATTTTCCTGTTTCATCATAATAATATGCTGTTTTAAAATTATTTTTAAGTCAAACACAATGTAACTGAAATATTATTTTTTTACTTGATTTTTTGATATTTACAAATAATCGTACTTTGGTAAAAATTAAAAATAAATGATATTAACCAAATTATATTATCACTTTCTATCGATAGGTATAAATAATTCAGTAATTATAATTGACAAATAAAAAGTTTAAGCCTACGAGAGCGTATAAAATAATAACCATTAATTAATACTCTTGTTAATTTTGGAAAGAAATTATTGTTAAAATAGTCTTAATTACGCCGTTAATAGATATGTGCTATTTATAATCTTCATATATTTTATAATTTTAATTAAGTGCGTTTTATATTTTCTAAATGGCGGTTTAATAGAGTATTACAACGATCTAAATTTCCTAATGTATAAAAATCACTAAAAATATCGACGGATTTAAATTTAATATGTATAAAAATGATTTATTCCCAAATGAATACTTTTAAACTTGTAATAATATTCGTAACTACTTTGTTCATTTGACAACCACTCAAATGGAATATCTTCACTTAATCACTTAATTCGCAATTATAAATTATCAAAATCAAATAAATTTGAGTTAATACATAAATGGGTACGAATGTTTTCTTAATCTCCTGGAGTTTTAGTAATTTAAATATGGTGAAATTAAATAACATCATTAGATTCTACCTATATTATATAATGTCATTAATTTTGCAATAAACATGTTGTACCAAAGAAATCTGCATTTCCTTTGTGGTTCTCAAAAGTTGCTATTCAGCTAGTTAAATAGAAAACAGAAGCTCGTGGAAGTCAAGGGAAACAATCCCTCTAATTAAATTATTTACTAACTTAAGCAGTAAATGTAGAACGGGCATTGTATCTTGTTATAAGTGGTGGTATATTACTAATCTAACTAATAGTTGAAATATCAATTCCTCACTATATGAAATTTTTCTGGTCTTTTTTTCATAATAAAAATCAATATTATTCTTGTATGATATATGGCATCAAAATTACATCACCTAACACAAACACCGCAAATTTATTCTTCAGTTTGCCCACCCTCCACAAATATGCACTTCTTATTCGAGTCTAAAACTATAATTAATTTAAATGATCTATAAAATATCTCCAGTTCGTTGTGTTCAACGAATATTAATAGCACTTCATACTTAGATAATATTCCACTTCTCTTTATGTATAATTGTCAGGATACTTTTAATACAGCCATTACACTTCATTTTTTCAATATCGTTTAACACGGGCATCTTTTCTAGTTTATAGAAAAATTAATTCATAAAACTAAAGCAAAATCTAATATAGAAATCTGCAGGCCAATTTCTATTTGATCATCGATATCAAAACTGGTTATAAAAGTTGTCCACAAGCCTCTGTTCGAAGCTCTTCGCACAGTTATTACCGTTAATCACTATTCCTATGCAACTAGATCCACATTAAGTAATTTATTTATTTAACCGATTATATACATGTAGATGTGGAGAATAATGCTTAAGTTCATCCTATTTATATGAATTTTACTAATTTAATTCCTCGAACCATTTTATTCTTGTTAAAAAACTTTAATCCTATTGTTTGGGAAATTGGCTATTCAATTGGTTTTCATCGTACTTATTTGAGAGAAAACAGTCTGTAAACATTAAATCTTATTTGTCAATTTCGTATACCTCAACATCTGGTATCCCACAATGTTCAAAGTAGATTTTTAATGCATTAAAAATAGTATAAATGTGTGTATCAACCGTAATTAAAAAAAATAACTGTTTGATAATGACAAGCTGAAGTTACACTATAGTGTTATTAGATACTGGCGGATATTTTAAGATTTTGAGATCTTAACAAAAATATCTAGTTCAAGGTTTAAAACATATTGAGGCTAATTAAAGAAAACTATAGAAACTGAATCTTTATATCTAATGCAAAACTAAATTTTAAACCATATAAATACATTGAGTAGATTTATAAATACCAGATTTTTGATTTTGATTAATACTTTAATGCAGTATGAAAGAAATACATTCCGACTCACTTACACAATGATAAATACGTGGTGATAATGAAACAAAGACTGTAAATTCCAAAATTAAACACGTTAAATTAACACAGTAAATATAGTTCACCTGAAAGTTATATTTATATAAAAGAAAACCGTTTAGTTTAGTTTCATTAAAATATAAATATTTTCCTCAAATATGCCAAAATTAATATTCCAGTAAATTTATTTAAAGATGTCTGTAAGTCAAAGTACATTTATAGATGGTTTTATTTACCTTTATTGTTCGCGAAATATAAAACTGGAACAAAGTAAACAAAACCTTGGAACGGAACGTTGGCTCGTTCCATATTAAAACGGTCATGCAATAAACAAATATACAAGGTGCACTAAGATTCAAGGTATTACATTGAATAATGCATTTTGTTTTAAAAATTAAATTTACTTAATTAGTTTTATGAACGAATTACACATTATTTTTCTTTAATATTTATACAATAATCAATTTATATTGTATGATTTAATTAAAAATTATTATCTATTGTGCAAATAAAATAAACGAATAATTAAACGAACAATTAGTTGATTTGTTGCAATGTTTAGCATGACGCTAATCAATTAATGAACAATGGCGTGGTGTGTACATGCTCTGTAGAGATAATTTATTTATTTCAGTGGATTATCAATGAATGCTGATAGTCCTATCAACATTCATAATTTAATCAATATTACATACACGCAAAAATACCCGCAAAACAGTACTATATCATGCTTTTATGGTAATTCTAATTAATAGGATATTTGATATTCCTAAAATTTGTTTGCTAGTAAGTCTACATCTATTCTTACACATTTTAATAGATAATATTTATTTTAGAAACTTTTATCACTCTTTAAAAATTTTAAACAGTGGGCGTTTCTGGGTTAAAAGCAAAAATGCTAGTCTCTGAACTCAAAAACGGCCGCTGTTATAAAAAATTTCAAAGAGTAATAAAAGTTTATAAAATATATGTTCTTTTTAAATGTAGAATAATAAATGTAGATTTACGAGCAAACAAATTATAGGAACATCCTGTATAGCATTATTCCCGCGGTCCGATCTAAGTGACAAATTGCATAACGAATTTGCTTGATATTATTTTAAGCTGTACCAAATTTCAGCATTCTACTACGAACGGTATTAAAAATATTTAGAAAATGTGTTAAAATTTCTTAACTTTGATAGGCTGTATCTTGGTTATTTTATTTTTTTTTTACGAATCATCATTATTTTTGCTCTAGTATATGTAGTTAATTTGATTCCCAGAGACACAGAAACACCCTGTATAAAAAATATCTAGAAATTATTCAAACTCTATTAGATGGAGCACATTGGAAACACTTTTTTAAATCAGAAGATTGTTAATGTTACTATTTTCAATTTAATAATAAACTCTATTTTTATCTGAAGGACATATTTTCTCACTTAACTTTGCTAAAAGGTCATATTTTCTTCTGTACAGATATGTTGACAACGTGATAGCATGTTTCAGTCAGTTAGATCATTTTTTAAATATTTACCTAAAAATTAAATGTAATCTAGAAGTAGAAAATAACAACTTAACTTTTTGTAATAATGTTAATTCACAAATACAACAAAATTCCAACACCATTTTTCATTTCTTTAAATCCCCCCATGTTACACAAACTAGCAACATAACACTCGATGATACATTGAGCTTTCTTCATGCCTACTAGCAAAAGAGCCACTGAATTAAATAAAATATTTTTTTCAATTGATAGATAGACAGATAGTATTAATTTATCCATTGTACTTACAAAATAAAATTCAAAATACATATATAACAATAATTTTTTTACAAAAATTTTGATTGATAATGGGTTTCTCACTAAATTCATCAAAAATTAATAAATAAAGAAGGTTATAAAACCACAAGAGTTGTAATATATTTGAGAACACCCAATTAAAATAAATCTTTCATTTAACTTACGTATTTTGGAAAAGCAAGCGAACAGATATAGCAAATACTTTTCTAACGCATAATCATAAAGTAGCCTTAAAACCTCCTGGAAAATTATCAAGCATATTATTCACTCTATCAGATCCGTTGTTCGGAATGAAATGGAGTGAGTGTAGGTCAAAGAATACAAAGTGTATCAACTCGATTTTTCGAATATTTTCGTACTTTTCGTCAAAATTTAGACTCCATCTCTTTTTAAAATCATTGTTTAGAATGCGAACAATAATCTCAAAATCTTGCTTAATTGCAAAATGGGCACTAAGCTTAATCTCCTGGAGTAATTGGAAATTTTCAAACAGAGCCATAATCCGTCAGTAAATATCCTTAACGAGCAGACTGAACTAATCTTTTTAATCTGGCACAGTCCTTCCGAGATAATCCGTAAATAGCTAGCAACAGGTATAAGTATAATCGCTCTCCCCAAAATAGTTAGTATAAAATCAAAATTTCATCATTTTATAATTTACTTGACAATACTTTAAAACGTCAAAACTAGAGTCGTGTTGTCTTGTTTTTATAAACTGTGATTACACATTATGTAACATTTTTACAATAATTATTTGTGGCGAAGACAATTTTTCATATTCTTAGCGTTAAGTTATAAACAAGGATTTCGTAAAGAAGAAATATCCCTGTCTTGATAAGTTAACAATTTCATGTGTTTAATGATGATTGAATGCACAATGTTCAATATTTCCATTGTATTCAAGGTGCTGGGAACTAATAAGATGGATATTGATTTATTGTAAGTACTTTGACTATTGTGCTCTGACTTCTATGTGATTATCAAAAATATTTAAGTTTAGAGTTCTTTAATAGCAAAACAACTTCTATTCTATAGCCTACGTCTAGTTTGTACAGTTAAGTTAATTTTGAAAATAAATTAAAATTATGCTTCCTAAGACAATATAATCTATAATATGAATTTAGAAGGTGTTATTAAAGTTAATTTTGGAAATTAATCAATGATGGTAAAGAATTTTGAGTTTTCTAAGGGTATGTAATCTAATAAATGGATGATTTTAAAAGGCTTACTATAATTGCTGTAACTAAGTTATTATTTTTTATTTCAAGCTCATATTTAGATAATAGAGAAATTTTACAATTATTGATATGTACTTAAATTGTTAATCGGGTTCTCTGCAATTGTAGTTGCATTGAAATTTAATCTACTTAAAAGGAAATTGTATCAACCAGATCTAGAGTACTACGCGCAGCCTTTGAACTAATAATATTCTTTATATGGGCATTAAAATGAAGTTTACTATCAAGAAGTATTCACAAATATTTTACTTGCGTGACGATATTAAGAATTTAACCATTAATATGGAAACCATTTTTAAAAATTTGATGTTTGCTACCAAAAATTATGTGGTAGCATTTGTCAAGATTAAAATTCAAACAATTTGACACTCACCATAGATGAATAACTACTACTAGATCTAACTGAAGGTTTTCAATATCAGATTTACTTGTGATTGCTTTAAAATTTTGAGCAAACAATAAAACTTGGGAATAAGTGATGGAGTCTATCACATCATTTATGAAAATAAGGAACAGGATCGGTCCACAATGTGATCCTTGTGGTACCACAGATTTCGCATGAATAGCTTTTGAAACACAGTTATTGAGTTCAACATATTGAATCCGATCCAATAAATAATTTTCAAACCACTTAACACTTAACTTAACAATTCATGAGCCCGGGCCAAGTGAGTGGAATTTACTGAGAATGATTCTGTGATTAACATGGTCAAATACAAAGTGTGTATACATCGTATCCACTTTAGCACCCTTCTCTAAGGCACCAAGTAAAAAAACTTGGAAAGTTAACAAATTAGTAATTGATTTGCCCTGACAAAATCCATGTTGCTCATCAATAATGACATTTTTAGTATCAAAAATCAGTTGAGATGTAACTCATGAATCTAATAATTTAGGATACTCCCCGATAGTTTCTTACGTCTTCTCTATCTCCTGCTTTGTAAATAGGAGTAATAAACTTTTCACATAGCAAAATTTTTTTACAGTAGTTAAAGAGTTCTGAAATAATAAATAAATTGGGTTGGCTAATTAATAAACATAACTTTTTTTAAATACAGGTGGAATACCATCCAGACCAGACTTAGTGCTGTTTTTTAGTTTCATAAGATCTTCAAAAACATCTAACAATGTAATTGGAGACCAATTATTAAAATCAACCTGCCTTTTAGAACTTACAGTGGGAATTGCAAATCCGCAGTCAGTTACATAAACTGAAGAGAAGAACTCGGCAAATAAGTTACCACATTTCTGTAAATTAGTCAACAATGAATTTTCGAGGAACTTATGTTTAGGAAAACCACTAGTTTTTCTAGATTCTTTAACGTGTTTCCAAAAAAAAAAATGGGATTAGATTTAATTGTAATCTCAACATTTTATTAACATAACAGCGATAAAGATCATTAAGTGTCCTCCAGTTGCGGCTTCCTGGGCAAATTAGTCGTAAATAACTAATTTGCCCTCTTTAATTGCCTGCTTGATGCCTAATCCCTCTAATGGGTTTAATTTTAGTCCCTTTTCTTCTATGGTGTATTTTTCCTGGTTGTTGATTGTTTGTGATTTGTAATGTTAAGCGATCCCTGTTTGTTGATTATTTTTATTCTTCTAACCGTTTTTTTAAAGTTCTTTCAGTTTGGCCTATAAACATGGCTTTGCAATTTTGTTAATCATAAATCTTAAGCGACATATATCAAGCTATTAAGAAGGTGGTCTTGCTTATCCAGTTTTTTGTTAATTAGTAAACTCCCTAGAATGGCTTGTTCACTTAAATTGTGATGATTTGGAGATTTGTGATTTTTTTTATTGATCTTATTTTTACATGTTCGGTCGGTGTTTTCCATTCCTATTCATATGAACTTTTATTTGATATTCTTCTTACCATTTCTTATCATTATATCCGTCATTTGTGGTTATGGCTTTTATGATAGTAAATTCTTCTATGCTGCTCGTTTGATTTTTACGGATTTATGTGAGTCGACTAGTACTGTAATGGTATATGTAGTAGACGGCTTTCTGTACATCTTGTATGGTAATTCATTACTCTTTCTGATGGCCAAGATATCCAAAAAATTCAATTTATTCCCTCCTTCCATTTCTATCGTAAATTGAATCCTGGAATTTAACTGATTGAATTGATTTAGCAAAGTATCTTCTGATAGCGGTCCAAACACAGAAAATTTCATCGACATGCATGCACCTAAAGAAGAAGTTGGACATTAAGTTGATGTTTAGACAATATTTCTTCGAAATTCTTGACATCAGAAGACACTAAGATTCATTGAAATAAAACAACACAGTGAATACTCAGTATTCATCTGCCTGATGAAGCCACTGTGTGGCGAAACATGTTGCAGTGTTCAACAATAAATGTGAAGCCCTACCAACTGTGTTGTTTTATTTGAATGGGTTATGGAGTTTCATCATGTATTCAATACACCAAAATTATGTTGTAGGGTAATTCCGAGACCCCTGTTCTGTTCACAAATACTTCGAAATTATTGACTGAGAATTTTGATATACATTTAAACTGTGAAGGTAGGTAGGAGTTCAGAAAGGAACACATTTTATATGCAGGTGTGTTCAAATTAAGGACCAGTATAAGGAAAGTTCAGTTTGTGAATTTTGATTAAGCTGTACAAGTGGCGGCACTTAGATTCATTGTTTTGTTATGGGTCAACAATGAAAGATGTGCTTTAATATTTTTAATTATTTGTTCTATGGTACTTTTGTAGTTTTTTTAAGTTTCATTATCCAGAAACATTATTTATTTGGACATATAACCTTCTCTTTTAAGGATATATTGCCTTTGTCTGCCTTTGCGATTATTAGGTTTTTGTGATTGCATTTGGATTTAATAACCTTAATCGTTTTCAATATTTTAGGAGTGTAAGTTTAAAATTGTGGAAATCTTCTTTAATTAATAGAGTTGATCAGGTTCGGACTGGGGATCTAAATCTCGATATCAATGGCTACTATTTCGAAATCTCTTTCGTATTTTGGAGAAAACTTTCCATAGGTTTTTTTCTTACGTTGAAAACTTATTATCTGTCAGGATTTTTATTCTTATAGAAGAATTGAATGATGAGTCCAGAATTCTCTGTGTATGATTCTGAATAGCGTTATTCCTTAATTCCATTATTTTCTTTTTTCAGGTGATATAATGTTTTTGTACTTTATTATTCATAATTTCTTTCGCTTTTGAGAAAAAGCAATCAAAAGCAATACTATGCATTTAGGAGTTCTGCATGAATTATTTTTAGGTATTAAGTTTTATTTTCTTATGTATTTATGATTTTTTGAATCGAACAAATTTTTCCGATCCTGTATTTATTGTTCTTTCTGTTTCCATGGATTTGTTTGCACAATTATTTTTCATATATTTAAGAGTTAAACTAACTTTGATACACTAAATGTTGAAATGCATTGTGAAGGTTGAAACTATAGGCTCAAATAAATTATATGTGTAAAATCATCAAAGTGCAGTTTCTTTTAAAGTTTCTGATTCTAAAAAGTATCACAGTGTGATGGCTTCCACCATCAGTCAATTTTTAACTTGTGTATATGTTTGCAGTTTCCACAATTTATTTTATTTATTTAAAGATGAGTGGTTACTTCAAAATTTTTAAATATTCTTCTAAATATAAACCTTACCCTTTATTAATGCTGAACACTTTTCTAGTAAGTTCATCGGTATTTCTATTTAACATACCTTTTTTATAAATAATATTATGACTTTTTCTAAACTTTAATTTTGAATTTTTCGCTTTCAAGAACATTTACAGATAAATTCCTTCAAATGGTACAAGCTAAAATCTAAAATCAAAATTATCCTACGCACTCCAAATTTCGTCAAATCAAAATTTCTTGCATTTAATAATAAATATTTTCAACAAAGTAACAGATTATCAATAGGATAAGGGACCTCTGAGTCCCTTGTTAGCAACAATTTCAACAGAATAAAATACAGAAGAAAAAATCTTTAGTTTAAATTTTACAAAAACACATATCTCATTTTGGTTTAGGTACGTAAATGAGTACATCGCATGTTTTTGTGCTTCAGCACGTCAGTTAGATCAATTTTTTAAACTTAATTAATAGTGCTCACCCAAAAATTAAATTCACAGTAGGGAAAGAAAACGTTAACAGAATTTATTACATTAATTCATCAAAATAACAACATTGAATTCAAAATATGTAGGAAGCCTACCTACGTCAACTCCACAATTTCCTACAAATAATCCTCAGTGCCAAAAGTTTGCTGCATTTCATTCTATGAATACCAAATACCGACTTACGCATATAACAAGTTCATTTCTAATAAAGGTCAAAAGCTTATCATTTAGAGCCATTAAAGATATACCATCAAAATAAGAATATTAACAGTAATTGGCTTAACGAGCGTACCGATTTAATCTCTTCACTATCATCTAAACTCTAATAATGTTATGAATGTATCTGAAATTAGCTTTGCACCGCAATGCATTTATTCTGCTTTTAATAATCCTTTGTAAAAAATTTCTTGAATTTTTTCTTCACAACACTTGAAAGATCGACACTTTAGTTGAGCGTTTTTAAATATATTTTTTCGCACTTTTGCGTGTGGCTGAGTATTTTAATGTTTATGTCAGAACTTAATTAAATATAGATTTGTATTTTTTTGTGATGTTTTCCATTTCTCATACCTAGTTACAATCCGATGTAAGAAACTATCTTTGTTGTATTATCCTATTTTGAAATAGGACACTTGTTTGGTGGATAATATTCTATTTTCGTTTCATCAAAAGTGCAGTGAACAAAGTATTTACCGTATCTTTGTTGTCTTGGAATCAATGGCTTCTAAGTAAACAGTCTTCTTTCAACGTTACATAATTTCAATTTATAAGACACCCAATTGTCGTGCTTTTGAATCATTCCCATGTATTTAAATCTGATGGAAACTTCTTTTTGTGTAACCTCCAATGATTCTTCAAGCTTCTTTTGCATTTGACTCGGATCTTCATCAAATAATAGGTCAAATTTTTAGATCAAAGTACAAAATACTATTAGAATTTTTGCTGTATATTTAATAAACACCCTGTATATATGTTATGTTAAATCATAATTTGATCCTAGAAATCTATAGTTCAGTCACCTCTTCACATCAACTAAACATCCTGTATATAACAGTTACCATAAATATGCATATAAAACAATTACAATAACTCGTTCAAAAATGTTTCACAACAGGTTAAGTGATCGATTAATTAAATACAATTACAATTTTTGTATCGGGCGTTATAATGAACCGAAATTGTATTATCTGCATTATCGGGTATCGGTTTCAAATAAAAATAAATCACGCGACCTAATTATTAGATAAATTGTTTCTGATAAAACCCAGCTTCGATTTTATATTCTAATAATAAGTATCGCCAATCCCGCCAGCCACTCAGCTAAACACTGATGTGTGTTTATTAGTGACGACTTTAATTTTAACCAGTAAGTTCAATTTTAATTTTAATATATGTATCAAATATTAATACAATTACAATTAAGCAATTTGTAATTGTATGGTTATTATTTTGTGTTATGTATCCATTTATGTATATATACAATTACCAATGAGTTTATTATATTATTTTGGCATCGTTTCTATTTGAACCGTGTCTTCCTAGATTTTATGGTTAGCTATAATGATATATGTAATTAATGTAAACGTTGTCTAGAAAGTAGAAAATTATTCTCACTACTGCTATTTGAATAATTTCCCACGTTTATTATATTACAGTACTTATATTTGCGGAAATTGGTTGTTAGTTTATTTTCTAGTCTTATAGTTATCTTCTTTTTATAATATAGCAAATTGGAACAATTAAACAACTAACTAAAACATTTTTCCATGTTGGTATTGTGAGTGTGATATATTCTGATATGATTTATTTATTTATTTCTTCACATTTTTCTTAATCAAATATATCTCCTCTGCGTTTTATATTATAATTATAATAATTAAATATTAGTAGTTGATGAATTTGAACCAATGTGTGCAAAATCCATTAACATAATGCAATACGTGGAGGAAAATCATTAAACGTGTTTTTTGTGATATGGGTACAACAAATAGTCTCTAAAGTATTTTCCAAACAGCACTATTACTTATACTCAAAGAATTTGCAATTTTTCGAGTACTACCTGGATCTTCCTCTATCATATCCAGCGCATTATCTTCCACTTCTTCCTTTCTTACTGTCATTGGCCTTCCTGGTCCTCCACTTTAAAATTATAATAGGAATTTGTAGTAAATGTTTAAAAAAATATATTTTGTACAATAAATAAGTAATAGTTTCATTGAAGTACTCAGCAATTGTAATTACGTAAGCCCCCCAAAGTAAATCTCGGTCGATGATCACTTGACTCGATTTTAAGACAAGTACCTTATTTAAAGTAATTGTACAATAAATATCTAATCGCTATTTCACTTGTTTTTTAATCCAACAATACTACATATCGATAAATACACTTAAATGTTTTGTTCACAGATAAGATTATATTTGCCTTTGTTCTTTACACGATTTGATTGTACATAAAAAATATTCCCTAGCATATGTCTACAAATTTAAACTGTAAGATAAGAAAAATATTTTTAACTAATATTCAATTGTTTAATTTTAAAATTTTAAATTCTTGTTTTATGTATTATATGTATACAGTAAAGTTTTAGAAATAAATAAATAATGTAATATTGTGAAATATTATGTTTTTGTTTTGTATATAAAGTAATATATTGTTTAATATCTGTAAATTTATTATTTCAATGATAAGGTAAATTAACTTATGGTTAAATTATGTTTATGTGTTGGATGAGCAAAAAAAAAATTTAATGTTTAATCATCGATCATATTTTTTAAATATAGTTATATTAAATTAGGCCAAGTGGTAGAAAATAGAAACTTTTTGAGAGTTTCCTTAATCGGTTAATAAATTATAAGATTTATTGCTCGAAGGTGGTTAAATACAGGAAGTAGTTATTTTAACTAGTAACTGTTATTCAATTCAGAAATGTATGAAAGAAGAAATTAATATTTCTAATTATTTATAATATATTCCATTCTTCGATTAAATCGAAACAGATTACGATCAACTGTTATCAAATAGGTGAAATTCACATGATATAATGCATTTATAGATCAAGATAATGTTAACGAAGTGTACGCCTTTAACGGCCTCTAACTTTCTCTTTATTCATCCAATAACTGGTTCTTAAACGACATTGAAATTCCGTCGATTGCTTTACGAGAAACACAAAATCAATTATATAGTAAATTATAAATTGTTATTATCGGTCGGAATTAATGTTTAATAATTGCCATAGATTTTTTTATTACATAGTAATTATATCGTGACGTATCTCAACAAGCAATGACTTTTGAATGAAAACATATTCCTATTTTAATTAAAAGTGATTAATTTACGATGTAAAATATTCAATTAAAAAATCTTAAGGAATATGATGGTGATGACCGTTTCATAATTTTGTATGTTTCAAACCAATGTTTAATACTAAAAATTAAAATTCCAATCGAATATAGTTTCGATTCTTACGAGTCATTATCAATTTAATAATAACGCAAAATAAAAGTGTATAGAAAATTGTATTTAATTTATCCTTTACAAGATTGTTAATTGTTGTTAAATAATTATATTTGCAGAATATGATTTTACGAGGTAGATATTTTAGAAGCGAATTATTGAGGTCTATAGTTGTTGAAAGGAAAACGTTTTCTTCGTCTATCGAAGTTTGTCAAAAGAATTGTAGCTAATAGCTCAATAAAACGTTTAAAAGTATCATAGAGTATTATTAACGAATACAAAAGTAATCTGATAGTTTATAACCATAAAATTCACGCATCGTTACGCCTGCGAGGATAATTTTTAAAGTATTAAAAATCGACTAAAACATATATAAATGTTCTAAAGAACTTATTAAAGTATTTATATATATATATATATATATATATATATACAAATTTTTTTTACAGATTGTTGTACATGATATTTTCATCTGTAAATGGACTATTGATTCGTCTGTGTCTTTGGAATATATTTTTAAACATACGGCAAAAATTTTAAAGGTTGGTACTTGGTGAAATTCCATTATATATATAACGGGTGTCCAATAATTATTGCAGTCCCGGGTGGCGTTGGAATGAAAAACGTAGGTCGATTCTTACATGTTGCAAATAAATGAACTGACATTTTTAATGCACATTTAGGTTATGTTTGACAATTAACATGTCAGTTCATTTATTTGGCACATGAAAGAATCGACCTACGTTTTTGATTTCAACGCCACCCGGGACTGCAATAATAGTTGGACACCCGTTATAAGGTAAATAAAATACTTGTTATGTAATTTCACTACTTTTAATGTCGGAACTGCGACATATGTTTCGCCACACAGTGGCTTAATCAAGCAGATGATTAATTAAAACAAGTGTTACCTTATATAAATATTTTATATATTCTTTAACATTAGCTTTCTTTCTAAGATATAGGGCTAAAGTACCTGGATCTTTCTATATCAAGTCTAGTACATTCTTTTCCACTTCAACATTTCTTACTCTCATTGACCTTCCTGGTCCTCCACTTCGTTTCAATTTGCCTCTTTCATAAAAACGTTAATGAATACTTGAAGTGTTTTCTATCAGGAACATTGCGGTCAGGAAATCGTTCAATGTGTAACCGCCTAACTTATAATGATTTCCATCAGTCCATGAATGAAATGCACGTCTGCCATCTCGGCGTTCGTATAACGATTCATGATAAAGGACTTTACTAACGAAAGTTTAACTAATAAGAAAAATGGTTTTGTTGAAAATTTTATTCTTCCTGTATCTTCGAAATAAAGTGGATTTTCAGAAATCATCAAAAGACAAAATATTCTTAGAATAGCCTAGGAAATAAACTCTTTTTTTTTCCGTATGTTTAATAAACATCATGTATATGAATTTGTTGATAGACAAATTAATTACTTTTATAAGATAGTATTTTCTTAATAGAGATTCCCTCTGGGGGATATTAGGATTTCGGCGAGTACAATAACGTTTAAGAATGTTAAAGTTAGACAGATTTGATGTTATTTCGTAGAAAGAAATTATAAGCCATCATTCGTAGGAATAATATTTGTCGATTCATAAATTCATACATTTAAGGGATTTTGGAGGAGATTATATGGGTGACGTAGTTTGGCAAGAGTATACAAGGCAGTACGTTCCTCTAATGCAAGCTTTTGTATAGTTAATATTGCAGATTGAATATAGCTTTATAGATTTTGGCAGCAGTTAAGGTTGATGTGGCCTCGTTTTTGTAAGTAATATCTCTAAAATGTCTTGCCTTTCCTGAAACCCTAGACTTAACTATAAAGGCATTCCAAGTAGATAAAGGAAGAACCGTGTTTCCATGTGGTGGGGAAATTGGGGGAAACTGATTAATAATTGGGATTGCTTTCATTTAGAAAGATACTCTATATTTTAAACTAATCTTTTACAGTCTAGAATTGTTGTAGAGCGTATATTTTATTATTAAAGGAGTAGAAGTGAGCTATTAATGCAGTATCATCCGCAAACTGTAGAACATACTTTGAGGGGTCGAAGAAATTTGGGTTAGGATTATATACGAGGGGCATTTGAAAAGTCCGTGCAAAAATAAAAACTACTAACCGTGTTTGGGGAAACCTTTTTTATTTTTTGGCATAGTTTCCTTTTAGGCTTATACACTTCGTCCAACGGTGTTCTGGTTTGTTGATCCCTTCCGAATAATAGGATTTGTCCATGTCTGCAAAATGCAGGTACACACCTCAGCAGTTGGTGCGTTGTCGTGATGGAAAAGGACTTTCTTGTGGGCCAATCGCGGGCGTTTTTCTTGCTGTTCGGTTTTCAAACGGTCCAATAACGATAAATAATATTTACCTGTAATTGTTTTACCCTTTTCCAGACAGTCGATGAGAATTATACCTCCACAGGCCGCCCAGAACGTTCAGCGTCACTTGTGCCCATATGGCCAGTCCGAAAATTTTGAAACCATTTATAAACTTTTCTAATCGAAGGTGCAGAGTCATCATAATGTATATCAAGCTTCTCTTTTCTTGAAAATCAAAGAACTAGACCAATATGGCTGAAACTTCGTATGCGTTCCTTCAAGAGATGCTACTAACTAAACATGACCTCGATACGAGCCGGTGGTGCCATCTCTCGGACTTTGCACGGACTTTTCAAAGCACCCTCGTAGATCATGGCAATAGATATTGTAGATTAAGGGATGTAAAGGAGAGAGTTAGAGGGTTGCGATAAGATATGAATGAAAGAATGTTATTTATTTTCAATATTTAATTGATGATTTATCATTTGCATGATAAAGTCCCTATGTGGTGAAACATGTTACAGTGATTAAGTGAAACCCTCCAGACTGTGTTGTTTTATTTCAAGTTATTTATTTTAGTTTGAAGATTAGTGAGGATTTCATAGGTTAGCTTAATCATGTAAAGATAAATGTTAAGATGCGTTGAATTATACAAAACTGAATAAAATACTGGAATTATGAGGCTGTTACTTAGCGGAACCCCATTATGCATTAAAATGAATAAAATAAATACTTGTTAATTACTCATCTGCCTCGTGAAGATGTGGTGAGGTTTTAATGGTTTAAAATAAAAGTTTAAGGGATTGTAGATTAGATTGGTAGGGAGTTTAGTTGGCATTCTTAGGACAGACTTCTCAGCAGTAAATATGGCCGGGTTTGGATTAAAAGGCTTGCACCATAATCTAACAAGGGCCGGCAGATCAATTTATAAATTTGTGTTGCAGTATTGGTTGAGATTCCTTGTGATTTTTATGTCTAGGGAGTTTTTGATCGAATAGGTTGACTAGTTATTTACAGGTGTAAGTGGCATAGAAAATGGTGTTGTTGATTGTATTCATATCAGATTGTGGTGTGATTTTATGGTATGGGATGAAGACTTAGGTTTTGGAAGGAGTAATGTTAATTCACCATTTGAGGCACCAGGCTTAGATAAAATCGTACCATACTTTTCGTTTGTGAAAGATTCAAATACGTGGAATCGCGATTTTTGATGTCGTAACAAAATATGTTGTAAGATTGAAAAGGAATGGAAATTCTTACATGGCAGGATCTAGTGGACAGGAAGTTGTGTTTAAGGATTAATAAATATAGGGGGAATTTTAATAGGAAACATTTATATAAAACAAATATATTAACATTTAGAAACTTGTGCGAACTAAATTTAGTTTCAATTTAATAATAAATTCTACCATCAAACCATCTGGCTATGTTGTAATTAACAAAATAGATACTAAGCTTAATTTATTAATTTTCAAACAGAGCCGTAATCCGTTAATAAGTCTCCTGAACGAGCAAAGCGAATAACATCTTCGCCAATTCTTAATCTGGTACAGTTCTTTCGAGATATTTCACAAACCACTAACGGCAGGTATATTCCCGCACCCCAAAATAGTAAAACGTCATTCATTTATAATTCACTTGATAATGAGGATAAAACCTCCAAACTCGAATTGTATTATGTTGTTTAGATTTATATATGTATCTGTATTTACATGCTACATAACAGTTATCTTTGTTTTATAGGATTTTTAGGTTAAATATAATTATGCTATGTTTTAGTTGGATGGCTAATATTGTTGAAAGTAGCATTAAATTATTATTGGTAGTTAAAAATCAGAATTACAATTAACGTAACGAGTAATTATCGAAACAACAAATAATTATTCCTCCTTATTTTCTAGAATCTGAAGAGATACATAAAACTACACATAATCCGGAAATTCCCCTACTTAACAAATACAGTGATTTAGTATTTTTCTCACCGTTTCTTTAAATATAAATATGTGTGTCTCTTGTTAATTTACCTCAAATTTTGATGAAAACTATAGTCATTAAAAATGAATCGTTGTGATATTGGCACAAAAAGTGTTTTTGTTTTATTTTTTAAATGACTGGGTGAAACATTTTAAACTATTACTGATGAAGGTTTAAATTACATTTGGTTTCTTTCACACATTTTTTCTCTATTTACTCGACTAGTTTCGCTTTTTAAGGCATTATCAAGAGTGAGCTACAAAGAAAGCTGACAAGTTTTTTTATAATCAGCTAATAAGGGATTTTTAGATCGGGGAATCCCAAATCTCTTCGTTGTCGTTGACGAGGTGTCTCCTCGCTTTTATTGCCCTGTTTATTTCTAAGCCCTGAGATTCAAATCGAGTCCCTTATTACCTGAATATAGAATTTTAAGATATTGAATTGACGAGGCGGATACATGATGAAACTCCATAACAAATTGAAATAACTTCCCAACTGTGTTGTTTTATGGAATATTAAAATTATTCGTATCTATAAAATGTAAATAATAACCATTATCACCTTCAGTGTCAAACAATTAATAAGCATTTAGCTTTACCCCATTTAATTATAACTAAATTGATAATCTTTGTTCCAGATAAAACATGCCGAATCACGTGCTGGACGGATCGCCCAACGCGATGTTAAATAAGTCAATTATTAGCAAATATATGGATCTTCCAATGCCTGACGGAAAATGCCAGGCCATGTACATATGGATAGACGGCACAGGAGAAAACGTCAGGGCGAAAACCAGAACGTTAGACTTCATTCCCACGACCCCTGAAGGTAGGTCTAGAAATTGCAATTTATTCATCACCAGCAACACTCAACGCGAATAGGAAGAGCCATTTCAGCGAATAACAACGTCCCTCGTTCGCTCTTAATTGAATGGATCAGTTGATCACGGGAAGTAGGGAGTAAATCCTCCCGGTTAATTAGTATTTATTTTAGAGGTCAGTCAATGATTCCCCAACGTAATCAACAAATTATTGAAAGGCAAACAATTACCTTAATCAAGGTAATTGCACAAAGGGGCCGCTTATTTACCTTGACTTTGTTTGATCACTCTCTTTTTCGGTTCGTGTATGCTGTAATTATTATCGTTTGGCTCTCTACAATTATTCGTTGTTATTTCGATCCAGTTGGATGTTATGTTCAATAAAGATAATTGGCTAATTCCATAAATTAAGTGCACTTTGCAAATGTAATCATTACATTACAAAGGAAATGGAATACAATATGAATGAATAATTATTACACGCCTAATTATTATTATTAACAGTTGTAAATACCTTCCTTAGATTAGTCAGAGGTTTGTTAAATGTACTTTTATATTTCTTCATGTTAATATGTTATAAATTACTAAACGAATTTCTTTTCGAAAAGATTTTAAAAAACACTTTATTTTATCACTGTATGTTTAATAAAATGCCACTATTAAAGTCTGACCAGTTTGTTGTCAAAATCACAAATTGGATATTATCAAAACTCTAAGTACTTAAAAATGCGAACAAGGGTTGTTTTTAATAGAGCTTAAAAAATAAATACCTGTGTGGTGGTTAAGAACGAAAAACTGTTGGCTCTAAACATTTCGATTGCTTCCAGTAAATCCATTTTAAGACCTTTATCCTCAAAATTAATTATTGTAAGTAATAGTCATCGTCGAAAGTATTGTTGTTTTTGAGCAAATTAATCTGTAAATTCATTAAGCCGAATCTAGTTTGAAACAAAATATTTTGTTGAATTAGAATAAAAACCTATGGTTTAGTTTGTTATGATGAACAAACAAATTTATAATCAATCAAGTTCATAAAACATCTACAGACTCTTTAAAATCTCATCATTATGGCTTTAATATATACAATAACTAATTTCAAGTATAAAACAATTACTTAAAGTAAAAAAAATAACATTTTGAGGGTGTTATGTATGTACTATAAATAAATATTAATTTATTGTGTGTTGTTTCAGAACTTCCTATATGGAATTATGATGGTAGTTCCACCTATCAAGCTGAAGGAAGAAACTCGGATACGTATTTACATCCGGTTGCAATTTTTAAAGATCCATTTCGCCGAGGAAATAATAAATTAGTCCTTTGCGAGACGTATAAATACAACAAGAAGCCAACTGGTTAGTTTTAAACTTGCGAAAGCGAAACTAAAATTTGTAAAAAAATATTTATTTCATTTTAGATACGAATCATCGACATTCTTGTTTGAAAGCGATGGAGGCGGCTAAAGATACTAAACCTTGGTTCGGTATCGAACAAGAGTACACGTTATTGGATATGGATCTTAGGCCATTTGGATGGCCAAAGAATGGTTTCCCTGGCCCACAGGGACCCTATTATTGTGGCGTGGGTGCTAACAAAGTGTACGCTCGTGATATTGTGGAAGCACATTATAGAGCCTGCCTGTATGCTGGGGTTAACATTTCCGGAACGAATGCTGAAGTGATGCCAGCACAGGTAATTTTTATACTATATATTTATTTTTTAATAGATTAAACATTAAGTATAATTCTTTTCGGCGTGCCAAGATTGTAATACTTAATATATTAATGTAAGAAACATGTTGCAAACCGTTAAGGTTTCTATTTCATATATATGTTTCATATTTATAATACACAATAATTTGTCAATAATGATTTGAAACATTTTATCGTAGTGGGAGTATCAAGTAGGTCCGTGTGAGGGAATCGCAATTGGTGACCAAATGTGGGTTTCGAGGTTCATTTTGCATAGAGTTGCCGAAGAGTTTGGAGTAGTTGCGACGTTAGATCCTAAGCCAATGCCTGGAGACTGGAATGGAGCTGGTGCACATACCAACTTTTCCACCAAAGCCATGAGAGAGGAAAATGGTATTATGTAAGTACTTATTGTTTATGGTATAATATACATTTTTGCTTTAAATACTAAAATTTAAAATAAAATGTAAGATTTAATAAAGAGAACAGTTGGGACCGTTAACACAACTATCAAAACAACACAAGTTTGAATGTATTTATTTCTATCAAATAAACTTCGAGAGTTTTAATGTACATTGAGAAATTTTTATTCGCTTAATGTACGCAGAATTTAACAAAAATATACATTTTAAAGACTCTTAGTAAAATATTAAATGAATAATAACATAAAAATATCACTAACTATAAGTAGTTTTAATTTAATTCAAGTATTTAAAAAATATTCACGAATTAAATTTAATTAAAAATTTATTTTATTAACCTCGGTAGAAGTCCATAAGAGTAAATGATGATTTTGATACTATATTATTACAAAATATTGGTTACAATCTAATAAGACGTTATTTTTTATGGATTATTCTAATCTAAGTTTAGAAAACGTATAATTTTCTTCAATTCACTTTCTTTTTCAGTGAAATCGAGAAGGCCATCGATAAATTAAGTAAGAATCACCTGAGACATATCCAAGCCTACGATCCCAATGGTGGAAAGGACAATGAACGCAGACTCACCGGAAGGCATGAAACGTCATCCATTCACGATTTCAGCGCTGGTATGTTTCTAATAATTTCTAAACCCATTTTATTAGCGTTACTTGATAAGTTCGATATTTTTGTTCTTTTAAAATCATTAATTACAAAAGTAGATGAGTAGGTCTTGATATACACACAACAAAACCTTATAAAAAATTCTTAACTAGTCTTAACTAGTAAAACACCATTGACTGGTTTAATTTCTAAATGTATTAAATTAATTTTAGAAGTAAATTAAAAACTAAGATCAATACATTAGAGTTAGTATTCAATATGTTTGAATACAACACAAAAACTTTGAATTAAAATTATATTTGAAATATTACTGCTTTATTATAATTAATGCGTTTCAATTCGGTATAGCCAATTGTGTTGCATAAGATAAGTAATGAAAACGAAAGGGATTTTATTATTATTTGAAATCCGCCATATTGAACACAAGTGTTAAATTATGAACTTTTGACTCATCCATCACTTAATAAAACATAATTTAACGATAAAATTAATTAACTTAGAATCACTTGTTCTACTTACTTCATAATTAATTTTCACACGCTTATACAACTTCTCAAACTAATTTTGATAACACAGTTTCAAAAGGTTTTTTTTTTTCATTTTAAATCCCTTTGAAAATGTTCATGTGATCACGTTACATTTTTGTAATTTTTATAAAACAAAAATTAGTTGTAATTCTATTTTTCAATATACTAAATAATTTTTCTTTAGGTGTTGCTGATAGAGGTGCCAGTATCCGAATTCCTCGTGGCGTTGCCGAAGACAAGAAGGGTTATTTGGAAGATAGAAGACCATCGTCAAACTGTGATCCGTATTCAGTAGCCGAGGCTATCGTCAGAACGTGCATTCTGGACGAATAAATTATAAAAACAAAAAGAATTCATACTCGTTCCTCCGAAAAAGAAAAAAAAAATAATGATGTTTTCGAACATAATCAAAAATTCGTCGAGTCATATCTTTTTATCAAACCGTCAATTAATTTCGATTTCGAGAAACAATGTTACACAATATAGGCCTATAATTTGATTTGTAAAAGCTCAATTTTTAAAAAGTAAATTCCCGAGCGCGCCCCCTATGCGCACGGCTAGATTAAATTAAGTGACCAAAAAAATGTTGAAAATTTATAAAATAAGGAAAACGACACAATTTAATATTTTTTTATATATATGTATAATATTAATATATTCAAGTAAATTTAATCATATCATATAATAAAGCATAAATATATATATTTGTACAATGGTCATATTTTTAGATTTTTCGTTGATATATTTTTTAGCATGACAACAAAGCTATATTATATTACGGTAAGAGGGCGTTTAAATGTTTTATTGCACGTTTTTAAATATAGATATATATGTTATTGTTTTATTTACTAGGTTTAAGATACAAGTATATATTAGTTCAGCAATTGTTATCAACGGTTTGTGTATGGAGACATATTCAACGTAAATTTGTCTACATATATGTAAACTAGTATTTTTTTATATTGCAAATTTTACAACTGGATTATTATTAACATTTATAATGCACTTTGTACTGTGAAGTGAAACTATTTTTATGAACTTCATGGTATTAAAAGAGAGTGAGATATAATAAATTATTGTTAATTATATTGTCTTATTATTTCCCATCTTTTCCTTAATGTAACATATTAAAACTAAATTTTATTATCATCATTATTATATACCTAACAATATAAAATATTACATTGTAATATGTTATGTTTTATTTTTATAAACTTATTATTAAAACTTTCCTAATAGCATTTAGGACAAAGAAAAAGTAATGTTTAACATAGATATTAAACATAAAATAATAATTATTTTTAATGACCTTGAAAACCACCTACTTTTCTAACTTTTCTCAAACCCCACATATATACACAGATTCAATACTAAGAGGATGACGACCAAAAATTTGGGGCGTGTCTAATATATTGAGCATGAAAATTATGACAATTTATTCAAAATAATTCTTATAATCATCAAATCAAAAATTATGTGTTTTTGATTAAATGTGGGGACATTTACAATTTATTATACAATTAAGTATTAGGGTTCCAAATCCGAGTATACTGTTATTTCTCTTAAACGAGCACTTCATTAAAAATGTTGTCAAAATTCAAGTCGTGAAATATATAGAAAATTTTACCGTCATATAAGTTCTGCTAGTATGATACTACATCAGAAAAATTTGTACAAAATTAAAAACATGATAAATGCAGCATTCTTTTCGCGTAAAAATAATACTCACCACTACTGCTATCCTGATACTTCCAAAAATTTTGTACAAAGAGCCGTGATTAATACAAAACAAAATGTTTGTACAAAATAATAGACCTGATAAATGCAGAAATATTTCCCCGCACTATCACTTTTCTCACTTCTGCTATCCTGATACTTTATCTAAAAATTTTATATAAAATCACAGTAATCATAAATAGAGAAATATTTTCCCGCCATATTACTATTTTTACTTCTGCTATCCGGATACTTTATCTAAAAATTTTGTACAAAATTAAAGACATAATAAATGCAGAAATATTTTCCCGCCATATTACTCTTCTCACTTCTGCTATCCTGATACTTCATCTGAAAATTTTGTACAAAATTAAAGACGTGATAAATGCAGAAATATTTTCCCGCCATATTACTCTTCTCACTTCTGCTATCCTGACACTTCATCTGAAAATTTTGTACAAAATTAAAGACGTGATAAATGCAGAAATATTTTCCCGCCATATTACTCTTCTCACTTCTGCTATCCTGATACTACATCTAAAAATTTTGAACAAAATTAAAGACGTGATAAATGCAGAAATATTTTCTTGCTATATTATTCTTCTCACTTCTGCTATCCTGATACTACATCCAAAAATTTTGAACAAAATTAAAGACGTGATAAATGCAGAAATATTTTCCCGCCATATTACTCTTCTCACTTCTGCTATCCTGACACTTCATCTGAAAATTTTGTACAAAATTAAAGACGTGATAAATGCAGAAATATTTTCCCGCCATATTACTCTTCTCACTTCTGCTATCCTGATACTTCATCTAAAAATTTTGTACAAAATTAAAGACATGATAAATGCAGAAATATTTCCCCGCCATATTACTCTTCTCACTTCTGCTATCCTGATACTACATCTAAATAAACTGTACAAACTTTAAACTGCCATAAATGCAGAAATATTTTCCCGCCATATTACTCTTCTCACTTCTGCTTGCCTGGTACTTTATCTAAAAATTTTGTACAAAGTACAAAACATCATAAGTGCAGAAATGTTTTCCCGTCACATTACTCCTCTCACTTCTGCTATCCTGGTACTTCATCTAAAAATGTTGTACAAAATTAAAGACGTGATAAATGCAGAAATATTTTCCCGTCATATTACACTGCTCACTTCTGCTAGCCTTGTACTACATCTAAAAATGTTGTACAAAATTAAAGACGTGATAAATGCAGAAATATTTCCCCGCCATATTACTCTTCTCACTTCTACTATCCTTATACTTCATCTAAAAATTTTGTACAAAATTAAAGACGTGATAAATGCAGAAATATTTCCCCACCATATTACTCTTCTCACTTCTGCTATCCTTATACTTCATCTAAAAATTTTGTACAAAATTAAAGACCTGATAAATTTACCCGCCATATTACTCTTGTCACTTCTGCTATCCTTATACTTCATCTAAAAACTTTGTATAAAATTAAAGACGTGATAAATGCAGAAATATTTACCCGCCATATTACTCTTCCCACTTCTGCTATCCTGACACTTCATCTGAAAATTTTGTACAAAATTAAAGACGTGACAAATGCAGAAATATTTTCCCGCCATATTACTTTTCTCACTTCTCCTATCCTGATACTACATCTAAAAATTTTGTACAAAATTAAAGACGTGACAAATGCAGAAACATTTCCCCGCCATATTACTTTTCTCACTTCTGCTATCCTTACACTTCATCTAAAAATTTTGTACAAAATTAAAGACGTGATAAATGCAGAAATATTTTCCCGCCCTATTACTCTTCTCACTTCTGCTATCCTGACACTTCATCTGAAAATTTTGTACAAAATTAAAAACGTGACAAATGCAGAAATATTTTCCCCCCATATTACTCTTCTCACTTCTGCTATCCTGATACTACATCTAAAAATTTTGTACAAAATTAAAGACGTGCCAAATGCAGAAATATTTTCCCGCCATATTACTCTTCTCACTTCTGCTATCCTGACACTACATCTAAAAATTTTGTACAAAATTAAAGACATGACAAATGCAGAAATATTTTCCCGCCATATTACTCTTCTTAATTTGGCTATCCTGATACTACATCTAAAAATTTTGTACAAAATTAAAGACGTGACAAATGCAGAAACATTTCCCCGCCATATTACTCTTCTCACTTCTGCTATCCTGATACTACATCTAAAAATTTTGAACAAAATTAAAGACTTGATAAATGCAGAAATATTTCCCCGCCATATTACTCTTCTCACTTCTCCTATCCTGATACTACATCTAAAAATTTTGTACAAAATTAAAGACGTGACAAATGCAGAAATATTTTCCCGCCATATTACTCTTCTCACTTCTCCTATCCTGATACTACATCTAAAAATTTTGAACCAAATTAAAGACGTGATAAATGCAGAAATATTTTCCCGCCACATTACTCTTCTCACTTCTGCTATCCTGATACTACATCTAAAAATTTTGTACAAAATTAAAGACGTGATAAATGCAGAAATATTTTCCCGCCATATTACTCTTCTCACTTCTGCTATCCTGACACTTCATCTGAAAATTTTGTACAAAATTAAAGACGTGATAAATGCAGAAATATTTTCCCGCCATATTACTCTTCTCACTTCTGCTATCCTGACACTTCATCTGAAAATTTTGTACAAAATTAAAAACGTGACAAATGCAGAAATATTTTCCCGCCATATTACTCTTCTCACTTCTCCTATCCTGATACTACATCTAAAAATTTTGTACAAAATTAAAGACGTGCCAAATGCAGAAATATTTTCCCGCAATATTACTCTTCTCACTTCTGCTATCCTGACACTACATCTAAAAATTTTGTACAAAATTAAAGACATGACAAATGCAGAAATATTTTCCCGCCATATTACTCTTCTTACTTCGGCTATCCTGATACTACATCTAAAAATTTTGTACAAAATTAAAGACGTGACAAATGCAGAAACATTTCCCCGCCATATTACTCTTCTCACTTCTGCTATCCCGATACTACATCTAAAAATTTTGAACAAAATTAAAGACGTGATAAATGCAGAAATATTTCCCCGCCATATTACTCTTCTCAATTCTGCTATCCTGATAGTACATCTAAAAATTTTGAACCAAACTAAAGACGTGATAAATGCAGAAATATTTTCCCCCCACATTACTCTTCTCACTTCTGCTATCCTGATACTACATCTAAAAATTTTGTACAAAATTAAAGACGTGATAAATGCAGAAATATTTTCCCGCCATATTACTCTTCTCACTTCTACTATCCTGATACTTCATCTGAAAATGTTGTACAAAATTAAAGACGTGATAAATGCAGAAATATTTCCCCGCCATATTACTCTTCTCACTTCTACTATCGTGATACTTCATCTGAAAATGTTGTACAAAATTAAAGACGTGATAAATGCAGAAATATTTTCCCGCCATATTCCTCTTCTCACTTCTCCTATCCTGATACTACATCTAAAAATTTTGTACAAAATTAAAGACGTGCCAAATGCAGAAATATTTTCCCGCGATATTACTCTTCTCACTTCTGCTATCCTGACACTACATCTAAAAATTTTGTACAAAATTAAAGACATGACAAATGCAGAAATATTTTCCCGCCATATTACTCTTCTTACTTCGGCTATCCTGATACTACATCTAAAAATTTTGTACAAAATTAAAGACGTGACATATGCAGAAACATTTCCCCGCCATATTACTCTTCTCACTTCTGCTATCCCGATACTACATCTAAAAATTTTGTACAAAATTAAAGACCTGATAAATTTACCCGCCATATTACTCTTCTCACTTCTGCTATCCTTACACTTCATCTAAAAATTTTGTACAAAATTAAAGACGTGATAAAAGCAGAAATATTTTCCCGCCATATTACTCTTCTCACTTCTGCTATCCTGACACTTCATCTGAAAATTTTGTACAAAGTTAAAAACGTGACAAATGCAGAAATATTTTCCCGCCATATTACTCTTCTCACTTCTCCTATCCTGATACTACATCTAAAAATTTTGTACAAAATTAAATACGTGCCAAATGCAGAAATATTTTCCCGCCATATTACTCTTCTCACTTCTGCTATCCTGACACTACATCTAAAAATTTAGTACAAAATTAATGACATGACAAATGCAGAAATATTTTCCCGCCATATTACTCTTCTTACTTCGGCTATCCTGATACTACATCTAAAAATTTTGTACAAAATATAAGACGTGACAAATGCAGAAACATTTCCCCGCCATATCACTCTTCTCACTTCTGCTATCCTGATACTACTTCTAAAAATTTTGAACAAATTTAAAGACGTGATAAATGCAGAAATATTTTCCCGCCATATTACTCTTCTCACTTCTGCTATCCTGACACTTCATCTGAAAATTTTGTACAAAATTAAAGACGTGAAAAATGCAGAAATATTTTCCCACCTCATTACTCTTCTCACGTCTGCTATCCTGATATTACATCTAAAAATTTTGTACAAAATTAAAGACGTGACAAATGCAGAAATATTTTCCCGCCATATTACTCTTCTCACTTCTCCTATCCTGATACTACATCTAAAAATTTTGTACAAAATTAAAGACGTGATAAATGCAGAAATATTTTCTCTCCATAATACCCTTCTGACTTCTGCTATCCTGATACTTCACTTAAAATTTTGTACAAAATTAAAGACGTGACAAATCCAGTAATATTTTCCCGCTTCATTACTCTTCTCACTTCTGCTATCCTGATACTACATCTACAAATTTTGTACAAAATTAAAGACATGACAAATGCAGAAATATTTTCCCGCCATATTACTCTTCTCACTTCTGCTATCCTGACACTACACCTAAAAATTTTGTACAAAATTAAAGACGTGATAAATGCAGAAATATTTTCTCTCCATAATACCCTTCTGACTTCTGCTATCCTGATACTTCACTTAAAATTTTGTACAAAATTAAAGACGTGATAAATGCAGAAATATTTTCCCGCCATATTACTCTTCTCACTTCTGCTATCCTGAGACTTCAATTGAAAATTTTGTACAAAATTAAAGACGTGAAAAATGCAGAAATATTTTCCCGCCACATTACTCTTCTCACTTCTGCTATCCTGATACTACATCTAAAAATTTTGTACAAAATTAAAGACGTGATAAATGCAGAAATATTTACCCGCCATATTACTCTTCTCACTTCTGCTATCCTTATACTTCATCTAAAAATTTTGTACAAAATAAAGACGTGATAAATGCAGAAATATTTCCCCACCATATTACTCTTCTCACTTCTGCTATCCTTATATTTCATCTAAAAATTTTGTACAAAATTAAAGACCTGATAAATTTACCCGCCATATTACTCTTCTCATTTCTGCTATCCTTATACTTCATCTAAAAATTTTGTACAAAATTAAAGACGTGATAAATGCAGAAATATTTTCCCGCCATATTACTCTTTTCACTTCTGCTATCCTGACACTTCATCTGAAAATTTTGTACAAAATTAAAAACGTGACAAATGCAGAAATGTTTTCCCGCCATATTACTCTTCTTACTTCGGCTATCCTGATACTACATCGAAAAATTTTGTACAAAATTAAAGACGTGACAAATGCAGAAACATTTCCCCGCCATATTACTCATCTCACTTCTGCTATCCTGACACTTCATCTGAAAATTTTGTACAAAATTAAAGACGTGAAAAATGCAGAAATATTTTCCCGCCACATTACTCTTCTCACTTCTGCTATCCTGATACTACATCTAAAAATTTTGTACAAAATTAAAGACGTGATAAATGCAGAAATATTTTCTCTCCATAATACCCTTCTGACTTCTGCTATCCTGATACTTCACTTACAATTTTGTACAAAATTAAAGACGTGATAAATGCAGAAATATTTTCCCGCCATATTACTCTTCTCACTTCTGCTATCCTGATACTTCAATTGAAAATTTTGTACAAAATTAAAGACGTGAAAAATGCAGAAATATTTTCCCGCCACATTACTCTTCTCACTTCTGCTATCCTGATACTACATATAAAAATTTTGAACAAAATTAGAGACGTGATAAATGCAGAAATATTTCCCCGCCATATTACTCTTCTCACTTCTGCTATCCTGATAGTACATCTAAAAATTTTGTACAAAATTAAAGACGTGACAAATGCAGAAATATTTTCCCGCCATATTACTCTTCTCACTTCTGCTATCCTGACACTACATCTAAAAATTTTGTACAAAATTAAAGACGTGATAAATGCAGAAATATTTTCTCTCCATAATACCCTTCTGACTTCTGCTATCCTGATACTTCACTTAAAATTTTGTACAAAATTAAAGACGTGACAAATGCAGAAATATTTCCCCACCATATTACTCTTCTCACTTCTGCTATCCTGATAGTACATCTAAAAATTTTGAACCAAATTAAAGACGTGATAAATGCAGAAATATTTTCCCGCCATATTACTCTTCTCACTTCTGCTATCCTGACACTTCATGTGAAAATTTTGTACAAAATTAAAGACGTGATAAATGCAGAAATATTTTCCCGCCATATTTCTCTTCTTACTTCTGCTATCCTGATACTACATCTAAAAATTTTGAACAAAATTAAAGACGTGATAAATGCAGAAATATTTCCCCGCCATATTACTCTTCTCACTTCTGCTATCCTGATAGTACATCTAAAAATTTTGAACAAAATTAAAGACGTGATAAAAGCAGAAATATTTTCCCGCCATATTACTCTTCTCACTTCTGCTATCCTGACACTTCATCTGAAAATTTTGTACAAAATTAAAAACGTGACAAATGCAGAAATATTTTCCCGCCATATTACTCTTCTCACTTCTCCTATCCTGATACTACATCTAAAAATTTTGTACAAAATTAAATACGTGCCAAATGCAGAAATATTTTCCCGCCATATTACTCTTCTCACTTCTGCTATCCTGACACTACGTCTAAAAATTTAGTACAAAATTAAAGACATGACAAATGCAGAAATATTTTCCCGCCATATTACTCTTCTTACTTCGGCTATCCTGATACTACATCTAAAAATTTTGTACAAAATATAAGACGTGACAAATGCAGAAACATTTCCCCGCCATATCACTCTTCTCACTTCTGCTATCCTGATACTACTTCTAAAAATTTTGAACAAATTTAAAGACGTGATAAATGCAGAAATATTTTCCCGCCATATTACTCTTCTCACTTCTGCTATCCTGACACTTCATCTGAAAATTTTGTACAAAATTAAAGACGTGAAAAATGCAGAAATATTTTCCCACCTCATTACTCTTCTCACGTCTGCTATCCTGATATTACATCTAAAAATTTTGTACAAAATTAAAGACGTGACAAATGCAGAAATATTTTCCCGCCATATTACTCTTCTCACTTCTGCTATCCTGACACTACGTCTAAAAATTTAGTACAAAATTAAAGACATGACAAATGCAGAAATATTTTCCCGCCATATTACTCTTCTTACTTCGGCTATCCTGATACTACATCTAAAAATTTTGTACAAAATATAAGACGTGACAAATGCAGAAACATTTCCCCGCCATATCACTCTTCTCACTTCTGCTATCCTGATACTACTTCTAAAAATTTTGAACAAATTTAAAGACGTGATAAATGCAGAAATATTTTCCCGCCATATTACTCTTCTCACTTCTGCTATCCTGACACTTCATCTGAAAATTTTGTACAAAATTAAAGACGTGAAAAATGCAGAAATATTTTCCCACCTCATTACTCTTCTCACGTCTGCTATCCTGATATTACATCTAAAAATTTTGTACAAAATTAAAGACGTGACAAATGCAGAAATATTTTCCCGCCATATTACTCTTCTCACTTCTCCTATCCTGATACTACATCTAAAAATTTTGTACAAAATTAAAGACGTGATAAATGCAGAAATATTTTCTCTCCATAATACCCTTCTGACTTCTGCTATCCTGATACTTCACTTAAAATTTTGTACAAAATTAAAGACGTGACAAATCCAGAAATATTTTCCCGCTTCATTACTCTTCTCACTTCTGCTATCCTGATACTACATCTACAAATTTTGTACAAAATTAAAGACATGACAAATGCAGAAATATTTTCCCGCCATATTACTCTTCTCACTTCTGCTATCCTGACACTACACCTAAAAATTTTGTACAAAATTAAAGACGTGATAAATGCAGAAATATTTTCTCTCCATAATACCCTTCTGACTTCTGCTATCCTGATACTTCACTTAAAATTTTGTACAAAATTAAAGACGTGATAAATGCAGAAATATTTTCCCGCCATATTACTCTTCTCACTTCTGCTATCCTGAGACTTCAATTGAAAATTTTGTACAAAATTAAAGACGTGAAAAATGCAGAAATATTTTCCCGCCACATTACTCTTCTCACTTCTGCTATCCTGATACTACATCAAAAAATTTTGTACAAAATTAAAGACGTGATAAATGCAGAAATATTTACCCGCCATATTACTCTTCTCACTTCTGCTATCCTTATACTTCATCTAAAAATTTTGTATAAAATAAAGACGTGATAAATGCAGAAATATTTCCCCACCATATTACTCTTCTCACTTCTGCTATCCTTATATTTCATCTAAAAATTTTGTACAAAATTAAAGACCTGATAAATTTACCCGCCATATTACTCTTCTCATTTCTGCTATCCTTATACTTCATCTAAAAATTTTGTACAAAATTAAAGACGTGATAAATGCAGAAATATTTTCCCGCCATATTACTCTTTTCACTTCTGCTATCCTGACACTTCATCTGAAAATTTTGTACAAAATTAAAAACGTGACAAATGCAGAAATGTTTTCCCGCCATATTACTCTTCTTACTTCGGCTATCCTGATACTACATCGAAAAATTTTGTACAAAATTAAAGACGTGATAAATGCAGAAATATTTTCTCTCCATAATACCCTTCTGACTTCTGCTATCCTGATACTTCATCTGAAAATTTTGTACAAAATTAAAGACGTGAAAAATGCAGAAATATTTTCCCGCCACATTACTCTTCTCACTTCTGCTATCCTGATACTACATCTAAAAATTTTGTACAAAATTAAAGACGTGATAAATGCAGAAATATTTTCTCTCCATAATACCCTTCTGACTTCTGCTATCCTGATACTTCACTTACAATTTTGTACAAAATTAAAGACGTGATAAATGCAGAAATATTTTCCCGCCATATTACTCTTCTCACTTCTGCTATCCTGATACTTCAATTGAAAATTTTGTACAAAATTAAAGACGTGAAAAATGCAGAAATATTTTCCCGCCACATTACTCTTCTCACTTCTGCTATCCTGATACTACATATAAAAATTTTGAACAAAATTAAAGACGTGATAAATGCAGAAATATTTCCCCGCCATATTACTCTTCTCACTTCTGCTATCCTGATAGTACATCTAAAAATTTTGTACAAAATTAAAGACGTGACAAATGCAGAAATATTTTCCCGCCATATTACTCTTCTCACTTCTGCTATCCTGACACTACATCTAAAAATTTTGTACAAAATTAAAGACGTGATAAATGCAGAAATATTTTCTCTCCATAATACCCTACTGACTTCTGCTATCCTGATACTTCACTTAAAATTTTGTACAAAATTAAAGACGTGACAAATGCAGAAATATTTCCTCACCATATTACTCTTCTCACTTCTGCTATCCTGATAGTACATCTAAAAATTTTGAACCAAATTAAAGACGTGATAAATGCAGAAATATTTTCCCGCCATATTACTCTTCTCACTTCTGCTATCCTGACACTTCATGTGAAAATTTTGTACAAAATTAAAGACGTGATAAATGCAGAAATATTTTCCCGCCATATTTCTCTTCTTACTTCTGCTATCCTGATACTACATCTAAAAATTTTGTACAAAATTAAAGACCTGATAAATGCAGAAATATTTTCTCTCCATAATACCCTTCTGACTTCTGCTATCCTGATACTTCACTTAAAATTTTGTACAAAATTAAAGACGTGATAAATGCAGAAATATTTTCCCGCCAAATTACTCTTCTCACTTCTGCTATCCTGACACTTCATCTGAAAATTTTGTACAAAATTAAAGACGTGATAAATACAGAAATATTTTCCCGCCATATTACTCTTCTCACTTCTGCTATCCTGACACTTCCTCTGAAAATTTTGTACAAAATTAAAAACGTGACAAATGCAGAAATATTTTCCCGCCATATTACTCTTCTCACTTCTCCTATCCTGATACTACATCTAAAAATTTTGTACAAAATTAAAGACGTGCCAAATGCAGAAATATTTTCCCGCCATATTACTCTTCTCACTTCTGCTATCCTGACACTACATCTAAAAATTTTGTACAAAATTAAAGACATGACAAATGCAGAAATATTTTCCCGCCATATTACTCTTCTTACTTCGGCTATCCTGATACTACATCTAAAAATTTTGTACAAAATTAAAGACGTGATAAATGCAGAAATATTTTCCCGCCATATTACTCTTCTCACTTCTACTATCCTGATAGTACATCTAAAAATTTTGAACCAAACTAAAGACGTGATAAATGCAGAAATATTTTCCCGCCACATTACTCTTCTCACTTCTGCTATCCTGATACTACATCTAAAAATTTTGTACAAAATTAAAGACGTGATAAATGCAGAAATATTTTCCCGCCATATTACTCTTCTCACTTCTACTATCCTGATACTTCATCTGAAAATGTTGTACAAAATTAAAGACGTGATAAATGCAGAAATATTTCCCCGCCATATTACTCTTCTCACTTCTGCTATCCTTATACTTCATCTAAAAATTTTGTACAAAATTAAAGACCTGATAAATGCAGAAATATTTACCCGCCATATTACTCTTCTCACTTCTGCTATCCTTATACTTCATCTAAAAATTTTGTACAAAATTAAAGACCTGATAAATTTACCCGCCATATTACTCTTCTCACTTCTGCTATCCTGATACTACATCTACAAATTTTGTACAAAATTAAAGACATGACAAATGCAGAAATATTTTCCCGCCATATTACTCTTCTCACTTCTACTATCCTGATACTTCATCTGAAAATGTTGTACAAAATTAAAGACGTGATAAATGCAGAAATATTTCCCCGCCATATTACTCTTCTCACTTCTGCTATCCTTATACTTCATCTAAAAATTTTGTACAAAATTAAAGACCTGATAAATGCAGAAATATTTACCCGCCATATTACTCTTCTCACTTCTGCTATCCTTATACTTCATCTAAAAATTTGGTACAAAATTAAAGACCTGATAAATTTACCCGCCATATTACTCTTCTCACTTCTGCTATCCTTACACTTCATCTAAAAATTTTGTACAAAATTAAAGACGTGATAAAAGCAGAAATATTTTCCCGCCATATTACTCTTCTCACTTCTGCTATCCTGATACTACATCTACAAATTTTGTACAAAATTAAAGACATGACAAATGCAGAAATATTTTCCCGCCATATTACTCTTCTCACTTCTGCTATCCTGACACTACACCTAAAAATTTTGTACAAAATTAAAGACGTGATAAATGCAGAAATATTTTCTCTCCATAATACCCTTCTGACTTCTGCTATCCTGATACTTCATCTAAAAATTTTGTACAAAATTAAAGACGTGATTAAAGCAGAAATATTTTCCCGCCATATTACTCTTCTCACTTCTGCTATCCTGACACTTCATCTGAAAATTTTGTACAAAATTAAAAACGTGACAAATGCAGAAATATTTTCCCGCCATATTACTCTTCTCACTTCTCCTATCCTGATACTACATCTAAAAATTTTGTACAAAATTAAATACGTGCCAAATGCAGAAATATTTTCCCGCCATATTACTCTTCTTACTTCGGCTATCCTGATACTACATCTAAAAATTTTGTACAAAATATAAGACATGACAAATGCAGAAATATTTCCCCGCCATATTACTCTTCTCACTTCTGCTATCCTGATACTACATCTAAAAATTTTGAACAAATTTAAAGACGTGATAAATGCAGAAATATTTTCCCGCCATATTACTCTTCTCACTTCTGCTATCCTGACACTTCATCTGAAAATTTTGTACAAAATTAAAGACGTGAAAAATGCAGAAATATTTTCCCGCCTCATTACTCTTCTCACTTCTGCTATCCTGATATTACATCTAAAAATTTTGTACAAAATTAAAGACGTGACAAATGCAGAAATATTTTCCCGCCATATTACTCTTCTCACTTCTCCTATCCTGATACTACATCTAAAAATTTTGTACAAAATTAAAGACGTGACAAATCCAGAAATATTTTCCCGCCATATTACTCTTCTCACTTCTGCTATCCTGATACTACATCTAAAAATTTTGTACAAAATTAAAGACGTGACAAATGCAGAAATATTTTCCCGCCATATTACTCTTTTCACTTCTGCTATCCTGACACTACATCTAAAAATTTTGTACAAAATTAAAGACGTGATAAATGCAGAAATATTTCCCCACCATATTACTCTTCTCACTTCTGCTATCCTTATACTTCATCTAAAAATTTTGTACAAAATTAAAGACCTGATAAATGCAGAAATATTTACCCGCCATATTACTCTTCTCACTTCTGCTATCCTTATACTTCATCTAAAAATTTTGTACAAAATAAAGACGTGATAAATGCAGAAATATTTCCCCACCATATTACTCTTCTCACTTCTACTATCGTGATACTTCATCTGAAAATTTTGTACAAAATTAAAGACGTGATAAATGCAGAAATATTTCCCCACCATATTACTCTTCTCACTTCTACTATCCTTATACTTCATCTAAAAATTTTGTACAAAATTAAAGACCTGATAAATGCAGAAATATTTACCCGCCATATTACTCTTCTCACTTCTGCTATCCTTATACTTCATCTAAAAATTTTGTACAAAATAAAGACGTGATAAATGCAGAAATATTTCCCCACCATATTACTCTTCTCACTTCTACTATCGTGATACTTCATCTGAAAATTTTGTACAAAATTAAAAACGTGACAAATGCAGAAATATTTTCCCGCCATATTACTCTTCTCTCTTCTCACTTCTCCTATCCTGATACTACATCTAAAAATTTTGTACAAAATTAAAGACGTGATAAATGCAGAAATATTTCCCCACCATATTACTCTTCTCACTTCTGCTATCCTTATACTTCATCTAAAAATTTTGTACAAAATTAAAGACCTGATAAATGCAGAAATATTTACCCGCCATATTACTCTTCTCACTTCTGCTATCCTGATACTACATCTAAAAATTTTGTACAAAATTAAAGACGTGACATATGCAGAAACATTTCCCCGCCATATTACTCTTCTCACTTCTGCTATCCCGATACTACATCTAAAAATTTTGAACAAAATTAAAGACGTGATAAATGCAGAAATATTTCCCCGCCATATTACTCTTCTCACTTCTGCTATCCTGATAGTACATCTAAAAATTTTGAACCAAACTAAAGACGTGATAAATGCAGAAATATTTTCCCGCCACATTACTCTTCTCACTTCTGCTATCCTGATACTACATCTAAAAATTTTGTACAAAATTAAAGACGTGATAAATGCAGAAATATTTTCCCGCCATATTACTCTTCTCACTTCTACTATCGTGATACTTCATCTGAAAATGTTGTACAAAATTAAACACGTGATAAATGCAGAAATATTTCCCCACCATATTACTCTTCTCACTTCTGCTATCCTTATACTTCATCTAAAAATTTTGTACAAAATTAAAGACGTGATAAATGCAGAAATATTTCCCCGCCATATTACTCTTCTCACTTCTGCTATCCTGATAGTACATCTAAAAATTTTGAACCAAACTAAAGACGTGATAAATGCAGAAATATTTTCCCGCCACATTACTCTTCTCACTTCTGCTATCCTGATACTACATCTAAAAATTTTGTACAAAATTAAAGACGTGATAAATGCAGAAATATTTCCCCGCCATATTACTCTTCTCACTTCTGCTATCCTGATAGTACATCTAAAAATTTTGAACCAAACTAAAGACGTGATAAATGCAGAAATATTTTCCCGCCACATTACTCTTCTCACTTCTGCTATCCTGATACTACATCTAAAAATTTTGTACAAAATTAAAGACGTGATAAATGCAGAAATATTTTCCCGCCACATTACTCTTCTCACTTCTGCTATCCTGATACTACATCTAAAAATTTTGTACAAAATAAAGACGTGATAAATGCAGAAATATTTCCCCACCATATTACTCTTCTCACTTCTACTATCCTGATACTTCATCTGAAAATGTTGTACAAAATTAAAGACGTGATAAATGCAGAAATATTTCCCCGCCATATTACTCTTCTCACTTCTACTATCGTGATACTTCATCTGAAAATGTTGTACAAAATTAAACACGTGATAAATGCAGAAATATTTACCCACCATATTACTCTTCTCACTTCTGCTATCCTTATACTTCATCTAAAAATTTTGTACAAAATTAAAGACCTGATAAATTTACCCGCCATATTACTCTTCTCACTTCTGCTATCCTGACACTTCATCTGAAAATTTTGTACAAAATTAAAAACGTGACAAATGCAGAAATGTTTTCCCGCCATATTACTCTTCTTACTTCGGCTATCCTGATACTACATCGAAAAATTTTGTACAAAATTAAAGACGTGACAAATGCAGAAACATTTCCCCGCCATATTACTCATCTCACTTCTGCTATCCTGACACTTCATCTGAAAATTTTGTACAAAATTAAAGACGTGAAAAATGCAGAAATATTTTCCCGCCACATTACTCTTCTCACTTCTGCTATCCTGATACTACATCTAAAAATTTTGTACAAAATTAAAGACGTGATAAATGCAGAAATATTTTCTCTCCATAATACCCTTCTGACTTCTGCTATCCTGATACTTCACTTACAATTTTGTACAAAATTAAAGACGTGATAAATGCAGAAATATTTTCCCGCCATATTACTCTTCTCACTTCTGCTATCCTGATACTTCAATTGAAAATTTTGTACAAAATTAAAGACGTGAAAAATGCAGAAATATTTTCCCGCCACATTACTCTTCTCACTTCTGCTATCCTGATACTACATATAAAAATTTTGAACAAAATTAAAGACGTGATAAATGCAGAAATATTTTCCCGCCATATTACTCTTCTCACTTCTGCTATCCTGACACTTCATGTGAAAATTTTGTACAAAATTAAAGACGTGATAAATGCAGAAATATTTTCCCGCCATATTTCTCTTCTCACTTCTGCTATCCTGACACTACATCTAAAAATTTTGTACAAAATTAAAGACGTGATAAATGCAGAAATATTTTCTCTCCATAATACCCTTCTGACTTCTGCTATCCTGATACTTCACTTAAAATTTTGTACAAAATTAAAGACGTGACAAATGCAGAAATATTTCCCCACCATATTACTCTTCTCACTTCTGCTATCCTGATAGTACATCTAAAAATTTTGAACCAAATTAAAGACGTGATAAATGCAGAAATATTTTCCCGCCATATTACTCTTCTCACTTCTGCTATCCTGACACTTCATGTGAAAATTTTGTACAAAATTAAAGACGTGATAAATGCAGAAATATTTTCCCGCCATATTTCTCTTCTTACTTCTGCTATCCTGATACTACATCTAAAAATTTTGAACAAAATTAAAGACGTGATAAATGCAGAAATATTTCCCCGCCATATTACTCTTCTCACTTCTGCTATCCTGATAGTACATCTAAAAATTTTGAACCAAACTAAAGACGTGATAAATGCAGAAATATTTTCCCGCCACATTACTCTTCTCACTTCTGCTATCCTGATACTACATCTAAAAATTTTGTACAAAATTAAAGACGTGACAAATGCAGAAATATTTTCCCGCCATATTACTCTTCTCACTTCTGCTATCCTGATACTACATCTAAAAATTTTGTACAAAATTAAAGACGTGATAAATGCAGAAATATTTTCTCTCCATAATACCCTTCTGACTTCTGCTATCCTGATACTTCACTTAAAATTTTGTACAAAATTAAAGACGTGATAAATGCAGAAATATTTTCCCGCCAAATTACTCTTCTCACTTCTGCTATCCTGACTTCATCTGAAAATTTTGTACAAAATTAAAGACGTGATAAATGCAGAAATATTTTCCCGCCATATTACTCTTCTCACTTCTGCTATCCTGACACTTCCTCTGAAAATTTTGTACAAAATTAAAAACGTGACAAATGCAGAAATATTTTCACGCCATATTACTCTTCTCACTTCTCCTATCCTGATACTACATCTAAAAATTTTGTACAAAATTAAAGACGTGATAAATGCAGAAATATTTTCCCGCCATATTACTCTTCTCACTTCTACTATCCTGATAGTACATCTAAAAATTTTGAACCAAACTAAAGACGTGATAAATGCAGAAATATTTTCCCGCCACATTACTCTTCTCACTTCTGCTATCCTGATACTACATCTAAAAATTTTGTACAAAATTAAAGACGTGATAAATGCAGAAATATTTTCTCTCCATAATACCCTTCTGACTTCTGCTATCCTGATACTTCACTTAAAATTTTGTACAAAATTAAAGACGTGATAAATGCAGAAATATTTTCCCGCCATATTACTCTTCTCACTTCTGCTATCCTGATACTACATCTAAAAATTTTGTACAAAATTAAAGACGTGATAAATGCAGAAATATTTTCCCGCCATATTACTCTTCTCACTTCTACTATCCTGATACTTCATCTGAAAATGTTGTACAAAATTAAAGACGTGATAAATGCAGAAATATTTTCCCGCCATATTACTCTTCTCACTTCTGCTATCCTGATACTACATCTAAAAATTTTGTACAAAATTAAAGACGTGATAAATGCAGAAATATTTTCCCGCCATATTACTCTTCTCACTTCTACTATCCTGATACTTCATCTGAAAATGTTGTACAAAATTAAAGACGTGATAAATGCAGAAATATTTCCCCGCCATATTACTCTTCTCACTTCTGCTATCCTTATACTTCATCTAAAAATTTTGTACAAAATTAAAGACCTGATAAATGCAGAAATATTTACCCGCCATATTACTCTTCTCACTTCTGCTATCCTTATACTTCATCTAAAAATTTTGTACAAAATTAAAGACGTCATAAATGCAGAAATATTTCCCCACCATATTACTCTTCTCACTTCTGCTATCCTTATACTTCATCTAAAAATTTGGTACAAAATTAAAGACCTGATAAATTTACCCGCCATATTACTCTTCTCACTTCTGCTATCCTTACACTTCATCTAAAAATTTTGTACAAAATTAAAGACGTGATAAAAGCAGAAATATTTTCCCGCCATATTACTCTTCTCACTTCTGCTATCCTGACACTTCATCTGAAAATTTTGTACAAAATTAAAGACGTGAAAAATGCAGAAATATTTTCCCGCCTCATTACTCTTCTCACTTCTGCTATCCTGATATTACATCTAAAAATTTTGTACAAAATTAAAGACGTGACAAATGCAGAAATATTTTCCCGCCATATTACTCTTCTCACTTCTCCTATCCTGATACTACATCTAAAAATTTTGTACAAAATTAAAGACGTGACAAATGCAGAAATATTTTCCCGCCATATTACTCTTCTCACTTCTGCTATCCTGACACTACACCTAAAAATTTTGTACAAAATTAAAGACGTGATAAATGCAGAAATATTTTCTCTCCATAATACCCTTCTGACTTCTGCTATCCTGATACTTCACTTAAAATTTTGTACAAAATTAAAGACGTGACAAATCCAGAAATATTTTCCCGCCTCATTACTCTTCTCACTTCTGCTATCCTGATACTACATCTACAAATTTTGTACAAAATTAAAGACATGACAAATGCAGAAATATTTTCCCGCCATATTACTCTTCTCACTTCTGCTATCCTGACACTACACCTAAAAATTTTGTACAAAATTAAAGACGTGATAAATGCAGAAATATTTTCTCTCCATAATACCCTTCTGACTTCTGCTATCCTGATACTTCATCTAAAAATTTTGTACAAAATTAAAGACGTGATAAAAGCAGAAATATTTACCCGCCATATTACTCTTCTCACTTCTGCTATCCTGACACTTCATCTGAAAATTTTGTACAAAATTAAAAACGTGACAAATGCAGAAATATTTTCCCGCCATATTACTCTTCTCACTTCTGCTATCCTGACACTACATCTAAAAATTTTGTACAAAATTAAAGACGTGATAAATGCAGAAATATTTTCTCTCCATAATACCCTTCTGACTTCTGCTATCCTGATACTTCACTTAAAATTTTGTACAAAATTAAAAACGTGACAAATGCAGAAATATTTTCACGCCATATTACTCTTCTCACTTCTCCTATCCTGATACTACATCTAAAAATTTTGTACAAAATTAAAGACGTGCCAAATGCAGAAATATTTTCCCGCCATATTACTCTTCTCACTTCTGCTATCCTGACACTACATCTAAAAATTTTGTACAAAATTAAAGACATGACAAATGCAGAAATATTTTCCCGCCATATTACTCTTCTTACTTCGGCTATCCTGATACTACATCTAAAAATTTTGTACAAAATTAAAGACGTGATAAATGCAGAAATATTTTCTCTCCATAATACCCTTCTGACTTCTGCTATCCTGATACTTCACTTAAAATTTTGTACAAAATTAAAGACGTGACAAATGCAGAAATATTTCCCCACCATATTACTCTTCTCACTTCTGCTATCCTGATAGTACATCTAAAAATTTTGAACCAAATTAAAGACGTGATAAATGCAGAAATATTTTCCCGCCATATTACTCTTCTCACTTCTGCTATCCTGACACTTCATGTGAAAATTTTGTACAAAATTAAAGACGTGATAAATGCAGAAATATTTTCCCGCCATATTTCTCTTCTTACTTCTGCTATCCTGATACTACATCTAAAAATTTTGAACAAAATTAAAGACGTGATAAATGCAGAAATATTTCCCCGCCATATTACTCTTCTCACTTCTGCTATCCTGATAGTACATCTAAAAATTTTGAACCAAACTAAAGACGTGATAAATGCAGAAATATTTTCCCGCCACATTACTCTTCTCACTTCTGCTATCCTGATACTACATCTAAAAATTTTGTACAAAATTAAAGACGTGACAAATGCAGAAATATTTTCCCGCCATATTACTCTTCTCACTTCTGCTATCCTGATACTACATCTAAAAATTTTGTACAAAATTAAAGACGTGATAAATGCAGAAATATTTTCTCTCCATAATACCCTTCTGACTTCTGCTATCCTGATACTTCACTTAAAATTTTGTACAAAATTAAAGACGTGATAAATGCAGAAATATTTTCCCGCCAAATTACTCTTCTCACTTCTGCTATCCTGACACTTCATCTGAAAATTTTGTACAAAATTAAAGACGTGATAAATGCAGAAATATTTTCCCGCCATATTACTCTTCTCACTTCTGCTATCCTGACACTTCCTCTGAAAATTTTGTACAAAATTAAAAACGTGACAAATGCAGAAATATTTTCACGCCATATTACTCTTCTCACTTCTCCTATCCTGATACTACATCTAAAAATTTTGTACAAAATTAAAGACGTGCCAAATGCAGAAATATTTTCCCGCCATATTACTCTTCTCACTTCTGCTATCCTGACACTACATCTAAAAATTTTGTACAAAATTAAAGACATGACAAATGCAGAAATATTTTCCCGCCATATTACTCTTCTTACTTCGGCTATCCTGATACTACATCTAAAAATTTTGTACAAAATTAAAGACGTGATAAATGCAGAAATATTTTCCCGCCATATTACTCTTCTCACTTCTACTATCCTGATAGTACATCTAAAAATTTTGAACCAAACTAAAGACGTGATAAATGCAGAAATATTTTCCCGCCACATTACTCTTCTCACTTCTGCTATCCTGATACTACATCTAAAAATTTTGTACAAAATTAAAGACGTGATAAATGCAGAAATATTTTCCCGCCATATTACTCTTCTCACTTCTACTATCCTGATACTTCATCTGAAAATGTTGTACAAAATTAAAGACGTGATAAATGCAGAAATATTTCCCCGCCATATTACTCTTCTCACTTCTGCTATCCTTATACTTCATCTAAAAATTTTGTACAAAATTAAAGACCTGATAAATGCAGAAATATTTACCCGCCATATTACTCTTCTCACTTCTGCTATCCTTATACTTCATCTAAAAATTTTGTACAAAATTAAAGACGTCATAAATGCAGAAATATTTCCCCACCATATTACTCTTCTCACTTCTGCTATCCTTATACTTCATCTAAAAATTTGGTACAAAATTAAAGACCTGATAAATTTACCCGCCATATTACTCTTCTCACTTCTGCTATCCTTACACTTCATCTAAAAATTTTGTACAAAATTAAAGACGTGATAAAAGCAGAAATATTTTCCCGCCATATTACTCTTCTCACTTCTGCTATCCTGACACTTCATCTGAAAATTTTGTACAAAATTAAAGACGTGAAAAATGCAGAAATATTTTCCCGCCTCATTACTCTTCTCACTTCTGCTATCCTGATATTACATCTAAAAATTTTGTACAAAATTAAAGACGTGACAAATGCAGAAATATTTTCCCGCCATATTACTCTTCTCACTTCTCCTATCCTGATACTACATCTAAAAATTTTGTACAAAATTAAAGACGTGACAAATGCAGAAATATTTTCCCGCCATATTACTCTTCTCACTTCTGCTATCCTGACACTACACCTAAAAATTTTGTACAAAATTAAAGACGTGATAAATGCAGAAATATTTTCTCTCCATAATACCCTTCTGACTTCTGCTATCCTGATACTTCACTTAAAATTTTGTACAAAATTAAAGACGTGACAAATCCAGAAATATTTTCCCGCCTCATTACTCTTCTCACTTCTGCTATCCTGATACTACATCTACAAATTTTGTACAAAATTAAAGACATGACAAATGCAGAAATATTTTCCCGCCATATTACTCTTCTCACTTCTGCTATCCTGACACTACACCTAAAAATTTTGTACAAAATTAAAGACGTGATAAATGCAGAAATATTTTCTCTCCATAATACCCTTCTGACTTCTGCTATCCTGATACTTCATCTAAAAATTTTGTACAAAATTAAAGACGTGATAAAAGCAGAAATATTTACCCGCCATATTACTCTTCTCACTTCTGCTATCCTGACACTTCATCTGAAAATTTTGTACAAAATTAAAAACGTGACAAATGCAGAAATATTTTCCCGCCATATTACTCTTCTCACTTCTCCTATCCTGATACTACATCTAAAAATTTTGTACAAAATTAAATACGTGCCAAATGCAGAAATATTTTCCCGCCATATTACTCTTCTTACTTCGGCTATCCTGATACTACATCTAAAAATTTTGTACAAAATATAAGACATGACAAATGCAGAAATATTTCCCCGCCATATTACTCTTCTCACTTCTGCTATCCTGATACTACATCTAAAAATTTTGAACAAATTTAAAGACGTGATAAATGCAGAAATATTTTCCCGCCATATTACTCTTCTCACTTCTGCTATCCTGACACTTCATCTGAAAATTTTGTACAAAATTAAAGACGTGAAAAATGCAGAAATATTTTCCCGCCTCATTACTCTTCTCACTTCTGCTATCCTGATATTACATCTAAAAATTTTGTACAAAATTAAAGACGTGACAAATGCAGAAATATTTCCCCACCATATTACTCTTCTCACTTCTGCTATCCTTATACTTCATCTAAAAATTTTGTACAAAATTAAAGACCTGATAAATGCAGAAATATTTACCCGCCATATTACTCTTCTCACTTCTGCTATCCTTATACTTCATCTAAAAATTTTGTACAAAATAAAGACGTGATAAATGCAGAAATATTTCCCCACCATATTACTCTTCTCACTTCTACTATCGTGATACTTCATCTGAAAATGTTGTACAAAATTAAAGACGTGATAAATGCAGAAATATTTTCCCGCCATATTCCTCTTCTCACTTCTCCTATCCTGATACTACATCTAAAAATTTTGTACAAAATTAAAGACGTGCCAAATGCAGAAATATTTTCCCGCGATATTACTCTTCTCACTTCTGCTATCCTGACACTACATCTAAAAATTTTGTACAAAATTAAAGACATGACAAATGCAGAAATATTTTCCCGCCATATTACTCTTCTTACTTCGGCTATCCTGATACTACATCTAAAAATTTTGTACAAAATTAAAGACGTGACATATGCAGAAACATTTCCCCGCCATATTACTCTTCTCACTTCTGCTATCCCGATACTACATCTAAAAATTTTGAACAAAATTAAAGACGTGATAAATGCAGAAATATTTCCCCGCCATATTACTCTTCTCACTTCTGCTATCCTGATAGTACATCTAAAAATTTTGAACCAAACTAAAGACGTGATAAATGCAGAAATATTTTCCCGCCACATTACTCTTCTCACTTCTGCTATCCTGATACTACATCTAAAAATTTTGTACAAAATTAAAGACGTGATAAATGCAGAAATATTTTCCCGCCATATTACTCTTCTCACTTCTACTATCCTGATACTTCATCTGAAAATGTTGTACAAAATTAAAGACGTGATAAATGCAGAAATATTTCCCCGCCATATTACTCTTTTCACTTCTACTATCGTGATACTTCATCTGAAAATGTTGTACAAAATTAAAGACGTGATAAATGCAGAAATATTTACCCACCATATTACTCTTCTCACTTCTGCTATCCTTATACTTCATCTAAAAATTTTGTACAAAATTAAAGACCTGATAAATGCAGAAATATTTACCCGCCATATTACTCTTCTCACTTCTGCTATCCTTATACTTCATCTAAAAATTTTGTACAAAATTAAAGACGTCATAAATGCAGAAATATTTCCCCACCATATTACTCTTCTCACTTCTGCTATCCTTATACTTCATCTAAAAATTTTGTACAAAATTAAAGACCTGATAAATTTACCCGCCATATTACTCTTCTCACTTCTGCTATCCTTACACTTCATCTAAAAATTTTGTACAAAATTAAAGACGTGATAAAAGCAGAAATATTTTCCCGCCATATTACTCTTCTCACTTCTGCTATCCTGACACTTCATCTGAAAATTTTGTACAAAATTAAAAACGTGACAAATGCAGAAATATTTTCCCGCCATATTACTCTTCTCACTTCTCCTATCCTGATACTACATCTAAAAATTTTGTACAAAATTAAATACGTGCCAAATGCAGAAATATTTTCCCGCGATATTACTCTTCTCACTTCTGCTATCCTGACACTACATCTAAAAATTTAGTACAAAATTAAAGACATGACAAATGCAGAAATATTTTCCCGCCATATTACTCTTCTTACTTCGGCTATCCTGATACTACATCTAAAAATTTTGTACAAAATAAAAGACGTGACAAATGCAGAAACATTTCCCCGCCATATCACTCTTCTCACTTCTGCTATCCTGATACTACATCTAAAAATTTTGAACAAATTTAAAGACGTGATAAATGCAGAAATATTTTCCCGCCATATTACTCTTCTCACTTCTGCTATCCTGACACTTCATCTGAAAATTTTGTACAAAATTAAAGACGTGAAAAATGCAGAAATATTTTCCCACCTCATTACTCTTCTCACGTCTGCTATCCTGATATTACATCTAAAAATTTTGTACAAAATTAAAGACGTGACAAATGCAGAAATATTTTCCCGCCATATTACTCTTCTCACTTCTCCTATCCTGATACTACATCTAAAAATTTTGTACAAAATTAAAGACGTGATAAATGCAGAAATATTTTCTCTCCATAATACCCTTCTGACTTCTGCTATCCTGATACTTCACTTAAAATTTTGTACAAAATTAAAGACGTGACAAATCCAGAAATATTTTCCCGCTTCATTACTCTTCTCACTTCTGCTATCCTGATACTACATCTACAAATTTTGTACAAAATTAAAGACATGACAAATGCAGAAATATTTTCCCGCCATATTACTCTTCTCACTTCTGCTATCCTGACACTACACCTAAAAATTTTGTACAAAATTAAAGACGTGATAAATGCAGAAATATTTTCTCTCCATAATACCCTTCTGACTTCTGCTATCCTGATACTTCACTTAAAATTTTGTACAAAATTAAAGACGTGATAAATGCAGAAATATTTTCCCGCCATATTACTCTTCTCACTTCTGCTATCCTGAGACTTCAATTGAAAATTTTGTACAAAATTAAAGACGTGAAAAATGCAGAAATATTTTCCCGCCACATTACTCTTCTCACTTCTGCTATCCTGATACTACATCTAAAAATTTTGTACAAAATTAAAGACGTGATAAATGCAGAAATATTTACCCGCCATATTACTCTTCTGACTTCTGCTATCCTTATACTTCATCTAAAAATTTTGTACAAAATAAAGACGTGATAAATGCAGAAATATTTCTCTACCATATTACTCTTCTCACTTCTGCTATCCTTATATTTCATCTAAAAATTTTGTACAAAATTAAAGACCTGATAAATTTACCCGCCATATTACTCTTCTCACTTCTGCTATCCTTATACTTCATCTGAAAATTTTGTACAAAATTAAAGACGTGAAAAATGCAGAAATATTTTCCCGCCACATTACTCTTCTCACTTCTGCTATCCTGATACTACATCTAAAAATTTTGTACAAAATTAAAGACGTGATAAATGCAGAAATATTTTCTCTCCATAATACCCTTCTGACTTCTGCTATCCTGATACTTCACTTACAATTTTGTACAAAATTAAAGACGTGATAAATGCAGAAATATTTTCCCGCCATATTACTCTTCTCACTTCTGCTATCCTGATACTTCAATTGAAAATTTTGTACAAAATTAAAGACGTGAAAAATGCAGAAATATTTTCCCGCCACATTACTCTTCTCACTTCTGCTATCCTGATACTACATATAAAAATTTTGAACAAAATTAAAGACGTGATAAATGCAGAAATATTTCCCCGCCATATTACTCTTCTCACTTCTGCTATCCTGATAGTACATCTAAAAATTTTGAACCAAACTAAAGACGTGATAAATGCAGAAATATTTTCCCGCCACATTACTCTTCTCACTTCTGCTATCCTGATACTACATCTAAAAATTTTGTACAAAATTAAAGACGTGACAAATGCAGAAATATTTTCCCGCCATATTACTCTTCTCACTTCTGCTATCCTGATACTACATCTAAAAATTTTGTACAAAATTAAAGACGTGATAAATGCAGAAATATTTTCTCTCCATAATACCCTTCTGACTTCTGCTATCCTGATACTTCACTTAAAATTTTGTACAAAATTAAAGACGTGATAAATGCAGAAATATTTTCCCGCCATATTACTCTTCTCACTTCTGCTATCCTGACACTTCCTCTGAAAATTTTGTACAAAATTAAAAACGTGACAAATGCAGAAATATTTCCCGCCATATTACTCTTCTCACTTCTCCTATCCTGATACTACATCTAAAAATTTTGTACAAAATTAAAGACGTGCCAAATGCAGAAATATTTTCCCGCCATATTACTCTTCTCACTTCTGCTATCCTGACACTACATCTAAAAATTTTGTACAAAATTAAAGACATGACAAATGCAGAAATATTTTCCCGCCATATTACTCTTCTTACTTCGGCTATCCTGATACTACATCTAAAAATTTTGTACAAAATTAAAGACGTGATAAATGCAGAAATATTTTCCCGCCATATTACTCTTCTCACTTCTACTATCCTGATAGTACATCTAAAAATTTTGAACCAAACCAAAGACGTGATAAATGCAGAAATATTTTCCCGCCACATTACTCTTCTCACTTCTGCTATCCTGATACTACATCTAAAAATTTTGTACAAAATTAAAGACGTGATAAATGCAGAAATATTTTCCCGCCATATTACTCTTCTCACTTCTACTATCCTGATACTTCATCTGAAAATGTTGTACAAAATTAAAGACGTGATAAATGCAGAAATATTTCCCCGCCATATTACTCTTCTCACTTCTGCTATCCTTATACTTCATCTAAAAATTTTGTACAAAATTAAAGACCTGATAAATGCAGAAATATTTACCCGCCATATTACTCTTCTCACTTCTGCTATCCTTATACTTCATCTAAAAATTTTGTACAAAATTAAAGACGTCATAAATGCAGAAATATTTCCCCACCATATTACTCTTCTCACTTCTGCTATCCTTATACTTCATCTAAAAATTCTGTACAAAATTAAAGACCTGATAAATTTACCCGCCATATTACTCTTCTCACTTCTGCTATCCTTACACTTCATCTAAAAATTTTGTACAAAATTAAAGACGTGATAAAAGCAGAAATATTTTCCCGCCATATTACTCTTCTCACTTCTGCTATCCTGACACTTCATCTGAAAATTTTGTACAAAATTAAAGACGTGAAAAATGCAGAAATATTTTCCCGCCTCATTACTCTTCTCACTTCTGCTATCCTGATATTACATCTAAAAATTTTGTACAAAATTAAAGACGTGACAAATGCAGAAATATTTTCCCGCCATATTACTCTTCTCACTTCTCCTATCCTGATACTACATCTAAAAATTTTGTACAAAATTAAAGACGTGACAAATGCAGAAATATTTTCCCGCCATATTACTCTTCTCACTTCTGCTATCCTGACACTACACCTAAAAATTTTGTACAAAATTAAAGACGTGATAAATGCAGAAATATTTTCTCTCCATAATACCCTTCTGACTTCTGCTATCCTGATACTTCACTTAAAATTTTGTACAAAATTAAAGACGTGACAAATCCAGAAATATTTTCCCGCCTCATTACTCTTCTCACTTCTGCTATCCTGATACTACATCTACAAATTTTGTACAAAATTAAAGACATGACAAATGCAGAAACATTTTCCCGCCATATTACTCTTCTCACTTCTGCTATCCTGACACTACACCTAAAAATTTTGTACAAAATTAAAGACGTGATAAATGCAGAAATATTTTCTCTCCATAATACCCTTCTGACTTCTGCTATCCTGATACTTCATCTAAAAATTTTGTACAAAATTAAAGACGTGATAAAAGCAGAAATATTTTCCCGCCATATTACTCTTCTCACTTCTGCTATCCTGACACTTCATCTGAAAATTTTGTACAAAATTAAAAACGTGACAAATGCAGAAATATTTTCCCGCCATATTACTCTTCTCACTTCTCCTATCCTGATACTACATCTAAATATTTTGTACAAAATTAAAGACGTGACAAATCCAGAAATATTTTCCCGCCATATTACTCTTCTCACTTCTGCTATCCTGATACTACATCTAAAAATTTTGTACAAAATTAAAGACGTGACAAATGCAGAAATATTTTCCCGCCATATTACTCTTTTCACTTCTGCTATCCTGACACTACATCTAAAAATTTTGTACAAAATTAAAGACGTGATAAATGCAGAAATATTTCCCCACCATATTACTCTTCTCACTTCTGCTATCCTTATACTTCATCTAAAAATTTTGTACAAAATTAAAGACCTGATAAATGCAGAAATATTTACCCGCCATATTACTCTTCTCACTTCTGCTATCCTTATACTTCATCTAAAAATTTTGTACAAAATAAAGACGTGATAAATGCAGAAATATTTCCCCACCATATTACTCTTCTCACTTCTGCTATCCTTATATTTCATCTAAAAATTTTGTACAAAATTAAAGACCTGATAAATTTACCCGCCATATTACTCTTCTCACTTCTGCTATCCTGACACTTCATCTGAAAATTTTGTACAAAATTAAAAACGTGACAAATGCAGAAATGTTTTCCCGCCATATTACTCTTCTTACTTCGGCTATCCTGATACTACATCGAAAAATTTTGTACAAAATTAAAGACGTGACAAATGCAGAAACATTTCCCCGCCATATTACTCATCTCACTTCTGCTATCCTGACACTTCATCTGAAAATTTTGTACAAAATTAAAGACGTGAAAAATGCAGAAATATTTTCCCGCCACATTACTCTTCTCACTTCTGCTATCCTGACACTACATCTAAAAATTTTGTACAAAATTAAAGACGTGATAAATGCAGAAATATTTTCTCTCCATAATACCCTTCTGACTTCTGCTATCCTGATACTTCACTTAAAATTTTGTACAAAATTAAAGACGTGATAAATGCAGAAATATTTTCCCGCCATATTACTCTTCTCACTTCTGCTATCCTGATACTTCAATTGAAAATTTTGTACAAAATTAAAGACGTGAAAAATGCAGAAATATTTTCCCGCCACATTACTCTTCTCACTTCTGCTATCCTGATAGTACATCTAAAAATTTTGTACAAAATTAAAGACGTGACAAATGCAGAAATATTTTCCCGCCATATTACTCTTCTCACTTCTGCTATCCTGATACTACATCTAAAAATTTTGTACAAAATTAAAGACGTGATAAATGCAGAAATATTTTCCCGCCATATTACTCTTCTCACTTCTACTATCCTGATACTTCATCTGAAAATGTTGTACAAAATTAAAGACGTGATAAATGCAGAAATATTTCCCCGCCATATTACTCTTCTCACTTCTACTATCGTGATACTTCATCTGAAAATGTTGTACAAAATTAAAGACGTGATAAATGCAGAAATATTTACCCACCATATTACTCTTCTCACTTCTGCTATCCTTATACTTTATCTAAAAATTTTGTACAAAATTAAAGACCTGATAAATGCAGAAATATTTACCCGCCATATTACTCTTCTCACTTCTGCTATCCTTATACTTCATCTAAAAATTTTGTACAAAATTAAAGACGTCATAAATGCAGAAATATTTCCCCACCATATTACTCTTCTCACTTCTGCTATCCTTATACTTCATCTAAAAATTTTGTACAAAATTAAAGACCTGATAAATTTACCCGCCATATTACTCTTCTCACTTCTGCTATCCTTACACTTCATCTAAAAATTTTGTACAAAATTAAAGACGTGATAAAAGCAGAAATATTTTCCCGCCATATTACTCTTCTCACTTCTGCTATCCTGACACTTCATCTGAAAATTTTGTACAAAATTAAAAACGTGACAAATGCAGAAATATTTTCGCGCCATATTACTCTTCTCACTTCTCCTATCCTGATACTACATCTAAAAATTTTGTACAAAATTAAAGACGTGACAAATGCAGAAACATTTCCCCGCCATATTACTCTTCTCACTTCTGCTATCCTGATACTACATCTAAAAATTTTGAACAAATTTAAAGACGTGATAAATGCAGAAATATTTTCCCGCCATATTACTCTTCTCACTTCTGCTATCCTGACACTTCATCTGAAAATTTTGTACAAAATTAAAGACGTGAAAAATGCAGAAATATTTTCCCGCCTCATTACTCTTCTCACTTCTGCTATCCTGATATTACATCTAAAAATTTTGTACAAAATTAAAGACGTGACAAATGCAGAAATATTTTCCCGCCATATTACTCTTCTCACTTCTCCTATCCTGATACTACATCTAAAAATTTTGTACAAAATTAAAGACATGACAAATGCAGAAATAGTTTCCCGCCATATTACTCTTCTTACTTCGGCTATCCTGATACTACATCTAAAAATTTTGTACAAAATTAAAGACGTGACAAATGCAGAAACATTTCCCCGCCATATTACTCTTCTCACTTCTGCTATCCTGATACTACATCTAAAAATTTTGAACAAATTTAAAGACGTGATAAATGCAGAAATATTTTCCCGCCATATTACTCTTCTCACTTCTGCTATCCTGACACTTCATCTGAAAATTTTGTACAAAATTAAAGACGTGAAAAATGCAGAAATATTTTCCCGCCACATTACTCTTCTCACTTCTGCTATCCTGATATTACATCTAAAAATTTTGTACAAAATTAAAGACGTGACAAATGCAGAAATATTTTCCCGCCATATTACTCTTCTCACTTCTCCTATCCTGATACTACATCTAAAAATTTTGTACAAAATTAAAGACGTGACAAATGCAGAAATATTTTCCCGCCATATTACTCTTCTCACTTCTGCTATCCTGATACTACATCTACAAATTTTGTACAAAATTAAAGACGTGACAAATGCAGAAATATTTTCCCGCCATATTACTCTTCTCACTTCTGCTATCCTGACACTACATCTAAAAATTTTGTACAAAATTAAAGACGTGATAAATGCAGAAATATTTTCTCTCCATAATACCCTTCTGACTTCTGCTATCCTGATACTTCACATAAAATTTTGTACAAAATTAAAGACGTGATAAATGCAGAAATATTTTCCCGCCATATTACTCTTCTCACTTCTGCTATCCTGATACTTCAATTGAAAATTTTGTACAAAATTAAAGACCTGAAAAATGCAGAAATATTTTCCCGCCATATTACTCTTCTCACTTCTGCTATCCTGATACTACATCTAAAAATTTTGAACAAAATTAAAGACGTGATAAATGCAGAAATATTTCCCCGCCATATTACTCTTCTCACTTCTGCTATCCTGATAGTACATCTAAAAATTTTGTACAAAATTAAAGACGTGACAAATGCAGAAATATTTTCCCGCCATATTACTCTTCTCACTTCTGCTATCCTGACACTACATCTAAAAATTTTGTACAAAATTAAAGACCTGAAAAATGCAGAAATATTTTCCCGCCATATTACTCTTCTCACTTCTGCTATCCTGACACTACATCTAAAAATTTTGTACAAAATTAAAGACATGACAAATGCAGAAATATTTTCCCGCCATATTACTCTTCTTAATTTGGCTATCCTGATACTACATCTAAAAATTTTGTACAAAATTAAAGACGTGACAAATGCAGAAACATTTCCCCGCCATATTACTCTTCTCACTTCTGCTATCCTGATACTACATCTAAAAATTTTGAACAAAATTAAAGACTTGATAAATGCAGAAATATTTCCCCGCCATATTACTCTTCTCACTTCTCCTATCCTGATACTACATCTAAAAATTTTGTACAAAATTAAAGACGTGACAAATGCAGAAATATTTTCCCGCCATATTACTCTTCTCACTTCTCCTATCCTGATACTACATCTAAAAATTTTGAACCAAATTAAAGACGTGATAAATGCAGAAATATTTTCCCGCCACATTACTCTTCTCACTTCTGCTATCCTGATACTACATCTAAAAATTTTGTACAAAATTAAAGACGTGATAAATGCAGAAATATTTTCCCGCCATATTACTCTTCTCACTTCTGCTATCCTGACACTTCATCTGAAAATTTTGTACAAAATTAAAGACGTGATAAATGCAGAAATATTTTCCCGCCATATTACTCTTCTCACTTCTGCTATCCTGACACTTCATCTGAAAATTTTGTACAAAATTAAAAACGTGACAAATGCAGAAATATTTTCCCGCCATATTACTCTTCTCACTTCTCCTATCCTGATACTACATCTAAAAATTTTGTACAAAATTAAAGACGTGCCAAATGCAGAAATATTTTCCCGCCATATTACTCTTCTTACTTCGGCTATCCTGATACTACATCGAAAAATTTTGTACAAAATTAAAGACGTGACAAATGCAGAAACATTTCCCCGCCATATTACTCATCTCACTTCTGCTATCCTGACACTTCATCTGAAAATTTTGTACAAAATTAAAGACGTGAAAAATGCAGAAATATTTTCCCGCCACATTACTCTTCTCACTTCTGCTATCCTGATACTACATCTAAAAATTTTGTACAAAATTAAAGACGTGATAAATGCAGAAATATTTTCTCTCCATAATACCCTTCTGACTTCTGCTATCCTGATACTTCACTTACAATTTTGTACAAAATTAATGACGTGATAAATGCAGAAATATTTTCCCGCCATATTACTCTTCTCACTTCTGCTATCCTGATACTTCAATTGAAAATTTTGTACAAAATTAAAGACGTGAAAAATGCAGAAATATTTTCCCGCCACATTACTCTTCTCACTTCTGCTATCCTGATACTACATATAAAAATTTTGAACAAAATTAAAGACGTGATAAATGCAGAAATATTTCCCCGCCATATTACTCTTCTCACTTCTGCTATCCTGATAGTACATCTAAAAATTTTGAACCAAACTAAAGACGTGATAAATGCAGAAATATTTTCCCGCCACATTACTCTTCTCACTTCTGCTATCCTGATACTACATCTAAAAATTTTGTACAAAATTAAAGACGTGATAAATGCAGAAATATTTTCCCGCCATATTACTCTTCTCACTTCTGCTATCCTGACACTTCCTCTGAAAATTTTGTACAAAATTAAAAACGTGACAAATGCAGAAATATTTCCCGCCATATTACTCTTCTCACTTCTCCTATCCTGATACTACATCTAAAAATTTTGTACAAAATTAAAGACGTGCCAAATGCAGAAATATTTTCCCGCCATATTACTCTTCTCACTTCTGCTATCCTGACACTACATCTAAAAATTTTGTACAAAATTAAAGACATGACAAATGCAGAAATATTTTCCCGCCATATTACTCTTCTTACTTCGGCTATCCTGATACTACATCTAAAAATTTTGTACAAAATTAAAGACGTGATAAATGCAGAAATATTTTCCCGCCATATTACTCTTCTCACTTCTACTATCCTGATAGTACATCTAAAAATTTTGAACCAAACCAAAGACGTGATAAATGCAGAAATATTTTCCCGCCACATTACTCTTCTCACTTCTGCTATCCTGATACTACATCTAAAAATTTTGTACAAAATTAAAGACGTGATAAATGCAGAAATATTTTCCCGCCATATTACTCTTCTCACTTCTACTATCCTGATACTTCATCTGAAAATGTTGTACAAAATTAAAGACGTGATAAATGCAGAAATATTTCCCCGCCATATTACTCTTCTCACTTCTGCTATCCTTATACTTCATCTAAAAATTTTGTACAAAATTAAAGACCTGATAAATGCAGAAATATTTACCCGCCATATTACTCTTCTCACTTCTGCTATCCTTATACTTCATCTAAAAATTTTGTACAAAATTAAAGACGTCATAAATGCAGAAATATTTCCCCACCATATTACTCTTCTCACTTCTGCTATCCTTATACTTCATCTAAAAATTCTGTACAAAATTAAAGACCTGATAAATTTACCCGCCATATTACTCTTCTCACTTCTGCTATCCTTACACTTCATCTAAAAATTTTGTACAAAATTAAAGACGTGATAAAAGCAGAAATATTTTCCCGCCATATTACTCTTCTCACTTCTGCTATCCTGACACTTCATCTGAAAATTTTGTACAAAATTAAAGACGTGAAAAATGCAGAAATATTTTCCCGCCTCATTACTCTTCTCACTTCTGCTATCCTGATATTACATCTAAAAATTTTGTACAAAATTAAAGACGTGACAAATGCAGAAATATTTTCCCGCCATATTACTCTTCTCACTTCTCCTATCCTGATACTACATCTAAAAATTTTGTACAAAATTAAAGACGTGACAAATGCAGAAATATTTTCCCGCCATATTACTCTTCTCACTTCTGCTATCCTGACACTACACCTAAAAATTTTGTACAAAATTAAAGACGTGATAAATGCAGAAATATTTTCTCTCCATAATACCCTTCTGACTTCTGCTATCCTGATACTTCACTTAAAATTTTGTACAAAATTAAAGACGTGACAAATCCAGAAATATTTTCCCGCCTCATTACTCTTCTCACTTCTGCTATCCTGATACTACATCTACAAATTTTGTACAAAATTAAAGACATGACAAATGCAGAAACATTTTCCCGCCATATTACTCTTCTCACTTCTGCTATCCTGACACTACACCTAAAAATTTTGTACAAAATTAAAGACGTGATAAATGCAGAAATATTTTCTCTCCATAATACCCTTCTGACTTCTGCTATCCTGATACTTCATCTAAAAATTTTGTACAAAATTAAAGACGTGATAAAAGCAGAAATATTTTCCCGCCATATTACTCTTCTCACTTCTGCTATCCTGACACTTCATCTGAAAATTTTGTACAAAATTAAAAACGTGACAAATGCAGAAATATTTTCCCGCCATATTACTCTTCTCACTTCTCCTATCCTGATACTACATCTAAAAATTTTGTACAAAATTAAAGACGTGACAAATCCAGAAATATTTTCCCGCCATATTACTCTTCTCACTTCTGCTATCCTGATACTACATCTAAAAATTTTGTACAAAATTAAAGACGTGACAAATGCAGAAATATTTTCCCGCCATATTACTCTTTTCACTTCTGCTATCCTGACACTACATCTAAAAATTTTGTACAAAATTAAAGACGTGATAAATGCAGAAATATTTCCCCACCATATTACTCTTCTCACTTCTGCTATCCTTATACTTCATCTAAAAATTTTGTACAAAATTAAAGACCTGATAAATGCAGAAATATTTACCCGCCATATTACTCTTCTCACTTCTGCTATCCTTATACTTCATCTAAAAATTTTGTACAAAATAAAGACGTGATAAATGCAGAAATATTTCCCCACCATATTACTCTTCTCACTTCTGCTATCCTTATATTTCATCTAAAAATTTTGTACAAAATTAAAGACCTGATAAATTTACCCGCCATATTACTCTTCTCACTTCTGCTATCCTGACACTTCATCTGAAAATTTTGTACAAAATTAAAAACGTGACAAATGCAGAAATGTTTTCCCGCCATATTACTCTTCTTACTTCGGCTATCCTGATACTACATCGAAAAATTTTGTACAAAATTAAAGACGTGACAAATGCAGAAACATTTCCCCGCCATATTACTCATCTCACTTCTGCTATCCTGACACTTCATCTGAAAATTTTGTACAAAATTAAAGACGTGAAAAATGCAGAAATATTTTCCCGCCACATTACTCTTCTCACTTCTGCTATCCTGACACTACATCTAAAAATTTTGTACAAAATTAAAGACGTGATAAATGCAGAAATATTTTCTCTCCATAATACCCTTCTGACTTCTGCTATCCTGATACTTCACTTAAAATTTTGTACAAAATTAAAGACGTGATAAATGCAGAAATATTTTCCCGCCATATTACTCTTCTCACTTCTGCTATCCTGATACTTCAATTGAAAATTTTGTACAAAATTAAAGACGTGAAAAATGCAGAAATATTTTCCCGCCACATTACTCTTCTCACTTCTGCTATCCTGATAGTACATCTAAAAATTTTGTACAAAATTAAAGACGTGACAAATGCAGAAATATTTTCCCGCCATATTACTCTTCTCACTTCTGCTATCCTGATACTACATCTAAAAATTTTGTACAAAATTAAAGACGTGATAAATGCAGAAATATTTTCCCGCCATATTACTCTTCTCACTTCTACTATCCTGATACTTCATCTGAAAATGTTGTACAAAATTAAAGACGTGATAAATGCAGAAATATTTCCCCGCCATATTACTCTTCTCACTTCTACTATCGTGATACTTCATCTGAAAATGTTGTACAAAATTAAAGACGTGATAAATGCAGAAATATTTACCCACCATATTACTCTTCTCACTTCTGCTATCCTTATACTTTATCTAAAAATTTTGTACAAAATTAAAGACCTGATAAATGCAGAAATATTTACCCGCCATATTACTCTTCTCACTTCTGCTATCCTTATACTTCATCTAAAAATTTTGTACAAAATTAAAGACGTCATAAATGCAGAAATATTTCCCCACCATATTACTCTTCTCACTTCTGCTATCCTTATACTTCATCTAAAAATTTTGTACAAAATTAAAGACCTGATAAATTTACCCGCCATATTACTCTTCTCACTTCTGCTATCCTTACACTTCATCTAAAAATTTTGTACAAAATTAAAGACGTGATAAAAGCAGAAATATTTTCCCGCCATATTACTCTTCTCACTTCTGCTATCCTGACACTTCATCTGAAAATTTTGTACAAAATTAAAAACGTGACAAATGCAGAAATATTTTCGCGCCATATTACTCTTCTCACTTCTCCTATCCTGATACTACATCTAAAAATTTTGTACAAAATTAAAGACGTGACAAATGCAGAAACATTTCCCCGCCATATTACTCTTCTCACTTCTGCTATCCTGATACTACATCTAAAAATTTTGAACAAATTTAAAGACGTGATAAATGCAGAAATATTTTCCCGCCATATTACTCTTCTCACTTCTGCTATCCTGACACTTCATCTGAAAATTTTGTACAAAATTAAAGACGTGAAAAATGCAGAAATATTTTCCCGCCTCATTACTCTTCTCACTTCTGCTATCCTGATATTACATCTAAAAATTTTGTACAAAATTAAAGACGTGACAAATGCAGAAATATTTTCCCGCCATATTACTCTTCTCACTTCTCCTATCCTGATACTACATCTAAAAATTTTGTACAAAATTAAAGACATGACAAATGCAGAAATAGTTTCCCGCCATATTACTCTTCTTACTTCGGCTATCCTGATACTACATCTAAAAATTTTGTACAAAATTAAAGACGTGACAAATGCAGAAACATTTCCCCGCCATATTACTCTTCTCACTTCTGCTATCCTGATACTACATCTAAAAATTTTGAACAAATTTAAAGACGTGATAAATGCAGAAATATTTTCCCGCCATATTACTCTTCTCACTTCTGCTATCCTGACACTTCATCTGAAAATTTTGTACAAAATTAAAGACGTGAAAAATGCAGAAATATTTTCCCGCCACATTACTCTTCTCACTTCTGCTATCCTGATATTACATCTAAAAATTTTGTACAAAATTAAAGACGTGACAAATGCAGAAATATTTTCCCGCCATATTACTCTTCTCACTTCTCCTATCCTGATACTACATCTAAAAATTTTGTACAAAATTAAAGACGTGACAAATGCAGAAATATTTTCCCGCCATATTACTCTTCTCACTTCTGCTATCCTGATACTACATCTACAAATTTTGTACAAAATTAAAGACGTGACAAATGCAGAAATATTTTCCCGCCATATTACTCTTCTCACTTCTGCTATCCTGACACTACATCTAAAAATTTTGTACAAAATTAAAGACGTGATAAATGCAGAAATATTTTCTCTCCATAATACCCTTCTGACTTCTGCTATCCTGATACTTCACATAAAATTTTGTACAAAATTAAAGACGTGATAAATGCAGAAATATTTTCCCGCCATATTACTCTTCTCACTTCTGCTATCCTGATACTTCAATTGAAAATTTTGTACAAAATTAAAGACCTGAAAAATGCAGAAATATTTTCCCGCCATATTACTCTTCTCACTTCTGCTATCCTGATACTACATCTAAAAATTTTGAACAAAATTAAAGACGTGATAAATGCAGAAATATTTCCCCGCCATATTACTCTTCTCACTTCTGCTATCCTGATAGTACATCTAAAAATTTTGTACAAAATTAAAGACGTGACAAATGCAGAAATATTTTCCCGCCATATTACTCTTCTCACTTCTGCTATCCTGACACTACATCTAAAAATTTTGTACAAAATTAAAGACCTGAAAAATGCAGAAATATTTTCCCGCCATATTACTCTTCTCACTTCTGCTATCCTGACACTACATCTAAAAATTTTGTACAAAATTAAAGACATGACAAATGCAGAAATATTTTCCCGCCATATTACTCTTCTTAATTTGGCTATCCTGATACTACATCTAAAAATTTTGTACAAAATTAAAGACGTGACAAATGCAGAAACATTTCCCCGCCATATTACTCTTCTCACTTCTGCTATCCTGATACTACATCTAAAAATTTTGAACAAAATTAAAGACTTGATAAATGCAGAAATATTTCCCCGCCATATTACTCTTCTCACTTCTCCTATCCTGATACTACATCTAAAAATTTTGTACAAAATTAAAGACGTGACAAATGCAGAAATATTTTCCCGCCATATTACTCTTCTCACTTCTCCTATCCTGATACTACATCTAAAAATTTTGAACCAAATTAAAGACGTGATAAATGCAGAAATATTTTCCCGCCACATTACTCTTCTCACTTCTGCTATCCTGATACTACATCTAAAAATTTTGTACAAAATTAAAGACGTGATAAATGCAGAAATATTTTCCCGCCATATTACTCTTCTCACTTCTGCTATCCTGACACTTCATCTGAAAATTTTGTACAAAATTAAAGACGTGATAAATGCAGAAATATTTTCCCGCCATATTACTCTTCTCACTTCTGCTATCCTGACACTTCATCTGAAAATTTTGTACAAAATTAAAAACGTGACAAATGCAGAAATATTTTCCCGCCATATTACTCTTCTCACTTCTCCTATCCTGATACTACATCTAAAAATTTTGTACAAAATTAAAGACGTGCCAAATGCAGAAATATTTTCCCGCAATATTACTCTTCTCACTTCTGCTATCCTGACACTACATCTAAAAATTTTGTACAAAATTAAAGACATGACAAATGCAGAAATATTTTCCCGCCATATTACTCTTCTTACTTCGGCTATCCTGATACTACATCTAAAAATTTTGTACAAAATTAAAGACGTGACAAATGCAGAAACATTTCCCCGCCATATTACTCTTCTCACTTCTGCTATCCCGATACTACATCTAAAAATTTTGAACAAAATTAAAGACGTGATAAATGCAGAAATATTTCCCCGCCATATTACTCTTCTCACTTCTGCTATCCTGATAGTACATCTAAAAATTTTGAACCAAACTAAAGACGTGATAAATGCAGAAATATTTTCCCCCCACATTACTCTTCTCACTTCTGCTATCCTGATACTACATCTAAAAATTTTGAACCAAACTAAAGACGTGATAAATGCAGAAATATTTTCCCGCCACATTACTCTTCTCACTTCTGCTATCCTGATACTACATCTAAAAATTTTGTACAAAATTAAAGACGTGATAAATGCAGAAATATTTTCCCGCCATATTACTCTTCTCACTTCTACTATCCTGATACTTCATCTGAAAATGTTGTACAAAATTAAAGACGTGATAAATGCAGAAATATTTCCCCGCCATATTACTCTTCTCACTTCTACTATCGTGATACTTCATCTGAAAATGTTGTACAAAATTAAAGACGTGATAAATGCAGAAATATTTACCCACCATATTACTCTTCTCACTTCTGCTATCCTTATACTTCATCTAAAAATTTTGTACAAAATTAAAGACCTGATAAATGCAGAAATATTTACCCGCCATATTACTCTTCTCACTTCTGCTATCCTTATACTTCATCTAAAAATTTTGTACAAAATTAAAGACGTCATAAATGCAGAAATATTTCCCCACCATATTACTCTTCTCACTTCTGCTATCCTTATACTTCATCTAAAAATTTTGTACAAAATTAAAGACCTGATAAATTTACCCGCCATATTACTCTTCTCACTTCTGCTATCCTTACACTTCATCTAAAAATTTTGTACAAAATTAAAGACGTGATAAAAGCAGAAATATTTTCCCGCCATATTACTCTTCTCACTTCTGCTATCCTGACACTTCATCTGAAAATTTTGTACAAAATTAAAAACGTGACAAATGCAGAAATATTTTCCCGCCATATTACTCTTCTCACTTCTCCTATCCTGATACTACATCTAAAAATTTTGTACAAAATTAAATACGTGCCAAATGCAGAAATATTTTCCCGCCATATTACTCTTCTCACTTCTGCTATCCTGACACTACATCTAAAAATTTAGTACAAAATTAAAGACATGACAAATGCAGAAATATTTTCCCGCCATATTACTCTTCTTACTTCGGCTATCCTGATACTACATCTAAAAATTTTGTACAAAATATAAGACGTGACAAATGCAGAAACATTTCCCCGCCATATTACTCTTCTCACTTCTGCTATCCTGATACTACATCTAAAAATTTTGAACAAATTTAAAGACGTGATAAATGCAGAAATATTTTCCCGCCATATTACTCTTCTCGCTTCTGCTATCCTGACACTTCATCTGAAAATTTTGTACAAAATTAAAGACGTGAAAAATGCAGAAATATTTTCCCACCTCATTACTCTTCTCACGTCTGCTATCCTGATATTACATCTAAAAATTTTGTACAAAATTAAAGACGTGACAAATGCAGAAATATTTTCCCGCCATATTACTCTTCTCACTTCTCCAATCCTGATACTACATCTAAAAATTTTGTACAAAATTAAAGACGTGATAAATGCAGAAATATTTTCTCTCCATAATACCCTTCTGACTTCTGCTATCCTGATACTTCACTTAAAATTTTGTACAAAATTAAAGACGTGACAAATCCAGAAATATTTTCCCGCTTCATTACTCTTCTCACTTCTGCTATCCTGATACTACATCTACAAATTTTGTACAAAATTAAAGACATGACAAATGCAGAAATATTTTCCCGCCATATTACTCTTCTCACTTCTGCTATCCTGACACTACACCTAAAAATTTTGTACAAAATTAAAGACGTGATAAATGCAGAAATATTTTCTCTCCATAATACCCTTCTGACTTCTGCTATCCTGATACTTCACTTAAAATTTTGTACAAAATTAAAGACGTGATAAATGCAGAAATATTTTCCCGCCATATTACTCTTCTCACTTCTGCTATCCTGAGACTTCAATTGAAAATTTTGTACAAAATTAAAGACGTGAAAAATGCAGAAATATTTTCCCGCCACATTACTCTTCTCACTTCTGCTATCCTGATACTACATCTAAAAATTTTGTACAAAATTAAAGACGTGATAAATGCAGAAATATTTACCCGCCATATTACTCTTCTCACTTCTGCTATCCTTATACTTCATCTAAAAATTTTGTACAAAATAAAGATGTGATAAATGCAGAAATATTTTCCCACCATATTACTCTTCTCACTTCTGCTATCCTTATATTTCATCCAAAAATTTTGTACAAAATTAAAGACCTGATAAATTTACCCGCCATATTACTCTTCTCACTTCTGCTATCCTTATACTTCATCTAAAAATTTTGTACAAAATTAAAGACGTGATAAATGCAGAAATGTTTTCCCGCCATATTACTCTTCTTACTTCGGCTATCCTGATACTACATCGAAAAATTTTGTACAAAATTAAAGACGTGACAAATGCAGAAACATTTCCCCGCCATATTACTCATCTCACTTCTGCTATCCTGACACTTCATCTGAAAATTTTGTACAAAATTAAAGACGTGAAAAATGCAGAAATATTTTCCCGCCACATTACTCTTCTCACTTCTGCTATCCTGATACTACATCTAAAAATTTTGTACAAAATTAAAGACGTGATAAATGCAGAAATATTTTCTCTCCATAATACCCTTCTGACTTCTGCTATCCTGATACTTCACTTACAATTTTGTACAAAATTAAAGACGTGATAAATGCAGAAATATTTTCCCGCCATATTACTCTTCTCACTTCTGCTATCCTGATACTTCAATTGAAAATTTTGTACAAAATTAAAGACGTGAAAAATGCAGAAATATTTTCCCGCCACATTACTCTTCTCACTTCTGCTATCCTGATACTACATATAAAAATTTTGAACAAAATTAAAGACGTGATAAATGCAGAAATATTTCCCCGCCATATTACTCTTCTCACTTCTGCTATCCTGATAGTACATCTAAAAATTTTGTACAAAATTAAAGACGTGACAAATGCAGAAATATTTTCCCGCCATATTACTCTTCTCACTTCTGCTATCCTGACACTACATCTAAAAATTTTGTACAAAATTAAAGACGTGATAAATGCAGAAATATTTTCTCTCCATAATACCCTTCTGACTTCTGCTATCCTGATACTTCACTTAAAATTTTGTACAAAATTAAAGACGTGACAAATGCAGAAATATTTCCCCACCATATTACTCTTCTCACTTCTGCTATCCTGATAGTACATCTAAAAATTTTGAACCAAATTAAAGACGTGATAAATGCAGAAATATTTTCCCGCCATATTACTCTTCTCACTTCTGCTATCCTGACACTTCATGTGAAAATTTTGTACAAAATTAAAGACGTGATAAATGCAGAAATATTTTCCCGCCATATTTCTCTTCTTACTTCTGCTATCCTGATACTACATCTAAAAATTTTGAACAAAATTAAAGACGTGATAAATGCAGAAATATTTCCCCGCCATATTACTCTTCTCACTTCTGCTATCCTGATAGTACATCTAAAAATTTTGAACCAAACTAAAGACGTGATAAATGCAGAAATATTTTCCCGCCACATTACTCTTCTCACTTCTGCTATCCTGATACTACATCTAAAAATTTTGTACAAAATTAAAGACGTGACAAATGCAGAAATATTTTCCCGCCATATTACTCTTCTCACTTCTGCTATCCTGATACTACATCTAAAAATTTTGTACAAAATTAAAGACGTGATAAATGCAGAAATATTTTCTCTCCATAATACCCTTCTGACTTCTGCTATCCTGATACTTCACTTAAAATTTTGTACAAAATTAAAGACGTGATAAATGCAGAAATATTTTCCCGCCAAATTACTCTTCTCACTTCTGCTATCCTGACACTTCATCTGAAAATTTTGTACAAAATTAAAGACGTGATAAATGCAGAAATATTTTCCCGCCATATTACTCTTCTCACTTCATCTATCCTGACACTTCCTCTGAAAATTTTGTACAAAATTAAAAACGTGACAAATGCAGAAATATTTTCCCGCCATATTACTCTTCTCACTTCTCCTATCCTGATACTACATCTAAAAATTTTGTACAAAATTAAAGACGTGCCAAATGCAGAAATATTTTCCCGCCATATTACTCTTCTCACTTCTGCTATCCTGACACTACATCTAAAAATTTTGTACAAAATTAAAGACATGACAAATGCAGAAATATTTTCCCGCCATATTACTCTTCTTACTTCGGCTATCCTGATACTACATCTAAAAATTTTGTACAAAATTAAAGACGTGATAAATGCAGAAATATTTTCCCGCCATATTACTCTTCTCACTTCTACTATCCTGATAGTACATCTAAAAATTTTGAACCAAACTAAAGACGTGATAAATGCAGAAATATTTTCCCGCCACATTACTCTTCTCACTTCTGCTATCCTGATACTACATCTAAAAATTTTGTACAAAATTAAAGACGTGATAAATGCAGAAATATTTTCCCGCCATATTACTCTTCTCACTTCTACTATCCTGATACTTCATCTGAAAATGTTGTACAAAATTAAAGACGTGATAAATGCAGAAATATTTCCCCGCCATATTACTCTTCTCACTTCTGCTATCCTTATACTTCATCTAAAAATTTTGTACAAAATTAAAGACCTGATAAATGCAGAAATATTTACCCGCCATATTACTCTTCTCACTTCTGCTATCCTTATACTTCATCTAAACATTTTGTACAAAATTAAAGACGTCATAAATGCAGAAATATTTCCCCACCATATTACTCTTCTCACTTCTGCTATCCTTATACTTCATCTAAAAATTTGGTACAAAATTAAAGACCTGATAAATTTACCCGCCATATTACTCTTCTCACTTCTGCTATCCTTACACTTCATCTAAAAATTTTGTACAAAATTAAAGACGTGATAAAAGCAGAAATATTTTCCCGCCATATTACTCTTCTCACTTCTGCTATCCTGACACTTCATCTGAAAATTTTGTACAAAATTAAAGACGTGAAAAATGCAGAAATATTTTCCCGCCTCATTACTCTTCTCACTTCTGCTATCCTGATATTACATCTAAAAATTTTGTACAAAATTAAAGACGTGACAAATGCAGAAATATTTTCCCGCCATATTACTCTTCTCACTTCTCCTATCCTGATACTACATCTAAAAATTTTGTACAAAATTAAAGACGTGACAAATCCAGAAATATTTTCCCGCCATATTACTCTTCTCACTTCTGCTATCCTGATACTACATCTAAAAATTTTGTACAAAATTAAAGACGTGACAAATGCAGAAATATTTTCCCGCCATATTACTCTTTTCACTTCTGCTATCCTGACACTACATCTAAAAATTTTGTACAAAATTAAAGACGTGATAAATGCAGAAATATTTCCCCACCATATTACTCTTCTCACTTCTGCTATCCTTATACTTCATCTAAAAATTTTGTACAAAATTAAAGACCTGATAAATGCAGAAATATTTACCCGCCATATTACTCTTCTCACTTCTGCTATCCTTATACTTCATCTAAAAATTTTGTACAAAATAAAGACGTGATAAATGCAGAAATATTTCCCCACCATATTACTCTTCTCACTTCTACTATCGTGATACTTCATCTGAAAATGTTGTACAAAATTAAAGACGTGATAAATGCAGAAATATTTTCCCGCCATATTCCTCTTCTCACTTCTCCTATCCTGATACTACATCTAAAAATTTTGTACAAAATTAAAGACGTGCCAAATGCAGAAATATTTTCCCGCGATATTACTCTTCTCACTTCTGCTATCCTGACACTACATCTAAAAATTTTGTACAAAATTAAAGACATGACAAATGCAGAAATATTTTCCCGCCATATTACTCTTCTTACTTCGGCTATCCTGATACTACATCTAAAAATTTTGTACAAAATTAAAGACGTGACATATGCAGAAACATTTCCCCGCCATATTACTCTTCTCACTTCTGCTATCCCGATACTACATCTAAAAATTTTGAACAAAATTAAAGACGTGATAAATGCAGAAATATTTCCCCGCCATATTACTCTTCTCACTTCTGCTATCCTGATAGTACATCTAAAAATTTTGAACCAAACTAAAGACGTGATAAATGCAGAAATATTTTCCCGCCACATTACTCTTCTCACTTCTGCTATCCTGATACTACATCTAAAAATTTTGTACAAAATTAAAGACGTGATAAATGCAGAAATATTTTCCCGCCATATTACTCTTCTCACTTCTACTATCCTGATACTTCATCTGAAAATGTTGTACAAAATTAAAGACGTGATAAATGCAGAAATATTTCCCCGCCATATTACTCTTCTCACTTCTACTATCGTGATACTTCATCTGAAAATGTTGTACAAAATTAAAGACGTGATAAATGCAGAAATATTTACCCACCATATTACTCTTCTCACTTCTGCTATCCTTATACTTCATCTAAAAATTTTGTACAAAATTAAAGACCTGATAAATGCAGAAATATTTACCCGCCATATTACTCTTCTCACTTCTGCTATCCTTATACTTCATCTAAAAATTTTGTACAAAATTAAAGACGTCATAAATGCAGAAATATTTCCCCACCATATTACTCTTCTCACTTCTGCTATCCTTATACTTCATCTAAAAATTTTGTACAAAATTAAAGACCTGATAAATTTACCCGCCATATTACTCTTCTCACTTCTGCTATCCTTACACTTCATCTAAAAATTTTGTACAAAATTAAAGACGTGATAAAAGCAGAAATATTTTCCCGCCATATTACTCTTCTCACTTCTGCTATCCTGACACTTCATCTGAAAATTTTGTACAAAATTAAAAACGTGACAAATGCAGAAATATTTTCCCGCCATATTACTCTTCTCACTTCTCCTATCCTGATACTACATCTAAAAATTTTGTACAAAATTAAATACGTGCCAAATGCAGAAATATTTTCCCGCCATATTACTCTTCTCACTTCTGCTATCCTGACACTACATCTAAAAATTTAGTACAAAATTAAAGACATGACAAATGCAGAAATATTTTCCCGCCATATTACTCTTCTTACTTCGGCTATCCTGATACTACATCTAAAAATTTTGTACAAAATATAAGACGTGACAAATGCAGAAACATTTCCCCGCCATATCACTCTTCTCACTTCTGCTATCCTGATACTACATCTAAAAATTTTGAACAAATTTAAAGACGTGATAAATGCAGAAATATTTTCCCGCCATATTACTCTTCTCACTTCTGCTATCCTGACACTTCATCTGAAAATTTTGTACAAAATTAAAGACGTGAAAAATGCAGAAATATTTTCCCACCTCATTACTCTTCTCACGTCTGCTATCCTGATATTACATCTAAAAATTTTGTACAAAATTAAAGACGTGACAAATGCAGAAATATTTTCCCGCCATATTACTCTTCTCACTTCTGCTATCCTTATACTTCATCTAAAAATTTTGTACAAAATAAAGACGTGATAAATGCAGAAATATTTTCTCTCCATAATACCCTTCTGACTTCTGCTATCCTGATACTTCACTTAAAATTTTGTACAAAATTAAAGACGTGACAAATCCAGAAATATTTTCCCGCTTCATTACTCTTCTCACTTCTGCTATCCTGATACTACATCTACAAATTTTGTACAAAATTAAAGACATGACAAATGCAGAAATATTTTCCCGCCATATTACTCTTCTCACTTCTGCTATCCTGACACTACACCTAAAAATTTTGTACAAAATTAAAGACGTGATAAATGCAGAAATATTTTCTCTCCATAATACCCTTCTGACTTCTGCTATCCTGATACTTCACTTAAAATTTTGTACAAAATTAAAGACGTGATAAATGCAGAAATATTTTCCCGCCATATTACTCTTCTCACTTCTGCTATCCTGAGACTTCAATTGAAAATTTTGTACAAAATTAAAGACGTGAAAAATGCAGAAATATTTTCCCGCCACATTACTCTTCTCACTTCTGCTATCCTGATACTACATCTAAAAATTTTGTACAAAATTAAAGACGTGATAAATGCAGAAATATTTACCCGCCATATTACTCTTCTCACTTCTGCTATCCTTATACTTCATCTAAAAATTTTGTACAAAATAAAGACGTGATAAATGCAGAAATATTTCCCCACCATATTACTCTTCTCACTTCTGCTATCCTTATATTTCATCTAAAAATTTTGTACAAAATTAAAGACCTGATAAATTTACCCGCCATATTACTCTTCTCACTTCTGCTATCCTTATACTTCATCTAAAAATTTTGTACAAAATTAAAGACGTATAAATGCAGAAATATTTTCCCGCCATATTACTCTTTTCACTTCTGCTATCCTGACACTTCATCTGAAAATTTTGTACAAAATTAAAAACGTGACAAATGCAGTAATGTTTTCCCGCCATATTACTCTTCTTACTTCGGCTATCCTGATACTACATCGAAAAATTTTGTACAAAATTAAAGACGTGACAAATGCAGAAACATTTCCCCGCCATATTACTCATCTCACTTCTGCTATCCTGACACTTCATCTGAAAATTTTGTACAAAATTAAAGACGTGAAAAATGCAGAAATATTTTCCCGCCACATTACTCTTCTCACTTCTGCTAACCTGATACTACATCTAAAAATTTTGTACAAAATTAAAGACGTGATAAATGCAGAAATATTTTCTCTCCATAATACCCTTCTGACTTCTGCTATCCTGATACTTCACTTACAATTTTGTACAAAATTAAAGACGTGATAAATGCAGAAATATTTTCCCGCCATATTACTCTTCTCACTTCTGCTATCCTGATACTACATATAAAAATTTTGAACAAAATTAAAGACGTGATAAATGCAGAAATATTTCCCCGCCATATTACTCTTCTCACTTCTGCTATCCTGACACTACATCTAAAAATTTTGTACAAAATTAAAGACGTGATAAATGCAGAAATATTTTCTCTCCATAATACCCTTCTTACTTCTGCTATCCTGATACTTCACTTAAAATTTTGTACAAAATTAAAGACGTGACAAATGCAGAAATATTTCCCCACCATTTTACTCTTCTCACTTCTGCTATCCTGATAGTACATCTAAAAATTTTGAACCAAATTAAAGACGTGATAAATGCAGAAATATTTTCCCGCCATATTACTCTTCTCACTTCTGCTATCCTGACACTTCATGTGAAAATTTTGTACAAAATTAAAGACGTGATAAACGCAGAAATATTTTCCCGCCATATTTCTCTTCTCACTTCTGCTATCCTGATACTACATATAAAAATTTTGAACAAAATTAAAGACGTGATAAATGCAGAAATATTTCCCCGCCATATTACTCTTCTCACTTCTGCTATCCTGACACTACATCTAAAAATTTTGTACAAAATTAAAGACGTGATAAATGCAGAAATATTTTCTCTCCATAATACCCTTCTTACTTCTGCTATCCTGATACTTCACTTAAAATTTTGTACAAAATTAAAGACGTGACAAATGCAGAAATATTTCCCCACCATTTTACTCTTCTCACTTCTGCTATCCTGATAGTACATCTAAAAAATTTGAACCAAACTAAAGACGTGATAAATGCAGAAATATTTTCCCGCCACATTACTCTTCTCACTTCTGCTATCCTGATACTACATCTAAAAATTTTGTACAAAATTAAAGACGTGACAAATGCAGAAATATTTTCCCGCCATATTACTCTTCTCACTTCTGCTATCCTGATACTACATCTAAAAATTTTGTACAAAATTAAAGACGTGATAAATGCAGAAATATTTTCTCTCCATAATACCCTTCTGACTTCTGCTATCCTGATACTTCACTTAAAATTTTGTACAAAATTAAAGACGTGATAAATGCAGAAATATTTTCCCGCCATATTACTCTTCTCACTTCTGCTATCCTGACACTTCATCTGAAAATTTTGTACAAAATTAAAGACGTGATAAATGCAGAAATATTTTCCCGCCATATTACTCTTCTCACTTCTGCTATCCTGACACTTCCTCTGAAAATTTTGTACAAAATTAAAAACGTGACAAATGCAGAAATATTTTCCCGCCATATTACTCTTCTCACTTCTCCTATCCTGATACTACATCTAAAAATTTTGTACAAAATTAAAGACGTGCCAAATGCAGAAATATTTTCCCGCCATATTACTCTTCTCACTTCTGCTATCCTGACACTACATCTAAAAATTTGTACAAAATTAAAGACATGACAAATGCAGAAATATTTTCCCGCCATATTACTCTTCTTACTTCGGCTATCCTGATACTACATCTAAAAATTTTGTACAAAATTAAAGACGTGATAAATGCAGAAATATTTTCCCGCCATATTACTCTTCTCACTTCTACTATCCTGATAGTACATCTAAAAATTTTGAACCAAACTAAAGACGTGATAAATGCAGAAATATTTTCCCGCCACATTACTCTTCTCACTTCTGCTATCCTGATACTACATCTAAAAATTTTGTACAAAATTAAAGACGTGATAAATGCAGAAATATTTTCCCGTCATATTACTCTTCTCACTTCTACTATCCAGATACTACATCTGAAAATGTTGTACAAAATTAAAGACGTGATAAATGCAGAAATATTTCCCCGCCATATTACTCTTCTCACTTCTGCTATCCTTATACTTCATCTAAAAATTTTGTACAAAATTAAAGACGTCATAAATGCAGAAATATTTCCCCACCATATTACTCTTCTCACTTCTGCTATCCTTATACTTCATCTAAAAATTTTGTACAAAATTAAAGACGTCATAAATGCAGAAATATTTCCCCACCATATTACTCTTCTCACTTCTGCTATCCTTATACTTCATCTAAAAATTTGGTACAAAATTAAAGACCTGATAAATTTACCCGCCATATTACTCTTCTCACTTCTGCTATCCTTACACTTCATCTAAAAATTTTGTACAAAATTAAAGACCTGATAAATGCAGAAATATTTTCCCGCCATATTACTCTTCTCACTTCTGCTATCCTGACACTTCATCTGAAAATTTTGTACAAAATTAAAGACGTGAAAAATGCAGAAATATTTTCCCGCCTCATTACTCTTCTCACTTCTGCTATCCTGATATTACATCTAAAAATTTTGTACAAAATTAAAGACGTGACAAATGCAGAAATATTTTCCCGCCATATTACTCTTCTCACTTCTGCTATCCTGACATTTCATGTGAAAATTTTGTACAAAATTAAAGACGTGATAAATGCAGAAATATTTTCCCGCCATATTACTCTTCTCACTTCGGCTATCCTGATACTACATCTAAAAATTTTGAACAAAATTAAAGACGTGATAAATGCAGAAATATTTCCCCGCCATATTACTCTTCTTACTTCTGCTATCCTGATAGTACATCTAAAAATTTTGAACCAAACTAAAGACGTGATAAATGCAGAAATATTTTCCCGCCACATTACTCTTCTCACTTCTGCTATCCTGACACTTCATGTGAAAATTTTGTACAAAATTAAAGACGTGATAAATGCAGAAATATTTTCCCGCCATATTACTCTTCTCACTTCTGCTATCCTGATACTACATCTAAAAATTTTGTACAAAATTAAAGACGTGATAAATGCAGAAATATTTTCTCTCCATAATACCCTTCTGACTTCTGCTATCCTGATACTTCACTTAAAATTTTGTACAAAATTAAAGACGTGATAAATGCAGAAATATTTTCCCGCCATATTACTCTTCTCACTTCTGCTATCCTGACACTTCATCTGAAAATTTTGTACAAAATTAAAGACGTGATAAATGCAGAAATATTTTCCCGCCATATTACTCTTCTCACTTCTACTATCCTGATACTTCATCTGAAAATGTTGTACAAAATTAAAGACGTGATAAATGCAGAAATATTTCCCCGCCATATTACTCTTCTCACTTCTACTATCGTGATACTTCATCTGAAAATGTTGTACAAAATTAAAGACGTGATAAATGCAGAAATATTTACCCACCATATTACTCTTCTCACTTCTGCTATCCTTATACTTTATCTAAAAATTTTGTACAAAATTAAAGACCTGATAAATGCAGAAATATTTACCCGCCATATTACTCTTCTCACTTCTGCTATCCTTATACTTCATCTAAAAATTTTGTACAAAATTAAAGACGTCATAAATGCAGAAATATTTCCCCACCATATTACTCTTCTCACTTCTGCTATCCTTATACTTCATCTAAAAATTTTGTACAAAATTAAAGACCTGATAAATTTACCCGCCATATTACTCTTCTCACTTCTGCTATCCTGATACTACATCTAAAAATTTTGAACAAATTTAAAGACGTGATAAATGCAGAAATATTTTCCCGCCATATTACTCTTCTCACTTCTGCTATCCTGACACTTCATCTGAAAATTTTGTACAAAATTAAAGACGTGAAAAATGCAGAAATATTTTCCCGCCTCATTACTCTTCTCACTTCTGCTATCCTGATATTACATCTAAAAATTTTGTACAAAATTAAAGACGTGACAAATGCAGAAATATTTTCCCGCCATATTACTCTTCTCACTTCTCCTATCCTGATACTACATCTAAAAATTTTGTACAAAATTAAAGACGTGACAAATGCAGAAATATTTTCCCGCCATATTACTCTTCTCACTTCTGCTATCCTGAGACTTCAATTGAAAATTTTGTACAAAATTAAAGACGTGAAAAATGCAGAAATATTTTCCCGCCACATTACTCTTCTCACTTCTGCTATCCTGATACTACATCTAAAAATTTTGTACAAAATTAAAGACGTGACAAATGCAGAAATATTTTCCCGCCATATTACTCTTTTCACTTCTGCTATCCTGACACTACATCTAAAAATTTTGTACAAAATTAAAGACGTGATAAATGCAGAAATATTTTCTCTCCATAATACCCTTCTGACTTCTGCTATCCTGATACTTCACTTAAAATTTTGTACAAAATTAAAGACGTGATAAATGCAGAAATATTTTCCCGCCATATTACTCTTCTCACTTCTGCTATCCTGATACTTCAATTGAAAATTTTGTACAAAATTAAAGACCTGAAAAATGCAGAAATATTTTCCCGCCATATTACTCTTCTCACTTCTGCTATCCTGATACTACATTTAAAAATTTTGAACAAAATTAAAGACGTGATAAATGCAGAAATATTTCCCCGCCATATTACTCTTCTCACTTCTGCTATCCTGATAGTACATCTAAAAATTTTGTACAAAATTAAAGACGTGACAAATGCAGAAATATTTTCCCGCCATATTACTCTTCTCACTTCTGCTATCCTGACACTACATCTAAAAATTTTGTACAAAATTAAAGACGTGATAAATGCAGAAATATTTTCTCTCCATAATACCCTTCTGACTTCTGCTATCCTGATACTTCACTTAAAATTTTGTACAAAATTAAAGACGTGACAAATGCAGAAATATTTCCCCACCATATTACTCTTCTCACTTCTGCTATCCTGATAGTACATCTAAAAATTTTGAACCAAATTAAAGACGTGATAAATGCAGAAATATTTTCCCGCCATATTACTCTTCTCACTTCTGCTATCCTGACACTTCATGTGAAAATTTTGTACAAAATTAAAGACGTGATAAATGCAGAAATATTTTCGCGCCATATTACTCTTCTCACTTCTGCTATCCTGACACTTCATGTGAAAATTTTGAACAAAATTAAAGACGTGATAAATGCAGAAATATTTCCCCGCCATATTACTCTTCTCACTTCTGCTATCCTGATAGTACATCTAAAAATTTTGTACAAAATTAAAGACGTGACAAATGCAGAAATATTTTCCCTCCACATTACTCTTCTCACTTCTGCTATCCTGATACTACATCTAAAAATTTTGTACAAAATTAAAGACGTGATAAATGCAGAAATATTTTCCCGCCATATTACTCTTCTCACTTCTACTATCCTGATACTTCATCTGAAAATGTTGTACAAAATTAAAGACGTGATAAATGCAGAAATATTTACCCACCATATTACTCTTCTCACTTCTGCTATCCTTATACTTCATCTAAAAATTTTGTACAAAATTAAAGACATGACAAATGCAGAAATATTTTCCCGCCATATTACTCTTCTTAATTTGGCTATCCTGATACTACATCTAAAAATTTTGTACAAAATTAAAGACGTGACAAATGCAGAAACATTTCCCCGCCATATTACTCTTCTCACTTCTGCTATCCTGATACTACATCTAAAAATTTTGAACAAAATTAAAGACGTGATAAATGCAGAAACATTTCCCCGCCATATTACTCTTCTCACTTCTGCTATCCTGACACTTCATCTGAAAATTTTGTACAAAATTAAAAACGTGACAAATGCAGAAATATTTCCCCGCCATATTACTCTTCTCACTTCTGCTATCCTGATAGTACATCAAAAAATTTTGAACCAAACTAAAGACGTGATAAATGCAGAAATATTTTCCCGCCACATTACTCTTCTCACTTCTGCTATCCTGATACTACATCTAAAAATTTTGTACAAAATTAAAGACGTGATAAATGCAGAAATATTTTCCCGCCATATTACTCTTCTCACTTCTACTATCCTAATACTTCATCTGAAAATGTTGTACAAAATTAAAGACGTGATAAATGCAGAAATATTTCCCCGCCATATTACTCTTCTCACTTCTACTATCCTGATACTTCATCTGAAAATGTTGTACAAAATTAAAGACGTGATAAATGCAGAAATATTTACCCACCATATTACTCTTCTCACTTCTGCTATCCTTATACTTCATCTAAAAATTTTGTACAAAATTAAAGACCTGATAAATTTACCCGCCATATTACTCTTCTCACTTCTGCTATCCTTACACTTCATCTAAAAATTTTGTACAAAATTAAAGACATGACAAATGCAGAAATGTTTTCCCGCCATATTACTCTTCTCACTTCTGCTATCCTGACACTTCATCTGAAAATTTTGTACAAAATTAAAAACGTGACAAATGCAGAAATATTTTCCCGCCATATTACTCTTCTCACTTCTCCTATCCTGATACTACATCTAAAAATTTTGTACAAAATTAAATACGTGCCAAATGCAGAAATATTTTCCCGCCATATTACTCTTCTCACTTCTGCTATCCTGATACTACATCTAAAAATTTTGTACAAAATTAAAGACGTGACAAATGCAGAAACATTTCCCCGCCATATTACTCTTCTCACTTCTGCTATCCTGATACTACATCTAAAAATTTTGAACAAATTTAAAGACGTGATAAATGCAGAAATATTTTCCCGCCATATTACTCTTCTCACTTCTGCTATCCTGACACTTCATCTGAAAATTTTGTACAAAATTAAAGACGTGAAAAATGCAGAAATATTTTCCCGCCTCATTACTCTTCTCACTTCTGCTATCCTGATACTACATCTAAAAATTTTGAACAAATTTAAAGACGTGATAAATGCAGAAATATTTTCTCTCCATAATACCCTTCTGACTTCTGCTATCCTGATACTTCACTTAAAATTTTGTACAAAATTAAAGACGTGACAAATGCAGAAATATTTCCCCACCATATTACTCTTCTCACTTCTGCTATCCTGATAGTACATCTAAAAATTTTGAACCAAATTAAAGACGTGATAAATGCAGAAATATTTTCCCGCCATATTACTCTTCTCACTTCTGCTATCCTGACACTTCATGTGAAAATTTTGTACAAAATTAAAGACGTGATAAATGCAGAAATATTTCCCCGCCATATTACTCTTCTCACTTCTGCTATGCTGATAGTACATCTAAAAATTTTGAACCAAACTAAAGACGTGATAAATGCAGAAATATTTTCCCGCCACATTACTCTTCTCACTTCTGCTATCCTGATACTACATCTAAAAATTTTGTACAAAATTAAAGACGTGATAAATGCAGAAATATTTTCCCGCCATATTACTCTTCTCAATTCTACTATCCTGATACTTCATCTGAAAATGTTGTACAAAATTAAAGACGTGATAAATGCAGAAATATTTACCCACCATATTACTCTTCTCACTTCTGCTATCCTTATACTTCATCTAAAAATTTTGTACAAAATTAAAGACATGACAAATGCAGAAATATTTTCCCGCCATATTACTCTTCTTAATTTGGCTATCCTGATACTACATCTAAAAATTTTGTACAAAATTAAAGACGTGACAAATGCAGAAACATTTCCCCGCCATATTACTCTTCTCACTTCTGCTATCCTGATACTACATCTAAAAATTTTGTACAAAATTAAAGACGTGACAAATGCAGAAACATTTCCCCGCCATATTACTCTTCTCACTTCTGCTATCCTGATACTACATCTAAAAATTTTGAACAAATTTAAAGACGTGATAAATGCAGAAATATTTTCTCTCCATAATACCCATCTGACTTCTGCTATCCTGATACTTCACTTAAAATTTTGTACAAAATTAAAGACGTGACAAATGCAGAAATATTTCCCCACCATATTACTCTTCTCACTTCTGCTATCCTGATAGTACATCTAAAAATTTTGAACCAAATTAAAGACGTGATAAATGCAGAAATATTTTCCCGCCATATTACTCTTCTCACTTCTGCTATCCTGACACTTCATGTGAAAATTTTGTACAAAATTAAAGACGTGATAAATGCAGAAATATTTCCCCGCCATATTACTCTTCTCACTTCTGCTATCCTGATACTACATCAAAAAATTTTGAACAAATTTAAAGACGTGATAAATGCAGAAATATTTTCCCGCCACATTACTCTTCTCACTTCTGCTATCCTGATACTACATCTAAAAATTTTGTACAAAATTAAAGACGTGACAAATGCAGAAACATTTCCCCGCCATATTACTCTTCTCACTTCTGCTATCCTGATACTACATCTAAAAATTTTGAACAAATTTAAAGACGTGATAAATGCAGAAATATTTTCTCTCCATAATACCCTTCTGACTTCTGCTATCCTGATACTTCACTTAAAATTTTGTACAAAATTAAAGACGTGACAAATGCAGAAATATTTCCCCACCATATTACTCTTCTCACTTCTGCTATCCTGATAGTACATCTAAAAATTTTGAACCAAATTAAAGACGTGATAAATGCAGAAATATTTTCCCGCCATATTACTCTTCTCACTTCTGCTATCCTGACACTTCATGTGAAAATTTTGTACAAAATTAAAGACGTGATAAATGCAGAAATATTTCCCCGCCATATTACTCTTCTCACTTCTGCTATCCTGATACTACATCAAAAAATTTTGAACAAATTTAAAGACGTGATAAATGCAGAAATATTTTCCCGCCACATTACTCTTCTCACTTCTGCTATCCTGATACTACATCTAAAAATTTTGTACAAAATTAAAGACGTGACAAATGCAGAAATATTTTCCCGCCATATTACTCTTCTCACTTCTACTATCCTAATACTTCATCTGAAAATGTTGTACAAAATTAAAGACGTGATAAATGCAGAAATATTTCCCCGCCATATTACTCTTCTCACTTCTACTATCCTGATACTTCATCTGAAAATGTTGTACAAAATTAAAGACGTGATAAATGCAGAAATATTTACCCACCATATTACTCTTCTCACTTCTGCTATCCTTATACTTCATCTAAAAATTTTGTACAAAATTAAAGACCTGATAAATTTACCCGCCATATTACTCTTCTCACTTCTGCTATCCTTACACTTCATCTAAAAATTTTGTACAAAATTAAAGACATGACAAATGCAGAAATATTTTCCCGCCATATTACTCTTCTCACTTCTGCTATCCTGACACTTCATCTGAAAATTTTGTACAAAATTAAAAACGTGACAAATGCAGAAATATTTTCCCGCCATATTACTCTTCTCACTTCTCCTATCCTGATACTACATCTAAAAATTTTGTACAAAATTAAATACGTGCCAAATGCAGAAATATTTACCCACCATATTACTCTTCTCACTTCTGCTATCCTTATACTTTATCTAAAAATTTTGTACAAAATTAAAGACCTGATAAATGCAGAAATATTTACCCGCCATATTACTCTTCTCACTTCTGCTATCCTTATACTTCATCTAAAAATTTTGTACAAAATTAAAGACGTCATAAATGCAGAAATATTTCCCCACCATATTACTCTTCTCACTTCTGCTATCCTTATACTTCATCTAAAAATTTTGTACAAAATTAAAGACCTGATAAATTTACCCGCCATATTACTCTTCTCACTTCTGCTATCCTTACACTTCATCTAAAAATTTTGTACAAAATTAAAGACGTGATAAAAGCAGAAATATTTTCCCGCCATATTACTCTTCTCACTTCTGCTATCCTGACACTTCATCTGAAAATTTTGTACAAAATTAAAAACGTGACAAATGCAGAAATATTTTCGCGCCATATTACTCTTCTCACTTCTCCTATCCTGATACTACATCTAAAAATTTTGTACAAAATTAAAGACGTGACAAATGCAGAAACATTTCCCCGCCATATTACTCTTCTCACTTCTGCTATCCTGATACTACATCTAAAAATTTTGAACAAATTTAAAGACGTGCTAAATGCAGAAATATTTTTCCGCCATATTACTCTTCTCACTTCTGCTATCCTGACACTTCATCTGAAAATTTTGTTCAAAATTAAAGACGTGAAAAATGCAGAAATATTTTCCCGCCTCATTACTCTTCTCACTTCTGCTATCCTGATATTACATCTAAAAATTTTGTACAAAATTAAAGACGTGACAAATGCAGAAATATTTTCCCGCCATATTACTCTTCTCACTTCTCCTATCCTGATACTACATCTAAAAATTTTGTACAAAATTAAAGACATGACAAATGCAGAAATATTTTCCCGCCATATTACTCTTCTTACTTCGGCTATCCTGATACTACATCTAAAAATTTTGTACAAAATTAAAGACGTGACAAATGCAGAAACATTTCCCCGCCATATTACTCTTCTCACTTCTGCTATCCTGATACTACATCTAAAAATTTTGAACAAATTTAAAGACGTGATAAATGCAGAAATATTTTCCCGCCATATTACTCTTCTCACTTCTGCTATCCTGACACTTCATCTGAAAATTTTGTACAAAATTAAAGACGTGAAAAATGCAGAAATATTTTCCCGCCTCATTACTCTTCTCACTTCTGCTATCCTGATATTACATCTAAAAATTTTGTACAAAATTAAAGACGTGACAAATGCAGAAATATTTTCCCGCCATATTACTCTTCTCACTTCTCCTATCCTGATACTACATCTAAAAATTTTGTACAAAATTAAAGACCTGAAAAATTTACCCGCCATATTACTCTTCTCACTTCTGCTATCCTTATACTTCATCTAAAAATTTTGTACAAAATTAAAGACGTGATAAATGCAGAAATATTTTCCCGCCATATTACTCTTCTCACTTCTGCTATCCTGACACTTCATCTGAAAATTTTGTACCAAATTAAAAACGTGACAAATGCAGAAATGTTTTCCCGCCATATTACTCTTCTTACTTCGGCTATCCTGATACTACATCGAAAAATTTTGTACAAAATTAAAGACGTGACAAATGCAGAAACATTTCCCCGCCATATTACTCATCTCACTTCTGCTATCCTGACACTTCATCTGAAAATTTTGTACAAAATTAAAGACGTGAAAAATGCAGAAATATTTTCCCGCCACATTACTCTTCTCACTTCTGCTATCCTGATACTACATCTAAAAATTTTGTACAAAATTAAAGACGTGACAAATGCAGAAATATTTTCCCGCCATATTACTCTTCTCACTTCTCCTATCCTGATACTACATCTAAAAATTTGGTACAAAATTAAAGACGTGACAAATGCAGAAATATTTTCCCGCCATATTACTCTTCTCACTTCTGCTATCCTGATACTACATCTACAAATTTTGTACAAAATTAAAGACGTGACAAATGCAGAAATATTTTCCCGCCATATTACTCTTCTCACTTCTGCTATCCTGACACTACATCTAAAAATTTTGTACAAAATTAAAGACGTGATAAATGCAGAAATATTTTCTCTCCATAATACCCTTCTGACTTCTGCTATCCTGACACTTCACTTAAAATTTTGTACAAAATTAAAGACGTGATAAATGCAGAAATATTTTCCCGCCATATTACTCTTCTCACTTCTGCTATCCTGATACTTCAATTGAAAATTTTGTACAAAATTAAAGACATGACAAATGCAGAAATATTTTCCCGCCATATTACTCTTCTTAATTTGGCTATCCTGATACTACATCTAAAAATTTTGTACAAAATTAAAGACGTGACAAATGCAGAAACATTTCCCCGCCATATTACTCTTCTCACTTCTGCTATCCTGATACTACATCTAAAAATTTTGAACAAAATTAAAGACGTGATAAATGCAGAAACATTTCCCCGCCATATTACTCTTCTCACTTCTGCTATCCTGACACTTCATCTGAAAATTTTGTACAAAATTAAAAACGTGACAAATGCAGAAATATTTTCCCGCCATATTACTCTTCTCACTTCTCCTATCCTGATACTACATCTAAAAATTTTGTACAAAATTAAAGACGTGCCAAATGCAGAAATATTTCCCCGCCATATTACTCTTCTCACTTCTGCTATCCTGATACTACATCTAAAAATTTTGTACAAAATTAAAGACGTGACAAATGCAGAAATATTTCCCCGCCATATTACTCTTCTCACTTCTGCTATCCTGATAGTACATCAAAATATTTTGAACCAAACTAAAGACGTGATAAATGCAGAAATATTTTCCCGCCACATTACTCTTCTCACTTCTGCTATCCTGATACTACATCTAAAAATTTTGTACAAAATTAAAGACGTGATAAATGCAGAAATATTTTCCCGCCATATTACTCTTCTCACTTCTACTATCCTAATACTTCATCTGAAAATGTTGTACAAAATTAAAGACGTGATAAATGCAGAAATATTTCCCCGCCATATTACTCTTCTCACTTCTACTATCCTGATACTTCATCTGAAAATGTTGTACAAAATTAAAGACGTGATAAATGCAGAAATATTTTCTCTCCATAATACCCTTCTGACTTCTGCTATCCTGACACTTCACTTAAAATTTTGTACAAAATTAAAGACGTGATAAATGCAGAAATATTTTCCCGCCATATTACTCTTCTCACTTCTGCTATCCTGATACTTCAATTGAAAATTTTGTACAAAATTAAAGACATGACAAATGCAGAAATATTTTCCCGCCATATTACTCTTCTTAATTTGGCTATCCTGATACTACATCTAAAAATTTTGTACAAAATTAAAGACGTGACAAATGCAGAAACATTTCCCCGCCATATTACTCTTCTCACTTCTGCTATCCTGATACTACATCTAAAAATTTTGAACAAAATTAAAGACGTGATAAATGCAGAAACATTTCCCCGCCATATTACTCTTCTCACTTCTGCTATCCTGACACTTCATCTGAAAATTTTGTACAAAATTAAAAACGTGACAAATGCAGAAATATTTTCCCGCCATATTACTCTTCTCACTTCTCCTATCCTGATACTACATCTAAAAATTTTGTACAAAATTAAAGACGTGCCAAATGCAGAAATATTTCCCCGCCATATTACTCTTCTCACTTCTGCTATCCTGATACTACATCTAAAAATTTTGTACAAAATTAAAGACGTGACAAATGCAGAAATATTTCCCCGCCATATTACTCTTCTCACTTCTGCTATCCTGATAGTACATCAAAATATTTTGAACCAAACTAAAGACGTGATAAATGCAGAAATATTTTCCCGCCACATTACTCTTCTCACTTCTGCTATCCTGATACTACATCTAAAAATTTTGTACAAAATTAAAGACGTGATAAATGCAGAAATATTTTCCCGCCATATTACTCTTCTCACTTCTACTATCCTAATACTTCATCTGAAAATGTTGTACAAAATTAAAGACGTGATAAATGCAGAAATATTTCCCCGCCATATTACTCTTCTCACTTCTACTATCCTGATACTTCATCTGAAAATGTTGTACAAAATTAAAGACGTGATAAATGCAGAAATGCAGAAATATTTACCCACCATATTACTCTTCTCACTTCTGCTATCCTTATACTTCATCTAAAAATTTTGTACAAAATTAAAGACCTGATAAATTTACCCGCCATATTACTCTTCTCACTTCTGCTATCCTTACACTTCATCTAAAAATTTTGTACAAAATTAAAGACATGACAAATGCAGAAATGTTTTCCCGCCATATTACTCTTCTCACTTCTGCTATCCTGACACTTCATCTGAAAATTTTGTACAAAATTAAAAACGTGACAAATGCAGAAATATTTTCCCGCCATATTACTCTTCTCACTTCTCCTATCCTGATACTACATCTAAAAATTTTGTACAAAATTAAATACGTGCCAAATGCAGAAATATTTTCCCGCCATATTACTCTTCTCACTTCTGCTATCCTGATACTACATCTAAAAATTTTGTACAAAATTAAAGACGTGACAAATGCAGAAACATTTCCCCGCCATATTACTCTTCTCACTTCTGCTATCCTGATACTACATCTAAAAATTTTGAACAAATTTAAAGACGTGATAAATGCAGAAATATTTTCTCTCCATAATACCCTTCTGACTTCTGCTATCCTGATACTTCACTTAAAATTTTGTACAAAATTAAAGACGTGACAAATGCAGAAATATTTCCCCACCATATTACTCTTCTCACTTCTGCTATCCTGATAGTACATCTAAAAATTTTGAACCAAATTAAAGACGTGATAAATGCAGAAATATTTTCCCGCCATATTACTCTTCTCACTTCTGCTATCCTGACACTTCATGTGAAAATTTTGTACAAAATTAAAGACGTGATAAATGCAGAAATATTTCCCCGCCATATTACTCTTCTCACTTCTGCTATCCTGATAGTACATCTAAAAATTTTGAACCAAACTAAAGACGTGATAAATGCAGAAATATTTTTTTGCCACATTACTCTTCTCACTTCTGCTATCCTGATACTACATCTAAAAATTTTGTACAAAATTAAAGACGTGATAAATGCAGAAATATTTCCCCGCCATATTACTCTTCTCACTTCTGCTATCCTGATACTACATCTAAAAATTTTGTACAAAATTAAAGACGTGATAAATGCAGAAATATTTTCCCGCCATATTACTCTTCTCAATTCTACTATCCTGATACTTCATCTGAAAATGTTGTACAAAATTAAAGACGTGATAAATGCAGAAATATTTACCCACCATATTACTCTTCTCACTTCTGCTTCATCTAAAAATTTTGTACAAAATTAAAGACATGACAAATGCAGAAATATTTTCCCGCCATATTACTCTTCTTAATTTGGCTATCCTGATACTACATCTAAAAATTTTGTACAAAATTAAAGACGTGACAAATGCAGAAACATTTCCCCGCCATATTACTCTTCTCACTTCTGCTATCCTGATACTACATCTAAAAATTTTGTACAAAATTAAAGACGTGACAAATGCAGAAACATTTCCCCGCCATATTACTCTTCTCACTTCTGCTATCCTGATACTACATCTAAAAATTTTGAACAAATTTAAAGACGTGATAAATGCAGAAATATTTTCTCTCCATAATACCCTTCTGACTTCTGCTATCCTGATACTTCACTTAAAATTTTGTACAAAATTAAAGACGTAACAAATGCAGAAATATTTCCCCACCATATTACTCTTCTCACTTCTGCTATCCTGATAGTACATCTAAAAATTTTGAACCAAATTAAAGACGTGATAAATGCAGAAATATTTTCCCGCCATATTACTCTTCTCACTTCTGCTATCCTGACACTTCATGTGAAAATTTTGTACAAAATTAAAGACGTGATAAATGCAGAAATATTTCCCCGCCATATTACTCTTCTCACTTCTACTATCCTAATACTTCATCTGAAAATGTTGTACAAAATTAAAGACGTGATAAATGCAGAAATATTTCCCCGCCATATTACTCTTCTCACTTCTACTATCCTGATACTTCATCTGAAAATGTTGTACAAAATTAAAGACGTGATAAATGCAGAAATATTTACCCACCATATTACTCTTCTCACTTCTGCTATCCTTATACTTCATCTAAAAATTTTGTACAAAATTAAAGACCTGATAAATTTACCCGCCATATTACTCTTCTCACTTCTGCTATCCTTACACTTCATCTAAAAATTTTGTACAAAATTAAAGACATGACAAATGCAGAAATGTTTTCCCGCCATATTACTCTTCTCACTTCTGCTATCCTGACACTTCATCTGAAAATTTTGTACAAAATTAAAAACGTGACAAATGCAGAAATATTTTCCCGCCATATTACTCTTCTCACTTCTCCTATCCTGATACTACATCTAAAAATTTTGTACAAAATTAAATACGTGCCAAATGCAGAAATATTTTCCCGCCATATTACTCTTCACACTTCTGCTATCCTGATACTACATCTAAAAATTTTGTACAAAATTAAAGACGTGACAAATGCAGAAACATTTCCCCGCCATATTACTCTTCTCACTTCTGCTATCCTGATACTACATCTAAAAATTTTGAACAAATTTAAAGACGTGATAAATGCAGAAATATTTTCCCGCCATATTACTCTTCTCACTTCTGCTATCCTGACACTTCATCTGAAAATTTTGTACAAAATTAAAGACGTGAAAAATGCAGAAATATTTTCCCGCCTCATTACTCTTCTCACTTCTGCTATCCTGATACTACATCTAAAAATTTTGAACAAATTTAAAGACGTGATAAATGCAGAAATATTTTCTCTCCATAATACCCTTCTGACTTCTGCTATCCTGATACTTCACTTAAAATTTTGTACAAAATTAAAGACGTGACAAATGCAGAAATATTTCCCCACCATATTACTCTTCTCACTTCTGCTATCCTGATAGTACATCTAAAAATTTTGAACCAAATTAAAGACGTGATAAATGCAGAAATATTTTCCCGCCATATTACTCTTCTCACTTCTGCTATCCTGACACTTCATGTGAAAATTTTGTACAAAATTAAAGACGTGATAAATGCAGAAATATTTCCCCGCCATATTACTCTTCTCACTTCTGCTATCCTGATACTACATCTAAAAATTTTGAACAAAATTAAAGACGTTATAAATGCAGAAATATTTCCCCGCCATATTACTCTTCTCACTTCTGCTATCCTGATAGTACATCTAAAAATTTTGAACCAAACTAAAGACGTGATAAATGCAGAAATATTTTCCCGCCACATTACTCTTCTCACTTCTGCTATCCTGATACTACATCTAAAAATTTTGTACAAAATTAAAGACGTGATAAATGCAGAAATATTTTCCCGCCATATAAGACGAAGATGGCGACAAACAGTGTAGACGTTAGTGAAAAGGCTCTTAATAGTAAGTGCAAATGGTGCCATAATATAGCCCAAAGTGGACCGAAGTGCAAAGTATGCTATGTACAAATACATCCTGGGTGCGTTAAGTACTTAAAGAACATTGTGCAAGTGGATAGTGATACTATAATCTGTTGTTCCGAAAAAGTGGACGTACGTGACGGAGACGAGACGGATATGGTGGACGATCCCGACGCATCTTTCAACAGCGGAGATACGGTTATTCAAAGTAGTGCAGAAATGGAGGTAAAATATCTAAGATATTTACTGAAATCGAAGGAAGTACTTATCTGTAATCTAAATAATAACGTGTCCTTCTTACAAGAACAAATAAGGTCCCTAAATCAGATTATATTAATGCAGAGTACTGTAAGCAAATCACCAACTACAACAATAGATGGCATCAACAGCCTATTCATGAGTAATAATAAGAACAATACGATGGTCGACGACAGACAGTCTGGCGAGACAGTTTCAAAAAAAACGCCCGCAGAAAAACAAACGGAAAAATTTCCGCAGTGTAATTTACCAAAAACATATGATCAAAATGAGAGGTCAACAAACGGAACTAGAAATAAGGAAACAAAGAACGACTCGCAAGTTAATATGGACATTAATTTCAATAAACCAATACAAAATAAGACGAATGATAAAATAACTATTGCCGGAAAGAAGAAAGATATAGACGGAGTAGTATACAAACCACAAACTAAAAAATGGTTTTATGTTGGCAAATATACTAAACACTACTCAGAGGATAAAATAAATTCATTATTGACCACAAAACTACGCGGAATACAGTGTTCAATTGAAACGATTGAACATATTGACCGAGGTACTAACGACAAGTATAAATGCTTTAAAATCGGCGTCCCAGAAGAGTATGGTAACCTTTTAGAGGATCCAAACTTATGGCCCGAAGGAATTAATATATCGCAATATAAGTTTTTTCGGAAAACATCGTTTCGATCAAGCAACAAATACAAAAATAGCAACAGAAATAATCGATTCTAATATATCACGTGATAATCAAACTGACAACCAATTAAAAATCATACATCAGAATATAAGAAGCATAATAAATAAAACTGACGAAATAATAGCGGCAATAGAACACCATAAAGTCAATATATTGTGCTTCACTGAGACGTGGTGTAACAAAAATAATATAAATTATATCCATTTCAATGGATACACTAAAATAGATGATTTTACGCGCAAGCAAAGCCAACATGGTGGATGTGTGATTTTTGTTGACAACTCATATAAATTCGTAAAACTTAATCATATTTCTAATTATAGTAAAGAATGTGATATAGAATGTGCAGGATGTTCATTAAAAATTGGTGAAACCAAAATTGCGATAATATGTGTATATAGACCACCTACAGGGAATATGGACATATTTTTGGAAAATGTTACTGACCTCTTAAGTCATGTATATGAAACACATAATCAGATTGTTATGGGCCCATCGCTCGACGGAGACTGCTAGCGTCAAATTAGTCCAGGAAATTGCGAAAAATGTGGACAAAGGAATGTGCGTGTCGGGTCTTTTTTATGACTTTTCGCGGCCGTTCGATACCGTAGAAGTAGAATTTGTGCGGGATAAGTTACATGCGCTTGGGCTGCGTGGTACAGTGTCGGAGCTCATCCAGTCATTTTTATCGGACAGGGAGATATTTGTGAAAATTAATGATAGTGTATCAAAAAAGTGCGACTTAAAGAAGGGCGTCGTGCAGGGATCAACATTAGGCCCACTACTCTTTCTGCTCTTTATCAATGATCTAAGCGAAAACGTCAGCTCTGGGTGCATGGTCAATTTTGCGGATGATACGGCTATTATAGTGTCTGCCAAAACCCCAAATGAATTGCAATCAAATATTAACAAAATCAATGACGAAATGAAACAATGGTGCAATAAAAATAATATATTATTGAATGAAAATAAAACAGCCATCTTATCATTTTATAACAGGAAACCTCCAGAATACAACGTTGGAAAAAACTGCGAGTCTGTTAAATATTTGGGGATTTACATAGATGCTAGACTATCCTGGAATCAGCAAGTTGACCATGTACTATCCAAGTTAAACAGTGCTTATTATGCTATCATGAAACTTAAACCTAAATTCAATAGAAAAGCACTAATAGAGGCATACTATGCATTAGCTTACCCACATTTAGCGTATAACATCTTATTATGGGGAAAAGCAAACACAACACGTGTGTTTGCTGCGCAAAAACGAATTATTCGACTTATTGTCGGTCTCCAGAGAACAGAGACCTGCCGCACTGCCTTTATTAACTGCAAAATTCTTACTCTGACAAGTCTCTTTGTATACAAGTGTGCACTATTTGTTAAGAGAAATGAGCACTTATTTGTGAAAAATAATAATGCACACAACTATCAAACGCGACACGGTACTGATATACGCGCAACTCCGCACAATACCTCTATGTACGCGAAAACTGCACTATATATGTGTTCGGTGGTGTATAACAAACTACCTGAGGAAATTAAAAAGTATGAGAATATAAACACTTTTAAGACAAAACTTAATAATATTCTCATAAATAAATGTTTATATAAATTCTCAGATTTTATGAACTAGACATAGTATATAGGCCTTTAGTGTGTAATTTACCCTAGCTGTTATCAAACATCGGTTTCGCCTATTTTATCTGTGACGTTATTCTAACTTAATAATTTACTTGAAAGTTCTTTTAAATTGTTTTAATGTGTAGACTGTAAGTGTAATATTTATTTATTGTTTTTTAAATTGTTTTAATGTATAGACTGTAAATGTAATATTTATTTATTGTTTATTATTTTATTAGCTGATATTTATTTTCTTTAACTATTACTTATACTGACACAACACATCCTCATCAAATTTATATGTAAATCAATTTATTGTATAGTTTGTATATTGTGGCATATGTGAAATAAATGAAATGAAAAAAAAATTACTCTTCTCACTTCTACTATCCTGACACTACATCTAAAAATTTTGTACAAAATTAAAGACATGACAAATGCAGAAATATTTTCCCGCCATATTACTCTTCTTACTTCGGTTATCCTGATACTACATCTAAAAATTTTGTACAAAATTAAAGACGTGACAAATGCAGAAACATTTCCCCGCCATATTACTCTTCTCACTTCTGCTATCCTGATACTACATCTAAAAATTTTGAACAAAATTAAAGACGTGATAAATGCAGAAATATTTCCCCGCCATATTACTCTTCTCACTTCTGCTATCCTGATAGTACATCTAAAAATTTTGAACCAAACTGAAGACGTGATAAATGCAGAAATATTTTCCCGCCACATTACTCTTCTCACTTCTGCTATCCTGATACTACATCTAAAAATTTTGTACAAAATTAAAGACGTGATAAATGCAGAAATATTTTCCCGCCATATTACTCTTCTCACTTCTACTATCCTGATACTTCATCTGAAAATGTTGTACAAAATTAAAGACGTGATAAATGCAGAAATATTTCCCCGCCATATTACTCTTCTCACTTCTACTATCCTGATACTTCATCTGAAAATGTTGTACAAAATTAAAGACGTGATAAATGCAGAAATATTTACCCACCATATTACTCTTCTCACTTCTGCTATCCTTATACTTCATCTAAAAATTTTGTACAAAATTAAAGACCTGATAAATTTACCCGCCATATTACTGTTCTCACTTCTGCTATCCTTACACTTCATCTAAAAATTTTGTACAAAATTAAAGACATGACAAATGCAGAAATGTTTTCCCGCCATATTACTCTTCTCACTTCTGCTATCCTGACACTTCATCTGAAAATTTTGTACAAAATTAAAAACGTGACAAATGCAGAAATATTTTCCCGCCATATTACTCTTCTCACTTCTCTTATCCTGATACTACATCTAAAAATTTTGTACAAAATTAAATACGTGCCAAATGCAGAAATATTTTCCCGCCATATTACTCTTCTCATTTCTGCTATTCTGACACTACATCTAAAAATTTTGTACAAAATTAAAGACATGACAAATGCAGAAATATTTTCCCGCCATATTACTCTTCTTACTTCGGCTATCCTGATACTACATCTAAAAATTTTGTACAAAATTAAAGACGTGACAAATGCAGAAACATTTCCCCGCCATATTACTCTTCTCACTTCTGCTATCCTGATACTACATCTAAAAATTTTGAACAAATTTAAAGACGTGATAAATGCAGAAATATTTTCCCGCCATATTACTCTTCTCACTTCTGCTATCCTGACACTTCATCTGAAAATTTTGTACAAAATTAAAGACGTGAAAAATGCAGAAATATTTTCCCGCCTCATTACTCTTCTCACTTCTGCTATCCTGATACTACATCTAAAAATTTTGTACAAAATTAAAGACGTGACAAATGCAGAAATATTTTCCCGCCTCATTACTCTTCTCACTTCTGCTATCCTGATACTACATCTACAAATTTTGTACAAAATTAAAGACATGACAAATGCAGAAATATTTTCCCGCCATATTACTCTTCTCACTTCTGCTATCCTGACACTACACCTAAAAATTTTGTACAAAATTAAAGACGTGATAAATGCAGAAATATTTTCCCGCCATATTACTCTTCTCACTTCTGCTATCCTGAGACTTCAATTGAAAATTTTGTACAAAATTAAAGACGTGAAAAATGCAGAAATATTTTCCCGCCATATTACTCTTCTCACTTCTGCTATCCTTATATTTCATCTAAAAATTTTGTACAAAATTAAAGACCTGATAAATTTACCCGCCATATTACTCTTCTCACTTCTGCTATCCTGAGACTTCACTTAAAATTTTGTACAAAATTAAAGACGTGACAAATGCAGAAATATTTCCCCACCATATTACTCTTCTCACTTCTGCTATCCTGATAGTACATCTAAAAATTTTGAACCAAATTAAAGACGTGATAAATGCAGAAATATTTTCCCGCCATATTACTCTTCTCACTTCTGCTATCCTGACACTTCATGTGAAAATTTTGTACAAAATTAAAGACGTGATAAATGCAGAAATATTTTCCCGCCATATTACTCTTCTCACTTCTGCTATCCTGATACTACATCTAAACATTTTGAACCAAATTAAAGACGTGATAAATGCAGAAATATTTTCCCGCCATATTACTCTTCTCACTTCTGCTATCCTGACACTTCATCTGAAAATTTTGAACCAAACTAAAGACGTGATAAATGCAGAAATATTTTCCCGCCACATTACTCTTCTCACTTCTGCTATCCTGATACTACATCTAAAAATTTTGTACAAAATTAAAGACGTGACAAATGCAGAAATATTTTCCCGCCATATTACTCTTCTAACTTCTGCTATCCTGATACTACATCTAAAAATTTTGTACAAAATTAAAGACGTGATAAATGCAGAAATATTTTCTCTCCATAATACCCTTCTGACTTCTGCTATCCTGATACTTCACTTAAAATTTTGTACAAAATTAAAGACGTGATAAATGCAGAAATATTTTCCCGCCATATTACTCTTCTCACTTCTGCTATCCTGATACTTCAATTGAAAATTTTGTACAAAATTAAAGACGTGAAAAATGCAGAAATATTTTCCCGCCACATTACTCTTCTCACTTCTGCTATCCTGATACTACATCTAAAAATTTTGTACAAAATTAAAGACGTGACAAATGCAGAAATATTTTCCCGCCATATTACTCTTCTCACTTCTGCTATCCTGATACTACATCTAAAAATTTTGTACAAAATTAGAGACATGACAAATGCAGAAATATTTTCCCGCCATATTACTCTTCTCACTTCTGCTATCCTGACACTACACCTAAAAATTTTGTACAAAATTAAAGACGTGATAAATGCAGAAATATTTTCTCTCCATAATACCCTTCTGACTTCTGCTATCCTGATACTTCACTTAAAATTTTGTACAAAATTAAAGACGTGACAAATCCAGAAATATTTTCCCGCCTCATTACTCTTCTCACTTCTGCTATCCTGATACTACATCTACAAATTTTGTACAAAATTAAAGACATGACAAATGCAGAAATATTTTCCCGCCATATTACTCTTCTCACTTCTGCTATCCTGACACTACACCTAAAAATTTTGTACAAAATTAAAGACGTGATAAATGCAGAAATATTTTCTCTCCATAATACCCTTCTGACTTCTGCTATCCTGATACTTCATCTAAAAATTTTGTACAAAATTAAAGACGTGATAAAAGCAGAAATATTTTCCCGCCATATTACTCTTCTCACTTCTGCTATCCTGACACTTCATCTGAAAATTTTGTACAAAATTAAAAACGTGACAAATGCAGAAATATTTTCCCGCCATATTACTCTTCTCACTTCTCCTATCCTGATACTACATCTAAAAATTTTGTACAAAATTAAATACGTGCCAAATGCAGAAATATTTTCCCGCCATATTACTCTTCTCACTTCTGCTATCCTGACACTACATCTAAAAATTTAGTACAAAATTAAAGACATGACAAATGCAGAAATATTTTCCCGCCATATTACTCTTCTTACTTCGGCTATCCTGATACTACATCTAAAAATTTTGTACAAAATATAAGACGTGACAAATGCAGAAACATTTCCCCGCCATATTACTCTTCTCACTTCTGCTATCCTGATACTACATCTAAAAATTTTGAACAAATTTAAAGACGTGATAAATGCAGAAATATTTTCCCGCCATATTACTCTTCTCACTTCTGCTATCCTGACACTTCATCTGAAAATTTTGTACAAAATTAAAGGCGTGAAAAATGCAGAGATATTTTCCCGCCTCATTACTCTTCTCACTTCTGCTATCCTGATATTACATCTAAAAATTTTGTACAAAATTAAAGACGTGACAAATGCAGAAATATTTTCCCGCCATATTACTCTTCTCACTTCTCCTATCCTGATACTACATCTAAAAATTTTGTACAAAATTAAAGACGTGACAAATCCAGAAATATTTTCCCGCCATATTACTCTTCTCACTTCTGCTATCCTGATACTACATCTAAAAATTTTGTACAAAATTTAAGACGTGACAAATGCAGAAATATTTTCCCGCCATATTACTCTTTTCACTTCTGCTATCCTGACACTACATCTAAAAATTTTGTACAAAATTAAAGACGTGATAAATGCAGAAATATTTCCCCACCATATTACTCTTCTCACTTCTGCTATCCTTATACTTCATCTAAAAATTTTGTACAAAATTAAAGACCTGATAAATGCAGAAATATTTACCCGCCATATTACTCTTCTCACTTCTGCTATCCTTATACTTCATCTAAAAATTTTGTACAAAATAAAGACGTGATAAATGCAGAAATATTTCCCCACCATATTACTCTTCTCACTTCTGCTATCCTTATATTTCATCTAAAAATTTTGTACAAAATTAAAGACCTGATAAATTTACCCGCCATATTACTCTTCTCACTTCTGCTATCCTGACACTTCATCTGAAAATTTTGTACAAAATTAAAAACGTGACAAATGCAGAAATGTTTTCCCGCCATATTACTCTTCTTACTTCGGCTATCCTGATACTACATCGAAAAATTTTGTACAAAATTAAAGACGTGACAAATGCAGAAACATTTCCCCGCCATATTACTCATCTCACTTCTGCTATCCTGACACTTCATCTGAAAATTTTGTACAAAATTAAAGACGTGAAAAATGCAGAAATATTTTCCCGCCACATTACTCTTCTCACTTCTGCTATCCTGACACTACATCTAAAAATTTTGTACAAAATTAAAGACGTGATAAATGCAGAAATATTTTCTCTCCATAATACCCTTCTGACTTCTGCTATCCTGATACTTCACTTAAAATTTTGTACAAAATTAAAGACGTGATAAATGCAGAAATATTTTCCCGCCATATTACTCTTCTCACTTCTGCTATCCTGATACTTCAATTGAAAATTTTGTACAAAATTAAAGACGTGAAAAATGCAGAAATATTTTCCCGCCACATTACTCTTCTCACTTCTGCTATCCTGATAGTACATCTAAAAATTTTGTACAAAATTAAAGACGTGACAAATGCAGAAATATTTTCCCGCCATATTACTCTTCTCACTTCTGCTATCCTGACACTACATCTAAAAATTTTGTACAAAATTAAAGACGTGATAAATGCAGAAATATTTTCTCTCCATAATACCCTTCTGACTTCTGCTATCCTGATACTTCACTTAAAATTTTGTACAAAATTAAAGACGTGACAAATGCAGAAATATTTCCCCACCATATTACTCTTCTCACTTCTGCTATCCTGATAGTACATCTAAAAATTTTGAACCAAATTAAAGACGTGATAAATGCAGAAATATTTTCCCGCCATATTACTCTTCTCACTTCTGCTATCCTGACACTTCATGTGAAAATTTTGTACAAAATTAAAGACGTGATAAATGCAGAAATATTTTTCCGCCATATTACTCTTCTCACTTCTGCTATCCTGATACTACATCTAAAAATTTTGAACAAAATTAAAGACGTGATAAATGCAGAAATATTTCCCCGCCATATTACTCTTCTTACTTCTGCTATCCTGATAGTACATCTAAAAATTTTGAACCAAACTAAAGACCTGATAAATGCAGAAATATTTTCCCGCCACATTACTCTTCTCACTTCTGCTATCCTGACACTTCATGTGAAAATTTTGTACAAAATTAAAGACGTGATAAATGCAGAAATATTTTCCCGCCATATTACTCTTCTCACTTCTGCTATCCTGATACTACATCTAAAAATTTTGTACAAAATTAAAGACGTGATAAATGCAGAAATATTTTCTCTCCATAATACCCTTCTGACTTCTGCTATCCTGATACTTCACTTAAAATTTTGTACAAAATTAAAGACGTGATAAATGCAGAAATATTTTCCCGCCATATTACTCTTCTCACTTCTGCTATCCTGACACTTCATCTGAAAATTTTGTACAAAATTAAAGACGTGATAAATGCAGAAATATTTTCCCGCCATATTACTCTTCTCACTTCTGCTATCCTGACACTTCATCTGAAAATTTTGTACAAAATTAAAAACGTAACAAATGCAGAAATATTTTCCCGCCATATTACTCTTCTCACTTCTCCTATCCTGATACTACATCTAAAAATTTTGTACAAAATTAAAGACGTGCCAAATGCAGAAATATTTTCACGCCATATTACTCTTCTCACTTCTGCTATCCTGACACTACATCTAAAAATTTTGTACAAAATTAAAGACATGACAAATGCAGAAATATTTTCCCGCCACATTACTCTTCTCACTTCTGCTATCCTGATACTACATCTAAAAATTTTGTACAAAATTAAAGACGTGCTAAATGCAGAAATATTTTCCCGCCATATTACTCTTCTCACTTCTACTATCGTGATACTTCATCTGAAAATGTTGTACAAAATTAAAGACGTGATAAATGCAAAAATATTTCCCCGCCATATTACTCTTCTCACTTCTACTATCGTGATACTTCATCTGAAAATGTTGTACAAAATTAAAGACGTGATAAATGCAGAAATATTTACCCACCATATTACTCTTCTCACTTCTGCTATCCTTATACTTTATCTAAAAATTTTGTACAAAATTAAAGACCTGATAAATGCAGAAATATTTACCCGCCATATTACTCTTCTCACTTCTGCTATCCTTATACTTCATCTAAAAATTTTGTACAAGATTAAAGACGTCATAAATGCAGAAATATTTCCCCACCATATTACTCTTCTCACTTCTGCTATCCTTATACTTCATCTAAAAATTTTGTACAAAATTAAAGACCTGATAAATTTACCCGCCATATTACTCTTCTCACTTCTGCTATCCTTACACTTCATCTAAAAATTTTGTACAAAATTAAAGACGTGATAAAAGCAGAAATATTTTCCCGCCATATTACTCTTCTCACTTCTGCTATCCTGACACTTCATCTGAAAATTTTGTACAAAATTAAAAACGTGACAAATGCAGAAATATTTTCGCGCCATATTACTCTTCTCACTTCTCCTATCCTGATACTACATCTAAAAATTTTGTACAAAATTAAAGACGTGACAAATGCAGAAACATTTCCCCGCCATATTACTCTTCTCACTTCTGCTATCCTGATACTACATCTAAAAATTTTGAACAAATTTAAAGACGTGATAAATGCAGAAATATTTTCCCGCCATATTACTCTTCTCACTTCTGCTATCCTGACACTTCATCTGAAAATTTTGTACAAAATTAAAGACGTGAAAAATGCAGAAATATTTTCCCGCCTCATTACTCTTCTCACTTCTGCTATCCTGATATTACATCTAAAAATTTTGTACAAAATTAAAGACGTGACAAATGCAGAAATATTTTCCCGCCATATTACTCTTCTCACTTCTGCTATCCTGACACTACATCTAAAAATTTTGTACAAAATTAAAGACGTGATAAATGCAGAAATATTTTCTCTCCATAATACCCTTCTGACTTCTGCTATCCTGATACTTCACTTAAAATTTTGTACAAAATTAAAGACGTGACAAATGCAGAAATATTTCCCCACCATTTTACTCTTCTCACTTCTGCTATCCTGATAGTACATCTAAAAATTTTGAACCAAATTAAAGACGTGATAAATGCAGAAATATTTTCCCGCCATATTACTCTTCTCACTTCTGCTATCCTGACACTTCATGTGAAAATTTTGTACAAAATTAAAGACGTGATAAATGCAGAAATATTTTCCCGCCATATTTCTCTTCTCACTTCTGCTATCCTGATACTACATCTAAAAATTTTGAACAAAATTAAAGACGTGATAAATGCAGAAATATTTCCCCGCCATATTACTCTTCTCACTTCTGCTATCCTGATAGTACATCTAAAAATTTTGAACCAAACTACAGACGTGATAAATGCAGAAATATTTTCCCGCCACATTACTCTTCTCACTTCTGCTATCCTGATACTACATCTAAAAATTTTGTACAAAATTAAAGACGTGACAAATGCAGAAATATTTTCCCGCCATATTACTCTTCTCACTTCTGCTATCCTGATACTACATCTAAAAATTTTGTACAAAATTAAAGACGTGATAAATGCAGAAATATTTTCTCTCCATAATACCCTTCTGACTTCTGCTATCCTGATACTTCACTTAAAATTTTGTACAAAATTAAAGACGTGATAAATGCAGAAATATTTTCCCGCCATATTACTCTTCTCACTTCTGCTATCCTGACACTTCATCTGAAAATTTTGTACAAAATTAAAGACGTGATAAATGCAGAAATATTTTCCCGCCATATTACTCTTCTCACTTCTGCTATCCTGACACTTCCTCTGAAAATTTTGTACAAAATTAAAAACGTGACAAATGCAGAAATATTTTCCCGCCATATTACTCTTCTCACTTCTCCTATCCTGATACTACATCTAAAAATTTTGTACAAAATTAAAGACGTGCCAAATGCAGAAATATTTTCCCGCCATATTACTCTTCTCACTTCTGCTATCCTGACACTACATCTAAAAATTTTGTACAAAATTAAAGACATGACAAATGCAGAAATATTTTCCCGCCATATTACTCTTCTTACTTCGGCTATCCTGATACTACATCTAAAAATTTTGTACAAAATTAAAGACGTGATAAATGCAGAAATATTTTCCCGCCATATTACTCTTCTCACTTCTACTATCCTGATAGTACATCTAAAAATTTTGAACCAAACTAAAGACGTGATAAATGCAGAAATATTTTCCCGCCACATTACTCTTCTCACTTCTGCTATCCTGATACTACATCTAAAAATTTTGTACAAAATTAAAGACGTGATAAATGCAGAAATATTTTCCCGCCATATTACTCTTCTCACTTCTACTATCCTGATACTACATCTGAAAATGTTGTACAAAATTAAAGACGTGATAAATGCAGAAATATTTCCCCGCCATATTACTCTTCTCACTTCTGCTATCCTTATACTTCATCTAAAAATTTTGTACAAAATTAAAGACCTGATAAATGCAGAAATATTTACCCGCCATATTACTCTTCTCACTTCTGCTATCCTTATACTTCATCTAAAAATTTTGTACAAAATTAAAGACGTCATAAATGCAGAAATATTTCCCCACCATATTACTCTTCTCACTTCTGCTATCCTTATACTTCATCTAAAAATTTGGTACAAAATTAAAGACCTGATAAATTTACCCGCCATATTACTCTTCTCACTTCTGCTATCCTTACACTTCATCTAAAAATTTTGTACAAAATTAAAGACGTGATAAAAGCAGAAATATTTTCCCGCCATATTACTCTTCTCACTTCTGCTATCCTGACACTTCATCTGAAAATTTTGTACAAAATTAAAGACGTGAAAAATGCAGAAATATTTTCCCGCCTCATTACTCTTCTCACTTCTGCTATCCTGATATTACATCTAAAAATTTTGTACAAAATTAAAGACGTGACAAATGCAGAAATATTTTCCCGCCATATTACTCTTCTCACTTCTCCTATCCTGATACTACATCTAAAAATTTTGTACAAAATTAAAGACGTGACAAATGCAGAAATATTTTCCCGCCATATTACTCTTCTCACTTCTGCTATCCTGACACTACACCTAAAAATTTTGTACAAAATTAAAGACGTGATAAATGCAGAAATATTTTCTCTCCATAATACCCTTCTGACTTCTGCTATCCTGATACTTCATCTAAAAATTTTGTACAAAATTAAAGACGTGATAAAAGCAGAAATATTTTCCCGCCATATTACTCTTCTCACTTCTGCTATCCTGACACTTCATCTGAAAATTTTGTACAAAATTAAAAACGTGACAAATGCAGAAATATTTTCCCGCCATATTACTCTTCTCACTTCTCCTATCCTGATACTACATCTAAAAATTTTGTACAAAATTAAATACGTGCCAAATGCAGAAATATTTTCCCGCCATATTACTCTTCTCACTTCTGCTATCCTGACACTACATCTAAAAATTTAGTACAAAATTAAAGACATGACAAATGCAGAAATATTTTCCCGCCATATTACTCTTCTTACTTCGGCTATCCTGATACTACATCTAAAAATTTTGTACAAAATATAAGACGTGACAAATGCAGAAACATTTCCCCGCCATATTACTCTTCTCACTTCTGCTATCCTGATACTACATCTAAAAATTTTGAACAAATTTAAAGACGTGATAAATGCAGAAATATTTTCCCGCCATATTACTCTTCTCACTTCTGCTATCCTGACACTTCATCTGAAAATTTTGTACAAAATTAAAGACGTGAAAAATGCAGAAATATTTTCCCGCCTCATTACTCTTCTCACTTCTGCTATCCTGATATTACATCTAAAAATTTTGTACAAAATTAAAGACGTGACAAATGCAGAAATATTTTCCCGCCATATTACTCTTCTCACTTCTCCTATCCTGATACTACATCTAAAAATTTTGTACAAAATTAAAGACATGACAAATCCAGAAATATTTTCCCGCCATATTACTCTTCTCACTTCTGCTATCCTGATACTACATCTAAAAATTTTGTACAAAATTAAAGACCTGACAAATGCAGAAATATTTTCCCGCCATATTACTCTTTTCACTTCTGCTATCCTGACACTACATCTAAAAATTTTGTACAAAATTAAAGACGTGATAAATGCAGAAATATTTCCCCACCATATTACTCTTCTCACTTCTGCTATCCTTATATTTCATCTAAAAATTTTGTACAAAATTAAAGACCTGATAAATTTACCCGCCATATTACTCTTCTCACTTCTGCTATCCTGACACTTCATCTGAAAATTTTGTACAAAATTAAAGACGTGATAAATGCAGAAATATTTTCTCTCCATAATACCCTTCTGACTTCTGCTATCCTGATACTTCACTTAAAATTTTGTACAAAATTAAAGACGTGATAAATGCAGAAATATTTTCCCGCCATATTACTCTTCTCACTTCTGCTATCCTGATACTTCAATTGAAAATTTTGTACAAAATTAAAGACGTGAAAAATGCAGAAATATTTTCCCGCCACATTACTCTTCTCACTTCTGCTATCCTGATAGTACATCTAAAAATTTTGTACAAAATTAAAGACGTGACAAATGCAGAAATATTTTCCCGCCATATTACTCTTCTCACTTCTGCTATCCTGACACTACATCTAAAAATTTTGTACAAAATTAAAGACGTGATAAATGCAGAAATATTTTCTCTCCATAATACCCTTCTGACTTCTGCTATCCTGATACTTCACTTAAAATTTTGTACAAAATTAAAGACGTGACAAATGCAGAAATATTTCCCCACCATATTACTCTTCTCACTTCTGCTATCCTGATAGTACATCTAAAAATTTTGAACCAAATTAAAGACGTGATAAATGCAGAAATATTTTCCCGCCATATTACTCTTCTCACTTCTGCTATCCTGACACTTCATGTGAAAATTTTGTACAAAATTAAAGACGTGATAAATGCAGAAATATTTTCCCGCCATATTACTCTTCTCACTTCGGCTATCCTGATACTACATCTAAAAATTTTGAACAAAATTAAAGACGTGATAAATGCAGAAATATTTCCCCGCCATATTACTCTTCTTACTTCTGCTATCCTGATAGTACATCTAAAAATTTTGAACCAAACTAAAGACGTGATAAATGCAGAAATATTTTCCCGCCACATTACTCTTCTCACTTCTGCTATCCTGACACTTCATGTGAAAATTTTGTACAAAATTAAAGACGTGATAAATGCAGAAATATTTTCCCGCCATATTACTCTTCTCACTTCTGCTATCCTGATACTACATCTAAAAATTTTGTACAAAATTAAAGACGTGATAAATGCAGAAATATTTTCTCTCCATAATACCCTTCTGACTTCTGCTATCCTGATACTTCACTTAAAATTTTGTACAAAATTAAAGACGTGATAAATGCAGAAATATTTTCCGGCATATTACTCTTCTCACTTCTGCTATCCTGACACTTCATCTGAAAATTTTGTACAAAATTAAAGACGTGATAAATGCAGAAATATTTTCCCGCCATATTACTCTTCTCACTTCTGCTATCCTGACACTTCATCTGAAAATTTTGTACAAAATTAAAAACGTAACAAATGCAGAAATATTTTCCCGCCATATTACTCTTCTCACTTCTCCTATCCTGATACTACATCTAAAAATTTTGTACAAAATTAAAGACGTGCCAAATGCAGAAATATTTTCACGCCATATTACTCTTCTCACTTCTGCTATCCGGACACTACATCTAAAAATTTTGTACAAAATTAAAGACATGACAAATGCAGAAATATTTTCCCGCCACATTACTCTTCTCACTTCTGCTATCCTGATACTACATCTAAAAATTTTGTACAAAATTAAAGACGTGATAAATGCAGAAATATTTCCCCGCCATATTACTCTTCTCACTTCTACTATCGTGATACTTCATCTGAAAATGTTGTACAAAATTAAAGACGTGATAAATGCAGAAATATTTACCCACCATATTACTCTTCTCACTTCTGCTATCCTTATACTTTATCTAAAAATTTTGTACAAAATTAAAGACCTGATAAATGCAGAAATATTTACCCGCCATATTACTCTTCTCACTTCTGCTATCCTTATACTTCATCTAAAAATTTTGTACAAAATTAAAGACGTCATAAATGCAGAAATATTTCCCCACCATATTACTCTTCTCACTTCTGCTATCCTTATACTTCATCTAAAAATTTTGTACAAAATTAAAGACCTGATAAATTTACCCGCCATATTACTCTTCTCACTTCTGCTATCCTTACACTTCATCTAAAAATTTTGTACAAAATTAAAGACGTGATAAAAGCAGAAATATTTTCCCGCCATATTACTCTTCTCACTTCTGCTATCCTGACACTTCATCTGAAAATTTTGTACAAAATTAAAAACGTGACAAATGCAGAAATATTTTCGCGCCATATTACTCTTCTCACTTCTCCTATCCTGATACTACATCTAAAAATTTTGTACAAAATTAAAGACGTGACAAATGCAGAAACATTTCCCCGCCATATTACTCTTCTCACTTCTGCTATCCTGATACTACATCTAAAAATTTTGAACAAATTTAAAGACGTGATAAATGCAGAAATATTTTCCCGCCATATTACTCTTCTCACTTCTGCTATCCTGACACTTCATCTGAAAATTTTGTACAAAATTAAAGACGTGAAAAATGCAGAAATATTTTCCCGCCTCATTACTCTTCTCACTTCTGCTATCCTGATATTACATCTAAAAATTTTGTACAAAATTAAAGACGTGACAAATGCAGAAATATTTTCCCGCCATATTACTCTTCTCACTTCTCCTATCCTGATACTACATCTAAAAATTTTGTACAAAATTAAAGACGTGACAAATGCAGAAATATTTTCCCGCCATATTACTCTTCTCACTTCTGCTATCCTGAGACTTCAATTGAAAATTTTGTACAAAATTAAAGACGTGAAAAATGCAGAAATATTTTCCCGCCACATTACTCTTCTCACTTCTGCTATCCTGATACTACATCTAAAAATTTTGTACAAAATTAAAGACGTGACAAATGCAGAAATATTTTCCCGCCATATTACTCTTTTCACTTCTGCTATCCTGACACTACATCTAAAAATTTTGTACAAAATTAAAGACGTGATAAATCCAGAAATATTTCCCCACCATATTACTCTTCTCACTTCTGCTATCCTTATACTTCATCTAAAAATTTTGTACAAAATTAAAGACCTGATAAATGCAGAAATATTTACCCGCCATATTACTCTTCTCACTTCTGCTATCCTTATACTTCATCTAAAAATTTTGTACAAAATAAAGACGTGATAAATGCAGAAATATTTCCCCACCATATTACTCTTCTCACTTCTGCTATCCTTATATTTCATCTAAAAATTTTGTACAAAATTAAAGACCTGAAAAATTTACCCGCCATATTACTCTTCTCACTTCTGCTATCCTTATACTTCATCTAAAAATTTTGTACAAAATTAAAGACGTGATAAATGCAGAAATATTTTCCCGCCATATTACTCTTCTCACTTCTGCTATCCTGACACTTCATCTGAAAATTTTGTACCAAATTAGAAACGTGACAAATGCAGAAATGTTTTCCCGCCATATTACTCTTCTTACTTCGGCTATCCTGATACTACATCGAAAAATTTTGTACAAAATTAAAGACGTGACAAATGCAGAAACATTTCCCCGCCATATTACTCATCTCACTTCTGCTATCCTGACACTTCATCTGAAAATTTTGTACAAAATTAAAGACGTGAAAAATGCAGAAATATTTTCCCGCCACATTACTCTTCTCACTTCTGCTATCCTGATACTACATCTAAAAATTTTGTACAAAATTAAAGACGTGACAAATGCAGAAATATTTTCCCGCCATATTACTCTTCTCACTTCTGCTATCCTGATACTACATCTACAAATTTTGTACAAAATTAAAGACGTGACAAATGCAGAAATATTTTCCCGCCATATTACTCTTCTCACTTCTGCTATCCTGATACTACATCTACAAATTTTGTACAAAATTAAAGACGTGCCAAATGCAGAAATATTTTCACGCCATATTACTCTTCTCACTTCTGCTATCCGGACACTACATCTAAAAATTTTGTACAAAATTAAAGACGTGATAAATGCAGAAATATTTCCCCGCCATATTACTCTTCTCACTTCTACTATCGTGATACTTCATCTGAAAATGTTGTACAAAATTAAAGACGTGATAAATGCAGAAATATTTACCCACCATATTACTCTTCTCACTTCTGCTATCCTTATACTTTATCTAAAAATTTTGTACAAAATTAAAGACCTGATAAATGCAGAAATATTTACCCGCCATATTACTCTTCTCACTTCTGCTATCCTGATACTTCAATTGAAAATTTTGTACAAAATTAAAGACCTGAAAAATGCAGAAATATTTTCCCGCCATATTACTCTTCTCACTTCTGCTATCCTGATACTACATCTAAAAATTTTGAACAAAATTAAAGACGTGATAAATGCAGAAATATTTCCCCGCCATATTACTCTTCTCACTTCTGCTATCCTGATAGTACATCTAAAAATTTTGTACAAAATTAAAGACGTGACAAATGCAGAAACATTTCCCCGCCATATTACTCTTCTCACTTCTGCTATCCTGATACTACATCTAAAAATTTTGAACAAAATTAAAGACGTGATAAATGCAGAAATATTTTCTCTCCATAATACCCTTCTGACTTCTGCTATCCTGATACTTCACTTAAAATTTTGTACAAAATTAAAGACGTGATAAATGCAGAAATATTTTCCCGCCATATTACTCTTCTCACTTCTGCTATCCTGATACTTCAATTGAAAATTTTGTACAAAATTAAAGACCTGAAAAATGCAGAAATATTTTCCCGCCATATTACTCTTCTCACTTCTGCTATCCTGATACTACATCTAAAAATTTTGAACAAAATTAAAGACGTGATAAATGCAGAAATATTTCCCCGCCATATTACTCTTCTCACTTCTGCTATCCTGATAGTACATCTAAAAATTTTGTACAAAATTAAAGACGTGACAAATGCAGAAACATTTCCCCGCCATATTACTCTTCTCACTTCTGCTATCCTGATACTACATCTAAAAATTTTGAACAAATTTAAAGACGTGATAAATGCAGAAATATTTTCCCGCCATATTACTCTTCTCACTTCTGCTATCCTGACACTTCATCTGAAAATTTTGTACAAAATTAAAGACGTGAAAAATGCAGAAATATTTTCCCGCCTCATTACTCTTCTCACTTCTGCTATCCTGATACTACATCTAAAAATTTTGAACAAATTTAAAGACGTGATAAATGCAGAAATATTTTCTCTCCATAATACCTTTCTGACTTCTGCTATCCTGATACTTCACTTAAAATTTTGTACAAAATTAAAGACGTGACAAATGCAGAAATATTTCCCCACCATATTACTCTTCTCACTTCTGCTATCCTGATAGTACATCTAAAAATTTTGAACCAAATTAAAGACGTGATAAATGCAGAAATATTTTCCCGCCATATTACTCTTCTCACTTCTGCTATCCTGACACTTCATGTGAAAATTTTGTACAAAATTAAAGACGTGACAAATGCAGAAACATTTCCCCGCCATATTACTCTTCTCACTTCTGCTATCCTGATACTACATCTAAAAATTTTGAACAAATTTAAAGACGTGATAAATGCAGAAATATTTTCCCGCCATATTACTCTTCTCACTTCTGCTATCCTGACACTTCATCTGAAAATTTTGTACAAAATTAAAGACCTGAAAAATGCAGAAATATTTTCCCGCCATATTACTCTTCTCACTTCTGCTATCCTGATACTACATCTAAAAATTTTGAACAAAATTAAAGACGTGATAAATGCAGAAATATTTCCCCGCCATATTACTCTTCTCACTTCTGCTATCCTGATACTACATATAAAAATTTTGTACAAAATTAAAGACGTGACAAATGCAGAAACATTTCCCCGCCATATTACTCTTCTCACTTCTGCTATCCTGATACTACATCTAAAAATTTTGAACAAATTTAAAGACGTGATAAATGCAGAAATATTTTCCCGCCATATTACTCTTCTCACTTTTGCTATCCTGACACTTCATCTGAAAATTTTGTACAAAATTAAAGACGTGAAAAATGCAGAAATATTTTCCCGCCTCATTACTCTTCTCACTTCTGCTATCCTGATACTACATCTAAAAATTTTGAACAAATTTAAAGACGTGATAAATGCAGAAATATTTTCTCTCCATAATACCCTTCTGACTTCTGCTATCCTGATACTTCACTTAAAATTTTGTACAAAATTAAAGACGTGACAAATACAGAAATATTTCCCCACCATATTACTCTTCTCACTTCTGCTATCCTGATAGTACATCTAAAAATTTTGAACCAAATTAAAGACGTTATAAATGCAGAAATATTTTCCCGCCATATTACTCTTCTCACTTCTGCTATCCTGACACTTCATGTGAAAATTTTGTACAAAATTAAAGACGTGATAAATGCAGAAATATTTCCCCGCCATATTACTCTTCTCACTTCTGCTATCCTGATAGTACATCTAAAAATTTTGAACCAAACTAAAGACGTGATAAATGCAGAAATATTTTCCCGCCACATTACTCTTCTCACTTCTGCTATCCTGATACTACATCTAAAAATTTTGTACAAAATTAAAGACGTGATAAATGCAGAAATATTTTCCCGCCATATTACTCTTCTCAATTCTACTATCCTGATACTTCATCTGAAAATGTTGTACAAAATTAAAGACGTGATAAATGCAGAAATATTTACCCACCATATTACTCTTCTCACTTCTGCTATCCTTATACTTCATCTAAAAATTTTGTACAAAATTAAAGACATGACAAATGCAGAAATATTTTCCCGCCATATTACTCTTCTTAATTTGGCTATCCTGATACTACATCTAAAAATTTTGTACAAAATTAAAGACGTGACAAATGCAGAAACATTTCCCCGCCATATTACTCTTCTCACTTCTGCTATCCTGATACTACATCTAAAAATTTTGTACAAAATTAAAGACGTGACAAATGCAGAAACATTTCCCCGCCATATTACTCTTCTCACTTCTGCTATCCTGATAGTACATCTAAAAATTTTGAACCAAATTAAAGACGTGATAAATGCAGAAATATTTTCCCGCCATATTACTCTTCTCACTTCTGCTATCCTGACACTTCATGTGAAAATTTTGTACAAAATTAAAGACGTGATAAATGCAGAAATATTTCCCCGCCATATTACTCTTCTCACTTCTGCTATCCTGATACTACATCAAAAAATTTTGAACAAATTTAAAGACGTGATAAATGCAGAAATATTTTCCCGCCACATTACTCTTCTCACTTCTGCTATCCTGATACTACATCTAAAAATTTTGTACAAAATTAAAGACGTGACAAATGCAGAAATATTTTCCCGCCATATTACTCTTCTCACTTCTACTATCCTAATACTTCATCTGAAAATGTTGTACAAAATTAAAGACGTGATAAATGCAGAAATATTTCCCCGCCATATTACTCTTCTCACTTCTACTATCCTGATACTTCATCTGAAAATGTTGTACAAAATTAAAGACGTGATAAATGCAGAAATATTTTCCCGCCACATTACTCTTCTCACTTCTGCTATCCTTATACTTCATCTAAAAATTTTGTACAAAATTAAAGACCTGATAAATTTACCCGCCATATTACTCTTCTCACTTCTGCTATCCTTACACTTCATCTAAAAATTTTGTACAAAATTAAAGACATGACAAATGCAGAAATGTTTTCCCGCCATATTACTCTTCTCACTTCTGCTATCCTGACACTTCATCTGAAAATTTTGTACAAAATTAAAAACGTGACAAATGCAGAAATATTTTCCCGCCATATTACTCTTCTCACTTCTCCTATCCTGATACTACATCTAAAAATTTTGTACAAAATTAAATACGTGCCAAATGCAGAAATATTTACCCACCATATTACTCTTCTCACTTCTGCTATCCTTAAACTTCATCTAAAAATTTTGTACAAAATTAAAGACGTGATAAAAGCAGAAATATTTCCCCGCCATATTACTCTTCTCACTTCTACTATCCTGATACTTCATCTGAAAATGTTGTACAAAATTAAAGACGTGATAAATGCAGAAATATTTTCCCGCCACATTACTCTTCTCACTTCTGCTATCCTTATACTTTATCTAAAAATTTTGTACAAAATTAAAGACCTGATAAATGCAGAAATATTTACCCGCCATATTACTCTTCTCACTTCTGCTATCCTTAAACTTCATCTAAAAATTTTGTACAAAATTAAAGACGTGATAAAAGCAGAAATATTTTCCCGCCATATTACTCTTCTCACTTCTGCTATCCTGACACTTCATCTGAAAATTTTGTACAAAATTAAAGACGTGAAAAATGCAGAAATATTTTCCCGCCTCATTACTCTTCTCACTTCTGCTATCCTGATATTACATCTAAAAATTTTGTACAAAATTAAAGACGTGACAAATGCAGAAATATTTTCCCGCCTTATTACTCTTCTCACTTCTCCTATCCTGATACTACATCTAAAAATTTTGTACAAAATTAAAGACGTGACAAATGCAGAAATATTTTCCCGCCATATTACTCTTCTCACTTCTGCTATCCTGACACTACACCTAAAAATTTTGTACAAAATTAAAGACGTGATAAATGCAGAAATATTTTCTCTCCATAATACCCTTCTGACTTCTGCTATCCTGATACTTCATCTAAAAATTTTGTACAAAATTAAAGACGTGATAAAAGCAGAAATATTTTCCCGCCATATTACTCTTCTCACTTCTGCTATCCTGACACTTCATCTGAAAATTTTGTACAAAATTAAAAACGTGACAAATGCAGAAATATTTTCCCGCCATATTACTCTTCTCACTTCTCCTATCCTGATACTACATCTAAAAATTTTGTACAAAATTAAATACGTGCCAAATGCAGAAATATTTTCCCGCCATATTACTCTTCTCACTTCTGCTATCCTGACACTACATCTAAAAATTTAGTACAAAATTAAAGACATGACAAATGCAGAAATATTTTCCCGCCATATTACTCTTCTTACTTCGGCTATCCTGATACTACATCTAAAAATTTTGTACAAAATATAAGACGTGACAAATGCAGAAACATTTCCCCGCCATATTACTCTTCTCACTTCTGCTATCCTGATACTACATCTAAAAATTTTGAACAAATTTAAAGACGTGATAAATGCAGAAATATTTTCCCGCCATATTACTCTTCTCACTTCTGCTATCCTGATACTTCAATTGAAAATTTTGTACAAAATTAAAGACGTGAAAAATGCAGAAATATTTTCCCGCCACATTACTCTTCTCACTTCTGCTATCCTGATAGTACATCTAAAAATTTTGTACAAAATTAAAGACGTGACAAATGCAGAAATATTTTCCCGCCATATTACTCTTCTCACTTCTGCTATCCTGACACTACATCTAAAAATTTTGTACAAAATTAAAGACGTGATAAATGCAGAAATATTTTCTCTCCATAATACCCTTCTGACTTCTGCTATCCTGATACTTCACTTAAAATTTTGTACAAAATTAAAGACGTGACAAATGCAGAAATATTTCCCCACCATATTACTCTTCTCACTTCTGCTATCCTGATAGTACATCTAAAAATTTTGAACCAAATTAAAGACGTGATAAATGCAGAAATATTTTCTCTCCATAATACCCTTCTGACTTCTGCTATCCTGATACTTCACTTAAAATTTTGTACAAAATTAAAGACGTGATAAATGCAGAAATATTTTCCCGCCATATTACTCTTCTCACTTCTGCTATCCTGATACTTCAATTGAAAATTTTGTACAAAATTAAAGACGTGAAAAATGCAGAAATATTTTCCCGCCACATTACTCTTCTCACTTCTGCTATCCTGATAGTACATCTAAAAATTTTGTACAAAATTAAAGACGTGACAAATGCAGAAATATTTTCCCGCCATATTACTCTTCTCACTTCTGCTATCCTGACACTACATCTAAAAATTTTGTACAAAATTAAAGACGTGATAAATGCAGAAATATTTTCTCTCCATAATACCCTTCTGACTTCTGCTATCCTGATACTTCACTTAAAATTTTGTACAAAATTAAAGACGTGACAAATGCAGAAATATTTCCCCACCATATTACTCTTCTCACTTCTGCTATCCTGATAGTACATCTAAAAATTTTGAACCAAATTAAAGACGTGATAAATGCAGAAATATTTTCCCGCCATATTACTCTTCTCACTTCTGCTATCCTGACACTTCATGTGAAAATTTTGTACAAAATTAAAGACGTGATAAATGCAGAATTATTTTCCCGCCATATTACTCTTCTCACTTCTGCTATCCTGATACTACATCTAAAAATTTTGTACAAAATTAAAGACGTGACAAATGCAGAAATATTTCCCCGCCATATTACTCTTCTTACTTCTGCTATCCTGATAGTACATCTAAAAATTTTGAACCAAACTAAAGACGTGATAAATGCAGAAATATTTTCCCGCCACATTACTCTTCTCACTTCTGCTATCCTGACACTTCATGTGAAAATTTTGTACAAAATTAAAGACGTGATAAATGCAGAAATATTTTCCCGCCATATTACTCTTCTCACTTCTGCTATCCTGATACTACATCTAAAAATTTTGTACAAAATTAAAGACGTGATAAATGCAGAAATATTTTCTCTCCATAATACCCTTCTGACTTCTGCTATCCTGATACTTCACTTAAAATTTTGTACAAAATTAAAGACGTGATAAATGCAGAAATATTTTCCCGCCATATTACTCTTCTCACTTCTGCTATCCTGACACTTCATCTGAAAATTTTGTACAAAATTAAAGACGTGATAAATGCAGAAATATTTTCCCGCCATATTACTCTTCTCACTTCTGCTATCCTGACACTTCATCTGAAAATTTTGTACAAAATTAAAAACGTAACAAATGCAGAAATATTTTCCCGCCATATTACTCTTCTCACTTCTCCTATCCTGATACTACATCTAAAAATTTTGTACAAAATTAAAGACGTGCCAAATGCAGAAATATTTTCACGCCATATTACTCTTCTCACTTCTGCTATCCGGACACTACATCTAAAAATTTTGTACAAAATTAAAGACATGACAAATGCAGAAATATTTTCCCGCCACATTACTCTTCTCACTTCTGCTATCCTGATACTACATCTAAAAATTTTGTACAAAATTAAAGACGTGATAAATGCAGAAATATTTCCCCGCCATATTACTCTTCTCACTTCTACTATCCTGATACTTCATCTGAAAATGTTGTACAAAATTAAAGACGTGATAAATGCAGAAATATTTCCCCGCCATATTACTCTTCTCACTTCTACTATCGTGATACTTCATCTGAAAATGTTGTACAAAATTAAAGACGTGATAAATGCAGAAATATTTACCCACCATATTACTCTTCTCACTTCTGCTATCCTTATACTTTATCTAAAAATTTTGTACAAAATTAAAGACCTGATAAATGCAGAAATATTTACCCGCCATATTACTCTTCTCACTTCTGCTATCCTTATACTTCATCTAAAAATTTTGTACAAAATTAAAGACGTCATAAATGCAGAAATATTTCCCCACCATATTACTCTTCTCACTTCTGCTATCCTTATACTTCATCTAAAAATTTTGTACAAAATTAAAGACCTGATAAATTTACCCGCCATATTACTCTTCTCACTTCTGCTATCCTTACACTTCATCTAAAAATTTTGTACAAAATTAAAGACGTGATAAAAGCAGAAATATTTTCCCGCCATATTACTCTTCTCACTTCTGCTATCCTGACACTTCATCTGAAAATTTTGTACAAAATTAAAAACGTGACAAATGCAGAAATATTTTCGCGCCATATTACTCTTCTCACTTCTCCTATCCTGATACTACATCTAAAAATTTTGTACAAAATTAAAGACGTGACAAATGCAGAAACATTTCCCCGCCATATTACTCTTCTCACTTCTGCTATCCTGATACTACATCTAAAAATTTTGAACAAATTTAAAGACGTGATAAATGCAGAAATATTTTCCCGCCATATTACTCTTCTCACTTCTGCTATCCTGACACTTCATCTGAAAATTTTGTACAAAATTAAAGACGTGAAAAATGCAGAAATATTTTCCCGCCTCATTACTCTTCTCACTTCTGCTATCCTGATATTACATCTAAAAATTTTGTACAAAATTAAAGACGTGACAAATGCAGAAATATTTTCCCGCCATATTACTCTTCTCACTTCTCCTATCCTGATACTACATCTAAAAATTTTGTACAAAATTAAAGACGTGACAAATGCAGAAATATTTTCCCGCCATATTACTCTTCTCACTTCTGCTATCCTGAGACTTCAATTGAAAATTTTGTACAAAATTAAAGACGTGAAAAATGCAGAAATATTTTCCCGCCACATTACTCTTCTCACTTCTGCTATCCTGATACTACATCTAAAAATTTTGTACAAAATTAAAGACGTGACAAATCCAGAAATATTTTCCCGCCATATTACTCTTCTCACTTCTGCTATCCTGATACTACATCTAAAAATTTTGTACAAAATTAAAGACGTGACAAATGCAGAAATATTTTCCCGCCATATTACTCTTTTCACTTCTGCTATCCTGACACTACATCTAAAAATTTTGTACAAAATTAAAGACGTGATAAATGCAGAAATATTTCCCCACCATATTACTCTTCTCACTTCTGCTATCCTTATACTTCATCTAAAAACCGCCATATTACTCTTCTCACTTCTGCTATCCTTATACTTCATCTAAAAATTTTGTACAAAATTAAAGACGTGATAAATGCAGAAATATTTTCCCGCCATATTACTCTTCTCACTTCTGCTATCCTGACACTTCATCTGAAAATTTTGTACCAAATTAAAAACGTGACAAATGCAGAAATGTTTTCCCGCCATATTACTCTTCTTACTTCGGCTATCCTGATACTACATCGAAAAATTTTGTACAAAATTAAAGACGTGACAAATGCAGAAACATTTCCCCGCCATATTACTCATCTCACTTCTGCTATCCTGACACTTCATCTGAAAATTTTGTACAAAATTAAAGACGTGAAAAATGCAGAAATATTTTCCCGCCACATTACTCTTCTCACTTCTGCTATCCTGATACTACATCTAAAAATTTTGTACAAAATTAAAGACGTGACAAATGCAGAAATATTTTCCCGCCATATTACTCTTCTCACTTCTGCTATCCTGATACTACATCTACAAATTTTGTACAAAATTAAAGACGTGACAAATGCAGAAATATTTTCCCGCCATATTACTCTTCTCACTTCTGCTATCCTGATACTACATCTACAAATTTTGTACAAAATTAAAGACGTGACAAATGCAGAAATATTTTCCCGCCATATTACTCTTCTCACTTCTGCTATCCTGACACTACATCTACAAATTTTGTACAAAATTAAAGACGTGATAAATGCAGAAATATTTTCTCTCCATAATACCCTTCTGACTTCTGCTATCCTGATACTTCACTTAAAATTTTGTACAAAATTAAAGACGTGATAAATGCAGAAATATTTTCCCGCCATATTACTCTTCTCACTTCTGCTATCCTGATACTTCAATTGAAAATTTTGTACAAAATTAAAGACCTGAAAAATGCAGAAATATTTTCCCGCCATATTACTCTTCTCACTTCTGCTATCCTGATACTACATCTAAAAATTTTGAACAAAATTAAAGACGTGATAAATGCAGAAATATTTCCCCGCCATATTACTCTTCTCACTTCTGCTATCCTGATAGTACATCTAAAAATTTTGTACAAAATTAAAGACGTGACAAATGCAGAAACATTTCCCCGCCATATTACTCTTCTCACTTCTGCTATCCTGATACTACATCTAAAAATTTTGAACAAATTTAAAGACGTGATAAATGCAGAAATATATTCCCGCCATATTACTCTTCTCACTTCTGCTATCCTGACACTTCATCTGAAAATTTTGTACAAAATTAAAGACGTGAAAAATGCAGAAATATTTTCCCGCGTCATTACTCTTCTCACTTCTGCTATCCTGATACTACATCTAAAAATTTTGAACAAATTTAAAGACGTGATAAATGCAGAAATATTTTCTCTCCATAATACCTTTCTGACTTCTGCTATCCTGATACTTCACTTAAAATTTTGTACAAAATTAAAGACGTGACAAATGCAGAAATATTTCCCCACCATATTACTCTTCTCACTTCTGCTATCCTGATAGTACATCTAAAAATTTTGAACCAAATTAAAGACGTGATAAATGCAGAAATATTTTCCCGCCATATTACTCTTCTCACTTCTGCTATCCTGACACTTCATCTGAAAATTTTGTACAAAATTAAAGACCTGAAAAATGCAGAAATATTTTCCCGCCATATTACTCTTCTCACTTCTGCTATCCTGATACTACATCTAAAAATTTTGAACAAAATTAAAGACGTGATAAATGCAGAAATATTTCCCCGCCATATTACTCTTCTCACTTCTGCTATCCTGATACTACATCTAAAAATTTTGTACAAAATTAAAGACGTGACAAACGCAGAAACATTTCCCCGCCATATTACTCTTCTCACTTCTGCTATCCTGATACTACATCTAAAAATTTTGAACAAATTTAAAGACGTGATAAATGCAGAAATATTTTCCCGCCATATTACTCTTCTCACTTCTGCTATCCTGACACTTCATCTGAAAATTTTGTACAAAATTAAAGACGTGAAAAATGCAGAAATATTTTCCCGCCTCATTACTCTTCTCACTTCTGCTATCCTGATACTACATCTAAAAATTTTGAACAAATTTAAAGACGTGATAAATGCAGAAATATTTTCCCGCCATATTACTCTTCTCACTTCTGCTATCCCGACACTTCATCTGAAAATTTTGTACAAAATTAAAGACCTGAAAAATGCAGAAATATTTTCCCGCCATATTACTCTTCTCACTTCTGCTATCCTGATACTACATCTAAAAATTTTGAACAAAATTAAAGACGTGATAAATGCAGAAATATTTCCCCGCCATATTACTCTTCTCACTTCTGCTATCCTGATACTACATCTAAAAATTTTGTACAAAATTAAAGACGTGATAAATGCAGAAATATTTTCCCGCCATATTACTCTTCTCACTTCTGCTATCCTGACACTTCATGTGAAAATTTTGTACAAAATTAAAGACGTGATAAATGCAGAAATATTTCCCCGCCATATTACTCTTCCCACTTCTGCTATCCTGATAGTACATCTAAAAATTTTGAACCAAACTAAAGACGTGATAAATGCAGAAATATTTTCCCGCCACATTACTCTTCTCACTTCTGCTATCCTGATACTACATCTAAAAATTTTGTACAAAATTAAAGACGTGATAAATGCAGAAATATTTTCCCGCCATATTACTCTTCTCAATTCTACTATCCTGATACTTCATCTGAAAATGTTGTACAAAATTAAAGACGTGATAAATGCAGAAATATTTACCCACCATATTACTCTTCTCACTTCTGCTATCCTTATACTTCATCTAAAAATTTTGTACAAAATTAAAGACATGACAAATGCAGAAATATTTTCCCGCCATATTACTCTTCTTAATTTGGCTATCCTGATACTACATCTAAAAATTTTGTACAAAATTAAAAACGTGACAAATGCAGAAACATTTCCCCGCCATATTACTCTTCTCACTTCTGCTATCCTGATACTACATCTAAAAATTTTGTACAAAATTAAAGACGTGACAAATGCAGAAACATTTCCCCGCCATATTACTCTTCTCACTTCTGCTATCCTGATAGTACATCTAAAAATTTTGAACCAAATTAAAGACGTGATAAATGCAGAAATATTTTCCCGCCATATTACTCTTCTCACTTCTGCTATCCTGACACTTCATGTGAAAATTTTGTACAAAATTAAAGACGTGATAAATGCAGAAATATTTCCCCGCCATATTACTCTTCTCACTTCTGCTATCCTGATACTACATCAAAAAATTTTGAACAAATTTAAAGACGTGATAAATGCAGAAATATTTTCCCGCCACATTACTCTTCTTAATTTGGCTATCCTGATACTACATCTAAAAATTTTGTACAAAATTAAAAACGTGACAAATGCAGAAACATTTCCCCGCCATATTACTCTTCTCACTTCTGCTATCCTGATACTACATCTAAAAATTTTGTACAAAATTAAAGACGTGACAAATGCAGAAACATTTCCCCGCCATATTACTCTTCTCACTTCTGCTATCCTGATAGTACATCTAAAAATTTTGAACCAAATTAAAGACGTGATAAATGCAGAAATATTTTCCCGCCATATTACTCTTCTCACTTCTGCTATCCTGACACTTCATGTGAAAATTTTGTACAAAATTAAAGACGTGATAAATGCAGAAATATTTCCCCGCCATATTACTCTTCTCACTTCTGCTATCCTGATACTACATCAAAAAATTTTGAACAAATTTAAAGACGTGATAAATGCAGAAATATTTTCCCGCCACATTACTCTTCTCACTTCTGCTATCCTGATACTACATCTAAAAATTTTGTACAAAATTAAAGACGTGACAAATGCAGAAATATTTTCCCGCCATATTACTCTTCTCACTTCTACTATCCTAATACTTCATCTGAAAATGTTGTACAAAATTAAAGACGTGATAAATGCAGAAATATTTCCCCGCCATATTACTCTTCTCACTTCTACTATCCTGATACTTCATCTGAAAATGTTGTACAAAATTAAAGACGTGATAAATGCAGAAATATTTACCCACCATATTACTCTTCTCACTTCTGCTATCCTTATACTTCATCTAAAAATTTTGTACAAAATTAAAGACCTGATAAATTTACCCGCCATATTACTCTTCTCACTTCTGCTATCCTTACACTTCATCTAAAAATTTTGTACAAAATTAAAGACATGACAAATGCAGAAATGTTTTCCCGCCATATTACTCTTCTCACTTCTGCTATCCTGACACTTCATCTGAAAATTTTGTACAAAATTAAAAACGTGACAAATGCAGAAATATTTTCCCGCCATATTACTCTTCTCACTTCTCCTATCCTGATACTACATCTAAAAATTTTGTACAAAATTAAATACGTGCCAAATGCAGAAATATTTACCCACCATATTACTCTTCTCACTTCTGCTATCCTTATACTTTATCTAAAAATTTTGTACAAAATTAAAGACCTGATAAATGCAGAAATATTTACCCGCCATATTACTCTTCTCACTTCTGCTATCCTTATACTTCATCTAAAAATTTTGTACAAAATTAAAGACGTCATAAATGCAGAAATATTTCCCCACCATATTACTCTTCTCACTTCTGCTATCCTTATACTTCATCTAAAAATTTTGTACAAAATTAAAGACCTGATAAATTTACCCGCCATATTACTCTTCTCACTTCTGCTATCCTTACACTTCATCTAAAAATTTTGTACAAAATTAAAGACGTGATAAAAGCAGAAATATTTTCCCGCCATATTACTCTTCTCACTTCTGCTATCCTGACACTTCATCTGAAAATTTTGTACAAAATTAAAAACGTGACAAATGCAGAAATATTTTCGCGCCATATTACTCTTCTCACTTCTCCTATCCTGATACTACATCTAAAAATTTTGTACAAAATTAAAGACGTGACAAATGCAGAAACATTTCTCCGCCATATTACTCTTCTCACTTCTGCTATCCTGATACTACATCTAAAAATTTTGAACAAATTTAAAGACGTGATAAATGCAGAAATATTTTCCCGCCATATTACTCTTCTCACTTCTGCTATCCTGACACTTCATCTGAAAATTTTGTACAAAATTAAAGACGTGAAAAATGCAGAAATATTTTCCCGCCTCATTACTCTTCTCACTTCTGCTATCCTGATATTACATCTAAAAATTTTGTACAAAATTAAAGACGTGACAAATGCAGAAATATTTTCCCGCCATATTACTCTTCTCACTTCTCCTATCCTGATACTACATCTAAAAATTTTGTACAAAATTAAAGACATGACAAATGCAGAAATATTTTCCCGCCATATTACTCTTCTTACTTCGGCTATCCTGATACTACATCTAAAAATTTTGTACAAAATTAAAGACGTGACAAATGCAGAAACATTTCCCCGCCATATTACTCTTCTCACTTCTGCTATCCTGATACTACATCTAAAAATTTTGAACAAATTTAAAGACGTGATAAATGCAGAAATATTTTCCCGCCATATTACTCTTCTCACTTCTGCTATCCTGACACTTCATCTGAAAATTTTGTACAAAATTAAAGACGTGAAAAATGCAGAAATATTTTCCCGCCTCATTACTCTTCTCACTTCTGCTATCCTGATATTACATCTAAAAATTTTGTACAAAATTAAAGACGTGACAAATGCAGAAATATTTTCCCGCCATATTACTCTTCTCACTTCTCCTATCCTGATACTACATCTAAAAAGTTTGTACAAAATTAAAGACCTGAAAAATTTACCCGCCATATTACTCTTCTCACTTCTGCTATCCTTATACTTCATCTAAAAATTTTGTACAAAATTAAAGACGTGATAAATGCAGAAATATTTTCCCGCCATATTACTCTTCTCACTTCTGCTATCCTGACACTTCATCTGAAAATTTTGTACCAAATTAAAAACGTGACAAATGCAGAAATGTTTTCCCGCCATATTACTCTTCTTACTTCGGCTATCCTGATACTACATCGAAAAATTTTGTACAAAATTAAAGACGTGACAAATGCAGAAACATTTCCCCGCCATATTACTCATCTCACTTCTGCTATCCTGACACTTCATCTGAAAATTTTGTACAAAATTAAAGACGTGAAAAATGCAGAAATATTTTCCCGCCACATTACTCTTCTCACTTCTGCTATCCTGATACTACATCTAAAAATTTTGTACAAAATTAAAGACGTGACAAATGCAGAAATATTTTCCCGCCATATTACTCTTCTCACTTCTCCTATCCTGATACTACATCTAAAAATTTGGTACAAAATTAGAGACGTGACAAATGCAGAAATATTTTCCCGCCATATTACTCTTCTCACTTCTGCTATCCTGATACTACATCTACAAATTTTGTACAAAATTAAAGACGTGACAAATGCAGAAATATTTTCCCGCCATATTACTCTTCTCACTTCTGCTATCCTGACACTACATCTAAAAATTTTGTACAAAATTAAAGACGTGATAAATGCAGAAATATTTTCTCTCCATAATACCCTTCTGACTTCTGCTATCCTGATACTTCACTTAAAATTTTGTACAAAATTAAAGACGTGATAAATGCAGAAATATTTTCCCGCCATATTACTCTTCTCACTTCTGCTATCCTGATACTTCAATTGAAAATTTTGTACAAAATTAAAGACCTGAAAAATGCAGAAATATTTTCCCGCCATATTACTCTTCTCACTTCTGCTATCCTGATACTACATCTAAAAATTTTGAACAAAATTAAAGACGTGATAAATGCAAAAATATTTCCCCGCCATATTACTCTTCTCACTTCTGCTATCCTGATAGTACATCTAAAAATTTTGTACAAAATTAAAGACGTGACAAATGCAGAAATATTTTCCCGCCATATTACTCTTCTCACTTCTGCTATCCTGATACTACATCTACAAATTTTGTACAAAATTAAAGACGTGACAAATGCAGAAATATTTTCCCGCCATATTACTCTTCTCACTTCTGCTATCCTGACACTACATCTAAAAATTTTGTACAAAATTAAAGACGTGATAAATGCAGAAATATTTTCTCTCCATAATACCCTTCTGACTTCTGCTATCCTGATACTTCACTTAAAATTTTGTACAAAATTAAAGACGTGACAAATGCAGAAATATTTCCCCACCATATTACTCTTCTCACTTCTGCTATCCTGATAGTACATCTAAAAATTTTGAACCAAATTAAAGACGTGATAAATGCAGAAATATTTTCCCGCCATATTACCCTTCTCACTTCTGCAATCCTGACACTTCATGTGAAAATTTTGTACAAAATTAAAGACGTGATAAATGCAGAAATATTTTCCCGCCATATTACTCTTCTCACTTCTGCTATCCTGATACTACATCTAAAAATTTTGTACAAAATTAAAGACGTGATAAATGCAGAAATATTTTCCCGCCATATTACTCTTCTTAATTTGGCTATCCTGATACTACATCTAAAAATTTTGTACAAAATTAAAGACGTGACAAATGCAGAAACATTTCCCCGCCATATTACTCTTCTCACTTCTGCTATCCTGATACTACATCTAAAAATTTTGAACAAAATTAAAGACGTGATAAATGCAGAAACATTTCCCCGCCATATTACTCTTCTCACTTCTGCTATCCTGACACTTCATCTGAAAATTTTGTACAAAATTAAAAACGTGACAAATGCAGAAATATTTTCCCGCCATATTACTCTTCTCACTTCTCCTATCCTGATACTACATCTAAAAATTTTGTACAAAATTAAAGACGTGCCAAATGCAGAAATATTTCCCCGCCATATTACTCTTCTCACTTCTGCTATCCTGATACTACATCTAAAAATTTTGTACAAAATTAAAGACGTGACAAATGCAGAAATATTTCCCCGCCATATTACTCTTCTCACTTCTGCTATCCTGATAGTACATCAAAAAATTTTGAACCAAACTAAAGACGTGATAAATGCAGAAATATTTTCCCGCCACATTACTCTTCTCACTTCTGCTATCCTGATACTACATCTAAAAATTTTGTACAAAATTAAAGACGTGATAAATGCAGAAATATTTTCCCGCCATATTACTCTTCTCACTTCTACTATCCTAATACTTCATCTGAAAATGTTGTACAAAATTAAAGACGTGATAAATGCAGAAATATTTCCCCGCCATATTACTCTTCTCACTTCTACTATCCTTATACTTCATCTAAAAATTTTGTACAAAATTAAAGACCTGATAAATTTACCCGCCATATTACTCTTCTCACTTCTGCTATCCTTACACTTCATCTAAAAATTTTGTACAAAATTAAAGACATGACAAATGCAGAAATGTTTTCCCGCCATATTACCCTTCTCACTTCTGCTATCCTGACACTTCATCTGAAAATTTTGTACAAAATTAAAAACGTGACAAATGCAGAAATATTTTCCCGCCATATTACTCTTCTCACTTCTCCTATCCTGATACTACATCTAAAAATTTTGTACAAAATTAAATACGTGCCAAATGCAGAAATATTTTCCCGCCATATTACTCTTCTCACTTCTGCTATCCTGATACTACATCTAAAAATTTTGTACAAAATTAAAGACGTGACAAATGCAGAAACATTTCCCCGCCATATTACTCTTCTCACTTCTGCTATCCTGATACTACATCTAAAAATTTTGAACAAATTTAAAGACGTGATAAATGCAGAAATATTTTCTCTCCATAATACCCTTCTGACTTCTGCTATCCTGATACTTCACTTAAAATTTTGTACAAAATTAAAGACGTGACAAATGCAGAAATATTTCCCCACCATATTACTCTTCTCACTTCTGCTATCCTGATAGTACATCTAAAAATTTTGAACCAAATTAAAGACGTGATAAATGCAGAAATATTTTCCCGCCATATTACTCTTCTCACTTCTGCTATCCTGACACTTCATGTGAAAATTTTGTACAAAATTAAAGACGTGATAAATGCAGAAATATTTCCCCGCCATATTACTCTTCTCACTTCTGCTATCCTGATAGTACATCTAAAAATTTTGAACCAAACTAAAGACGTGATAAATGCAGAAATATTTTCCCGCCACATTACTCTTCTCACTTCTGCTATCCTGATACTACATCTAAAAATTTTGTACAAAATTAAAGACGTGATAAATGCAGAAATATTTTCCCGCCATATTACTCTTCTCAATTCTACTATGCTGATACTTCATCTGAAAATGTTGTACAAAATTAAAGACGTGATAAATGCAGAAATATTTACCCACCATATTACTCTTCTCACTTCTGCTATCCTTATACTTCATCTAAAAATTTTGTACAAAATTAAAGACATGACAAATGCAGAAATATTTTCCCGCCATATTACTCTTCTTAATTTGGCTATCCTGATACTACATCTAAAAATTTTGTACAAAATTAAAGACGTGACAAATGCAGAAACATTTCCCCGCCATATTACTCTTCTCACTTCTGCTATCCTGATACTACATCTAAAAATTTTGAACAAATTTAAAGACGTGATAAATGCAGAAATATTTTCTCTCCATAATACCCTTCTGACTTCTGCTATCCTGATACTTCACTTAAAATTTTGTACAAAATTAAAGACGTGACAAATGCAGAAATATTTCCCCACCATATTACTCTTCTCACTTCTGCTATCCTGATAGTACATCTAAAAATTTTGAACCAAATTAAAGACGTGATAAATGCAGAAATATTTTCCCGCCATATTACTCTTCTCACTTCTGCTATCCTGACACTTCATGTGAAAATTTTGTACAAAATTAAAGACGTGATAAATGCAGAAATATTTCCCCGCCATATTACTCTTCTCACTTCTGCTATCCTGATACTACATCAAAAAATTTTGAACAAATTTAAAGACGTGATAAATGCAGAAATATTTTCCCGCCACATTACTCTTCTCACTTCTGCTATCCTGATACTACATCTAAAAATTTTGTACAAAATTAAAGACGTGATAAATGCAGAAATATTTTCCCGCCACATTACTCTTCTCACTTCTACTATCCTAATACTTCATCTGAAAATGTTGTACAAAATTAAAGACGTGATAAATGCAGAAATATTTCCCCGCCATATTACTCTTCTCACTTCTACTATCCTGATACTTCATCTGAAAATGTTGTACAAAATTAAAGACGTGATAAATGCAGAAATATTTACCCACCATATTACTCTTCTCACTTCTGCTATCCTTATACTTCATCTAAAAATTTTGTACAAAATTAAAGACCTGATAAATTTACCCGCCATATTACTCTTCTCACTTCTGCTATCCTTACACTTCATCTAAAAATTTTGTACAAAATTAAAGACGTGACAAATGCAGAAACATTTCCCCGCCATATTACTCTTCTCACTTCTGCTATCCTGATACTACATCTAAAAATTTTGAACAAAATTAAAGACGTGATAAATGAAGAAATATTTCCCCGCCATATTACTCTTCTCACTTCTCCTATCCTGATACTACATCTAAAAATTTTGTACAAAATTAAAGACGTGACAAATGCAGAAATATTTTCCCGCCATATTACTCTTCTCACTTCTGCTATCCTGATACTACATCTAAAAATTTTGAACCAAATTAAAGACGTGATAAATGCAGAAATATTTTCCCGCCATATTACTCTTCTTACTTCGGTTATCCTGATACTACATCTAAAAATTTTGTACAAAATTAAAGACGTGACAAATGCAGAAACATTTCCCCGCCATATTACTCTTCTCACTTCTGCTATCCTGATACTACATCTAAAAATTTTGAACAATATTACAGACGTGATAAGTGCAGAAATATTTCCCCGCCATATTACTCTTCTCACTTCTGCTATCCTGATAGTACATCTAAAACTTTTGAACCAAACTAAAGACGTGATAAATGCAGAAATATTTTCCCGCCACATTACTCTTCTCACTTCTGCTATCCTGATACTACATCTAAAAATTTTGTACAAAATTAAAGACGTGATAAATGCAGAAATATTTTCCCGCCATATTACTCTTCTCACTTCTACTATCCTGATACTTCATCTGAAAATGTTGTACAAAATTAAAGACGTGATAAATGCAGAAATATTTCCCCGCCATATTACTCTTCTCACTTCTACTATCCTGATACTTCATCTGAAAATGTTGTACAAAATTAAAGACGTGATAAATGCAGAAATATTTCCCACCATATTACTCTTCTCACTTCTGCTATCCTTATACTTCATCTAAAAATTTTGTACAAAATTAAAGACCTGATAAATTTACCCGCCATATTACTCTTCTCACTTCTGCTATCCTTACACTTCATCTAAAAATTTTGTACAAAATTAAAGACATGACAAATGCAGAAATGTTTTCCCGCCATATTACTCTTCTCACTTCTGCTATCCTGACACTTCATCTGAAAATTTTGTACAAAATTAAAAACGTGACAAATGCAGAAATATTTTCCCGCCATATTACTCTTCTCACTTCTCTTATCTTGATACTACATCTAAAAATTTTGTACAAAATTAAATACGTGCCAAATGCAGAAATATTTTCCCGCCATATTACTCTTCTCACTTCTGCTATTCTGACACTACATCTAAAAATTTTGTACAAAATTAAAGACATGACAAATGCAGAAATATTTTCCCGCCATATTACTCTTCTTACTTCGGCTATCCTGATACTACATCTAAAAATTTTGTACAAAATTAAAGACGTGACAAATGCAGAAACATTTCCCCGCCATATTACTCTTCTCACTTCTGCTATCCTGATACTACATCTAAAAATTTTGAACAAATTTAAAGACGTGATAAATGCAGAAATATTTTCCCGCCATATTACTCTTCTCACTTCTGCTATCCTGACACTTCATCTGAAAATTTTGTACAAAATTAAAAACGTGAAAAATGCAGAAATATTTTCCCGCCTCATTACTCTTCTCACTTCTGCTATCCTGATACTACATCTAAAAATTTTGTACAAAATTAAAGACGTGACAAATGCAGAAATATTTTCCCGCCATATTACTCTTCTCACTTCTCCTATCCTGATACTACATCTAAAAATTTTGTACAAAATTAAAGACGTGACAAATGCAGAAATATTTTCCCGCCTCATTACTCTTCTCACTTCTGCTATCCTGATACTACATCTACAAATTTTGTACAAAATTAAAGACATGACAAATGCAGAAATATTTTCCCGCCATATTACTCTTCTCACTTCTGCTATCCTGACACTACACCTAAAAATTTTGTACAAAATTAAAGACGTGATAAATGCAGAAATATTTTCCCGCCATATTACTCTTCTCACTTCTGCTATCCTGAGACTTCAATTGAAAATTTTGTACAAAATTAAAGACGTGAAAAATGCAGAAATATTTTCCCGCCATATTACTCTTCTCACTTCTGCTATCCTTATATTTCATCTAAAAATTTTGTACAAAATTAAAGACCTGATAAATTTACCCGCCATATTACTCTTCTCACTTCTGCTATCCTGAGACTTCACTTAAAATTTTGTACAAAATTAAAGACGTGACAAATGCAGAAATATTTCCCCACCATATTACTCTTCTCACTTCTGCTATCCTGATAGTACATCTAAAAATTTTGAACCAAATTAAAGACGTGATAAATGCAGAAATATTTTCCCGCCATATTACTCTTCTCACTTCTGCTATCCTGACACTTCATGTGAAAATTTTGTACAAAATTAAAGACGTGATAAATGCAGAAATATTTTCCCGCCATATTACTCTTCTCACTTCTGCTATCCTGATACTACATCTAAACATTTTGAACCAAATTAAAGACGTGATAAATGCAGAAATATTTTCCCGCCATATTACTCTTCTCACTTCTGCTATCCTGACACTTCATCTGAAAATTTTGAACCAAACTAAAGACGTGATAAATGCAGAAATATTTTCCCGCCACATTACTCTTCTCACTTCTGCTATCCTGATACTACATCTAAAAATTTTGTACAAAATTAAAGACGTGACAAATGCAGAAATATTTTCCCGCCATATTACTCTTCTCACTTCTGCTATCCTGATACTACATCTAAAAATTTTGTACAAAATTAAAGACGTGATAAATGCAGAAATATTTTCTCTCCATAATACCCTTCTGACTTCTGCTATCCTGATACTTCACTTAAAATTTTGTACAAAATTAAAGACGTGATAAATGCAGAAATATTTTCCCGCCATATTACTCTTCTCACTTCTGCTATCCTGATACTTCAATTGAAAATTTTGTACAAAATTAAAGACGTGAAAAATGCAGAAATATTTTCCCGCCACATTACTCTTCTCACTTCTGCTATCCTGATACTACATCTAAAAATTTTGTACAAAATTAAAGACGTGACAAATGCAGAAATATTTTCCCGCCATATTACTCTTCTCACTTCTGCTATCCTGATACTACATCTAAAAATTTTGTACAAAATTAGAGACGTGACAAATGCAGAAATATTTTCCCGCCATATTACTCTTCTCACTTCTGCTATCCTGACACTACACCTAAAAATTTTGTACAAAATTAAAGACGTGATAAATGCAGAAATATTTTCTCTCCATAATACCCTTCTGACTTCTGCTATCCTGATACTTCACTTAAAATTTTGTACAAAATTAAAGACGTGACAAATCCAGAAATATTTTCCCGCCTCATTACTCTTCTCACTTCTGCTATCCTGATACTACATCTACAAATTTTGTACAAAATTAAAGACATGACAAATGCAGAAATATTTTCCCGCCATATTACTCTTCTCACTTCTGCTATCCTGACACTTCATCTGAAAATTTTGTACAAAATTAAAAACGTGACAAATGCAGAAATATTTTCCCGCCATATTACTCTTCTCACTTCTCCTATCCTGATACTACATCTAAAAATTTTATACAAAATTAAATACGTGCCAAATGCAGAAATATTTTCCCGCCATATTACTCTTCTCACTTCTGCTATCCTGACACTACATCTAAAAATTTAGTACAAAATTAAAGACATGACAAATGCAGAAATATTTTCCCGCCATATTACTCTTCTCACTTCTGCTATCCTGACACTTCATCTGAAAATTTTGTACAAAATTAAAAACGTGACAAATGCAGAAATATTTTCCCGCCATATTACTCTTCTCACTTCTCCTATCCTGATACTACATCTAAAAATTTTGTACAAAATTAAATACGTGCCAAATGCAGAAATATTTTCCCGCCATATTACTCTTCTCACTTCTGCTATCCTGACACTACATCTAAAAATTTAGTACAAAATTAAAGACATGACAAATGCAGAAACATTTCCCCGCCATATTACTCTTCTCACTTCTCCTATCCTGATACTACATCTAAAAATTTTGTACAAAATTAAAGACGTGACAAATCCAGAAATATTTTCCCGCCATATTACTCTTCTCACTTCTGCTATCCTGATACTACATCTAAAAATTTTGTACAAAATTAAAGACGTGACAAATGCAGAAATATTTTCCCGCCATATTACTCTTCTCACTTCTCCTATCCTGATACTACATCTAAAAATTTTGTACAAAATTAAAGACGTGACAAATCCAGAAATATTTTCCCGCCATATTACTCTTCTCACTTCTGCTATCCTGATACTACATCTAAAAATTTTGTACAAAATTAAAGACGTGACAAATGCAGAAATACTTTCCCGCCATATTACTCTTTTCACTTCTGCTATCCTGACACTACATCTAAAAATTTTGTACAAAATTAAAGACGTGATAAATGCAGAAATATTTCCCCACCATATTACTCTTCTCACTTCTGCTATCCTTATACTTCATCTAAAAATTTTGTACAAAATTAAAGACCTGATAAATGCAGAAATATTTACCCGCCATATTACTCTTCTCACTTCTGCTATCCTTATACTTCATCTAAAAATTTTGTACAAAATAAAGACGTGATAAATGCAGAAATATTTCCCCACCATATTACTCTTCTCATTTCTGCTATCCTTATATTTCATCTAAAAATTTTGTACAAAATTAAAGACCTGATAAATTTACCCGCCATATTAATCTTCTCACTTCTGCTATCCTGATAGTACATCTAAAAATTTTGAACCAAATTAAAGACGTGATAAATGCAGAAATATTTTCCCGCCATATTACTCTTCTTACTTCTGCTATCCTGATACTACATCTAAAAATTTTGTACAAAATTAAAGACGTGACAAATGCAGAAATATTTTCCCGCCATATTACTCTTCTCACTTCTCCTATCCTGATACTACATCTAAAAATTTTGTACAAAATTAAAGACGTGACAAATGCAGAAATATTTTCCCGCCTCATTACTCTTCTCACTTCTGCTATCCTTATATTTCATCTAAAAATTTTGTACAAAATTAAAGACCTGATAAATTTACCCGCCATATTACTCTTCTCACTTCTGCTATCCTGATAGTACATCTAAAAATTTTGAACCAAATTAAAGACGTGATAAATGCAGAAATATTTTCCCGCCATATTACTCTTCTCACTTCTGCTATCCTGATACTACATCTAAAAATTTTGTACAAAATTAAAGACGTGACAAATGCAGAAATATTTTCCCGCCATATTACTCTTCTCACTTCTGCTATCCTGACACTTCATGTGAAAATTTTGTACAAAATTAAAGACGTGATAAATGCAGAAATATTTTCCCGCCATATTACTCTTCTCACTTCTGCTATCCTGATACTACATCTAAAAATTTTGAACAAAATTAAAGACGTGATAAATGCAGAAATATTTCCCCGCCATATTACTCTTCTTACTTCTGCTATCCTGATAGTACATCTAAAAATTTTGAACCAAACTAAAGACCTGATAAATGCAGAAATATTTTCCCGCCACATTACTCTTCTCACTTCTGCTATCCTGACACTTCATGTGAAAATTTTGTACAAAATTAAAGACGTGATAAATGCAGAAATATTTTCCCGCCATATTACTCTTCTCACTTCTGCTATCCTGATACTACATCTAAAAATTTTGTACAAAATTAAAGACGTGATAAATGCAGAAATATTTTCCCGCCATATTACTCTTCTCACTTCTGCTATCCTGATACTTCAATTGAAAATTTTGTACAAAATTAAAGACGTGAAAAATGCAGAAATATTTTCCCGCCACATTACTCTTCTCACTTCTGCTATCCTGATAGTACATCTAAAAATTTTGTACAAAATTAAAGACGTGACAAATGCAGAAATATTTTCCCGCCATATTACTCTTCTCACTTCTGCTATCCTGACACTACATCTAAAAATTTTGTACAAAATTAAAGACGTGATAAATGCAGAAATATTTTCTCTCCATAATACCCTTCTGACTTCTGCTATCCTGATACTTCACTTAAAATTTTGTACAAAATTAAAGACGTGACAAATGCAGAAATATTTCCCCACCGTATTACTCTTCTCACTTCTGCTATCCTGATAGTACATCTAAAAATTTTGAACCAAATTAAAGACGTGATAAATGCAGAAATATTTTCTTGCCATATTACTCTTCTCACTTCTGCTATCCTGACACTTCATGTGAAAATTTTGTACAAAATTAAAGACGTGATAAATGCAGAAATATTTTCCCGCCATATTACTCTTCTCACTTCTGCTATCCTGATACTACATCTAAAAATTTTGAACAAAATTAAAGACGTGATAAATGCAGAAATATTTTCCCGCCATATTACTCTTCTCACTTCTGCTATCCTGATACTACATCTAAAAATTTTGTACAAAATTAAAGACGTGATAAATGCAGAAATATTTTCTCTCCATAATACCCTTCTGACTTCTGCTATCCTGATACTTCACTTAAAATTTTGTACAAAATTAAAGACGTGATAAATGCAGAAATATTTTCCCGCCATATTACTCTTCTCACTTCTGCTATCCTGACACTTCATCTGAAAATTTTGTACAAAATTAAAGACGTGATAAATGCAGAAATATTTTCCCGCCATATTACTCTTCTCACTTCTGCTATCCTGACACTTCTTGTGAAAATTTTGTACAAAATTAAAGACGTGATAAATGCAGAAATATTTTCCCGCCATATTACTCTTCTCACTTCTGCTATCCTGATACTACATCTAAAAATTTTGAACAAAATTAAAGACGTGATAAATGCAGAAATATTTCCCCGCCATATTACTCTTCTTACTTCTGCTATCCTGATAGTACATCTAAAAATTTTGAACCAAACTAAAGACCTGATAAATGCAGAAATATTTTCCTGCCACATTACTCTTCTCACTTCTGCTATCCTGACACTTCATGTGAAAATTTTGTACAAAATTAAAGACGTGATAAATGCAGAAATATTTTCCCGCCATATTACTCTTCTCACTTCTGCTATCCTGATACTACATCTAAAAATTTTGTACAAAATTAAAGACGTGATAAATGCAGAAATATTTTCTCTCCATAATACCCTTCTGACTTCTGCTATCCTGATACTTCACTTAAAATTTTGTACAAAATTAAAGACGTGATAAATGCAGAAATATTTTCCCGCCATATTACTCTTCTCACTTCTGCTATCCTGACACTTCATCTGAAAATTTTGTACAAAATTAAAGACGTGATAAATGCAGAAATATTTTCCCGCCATATTACTCTTCTCACTTCTGCTATCCTGACACTTCATCTGAAAATTTTGTACAAAATTAAAAACGTAACAAATGCAGAAATATTTTCCCGCCATATTACTCTTCTCACTTCTCCTATCCTGATACTACATCTAAAAATTTTGTACAAAATTAAAGACGTGCCAAATGCAGAAATATTTTCACGCCATAATACTCTTCTCACTTCTGCTATCCTGACACTACATCTAAAAATTTTGTACAAAATTAAAGACATGACAAATGCAGAAATATTTTCCCGCCACATTACTCTTCTCACTTCTGCTATCCTGATACTACATCTAAAAATTTTGTACAAAATTATAGACGTGATAAATGCAGAAATATTTTCCCGCCATATTACTCTTCTCACTTCTACTATCCTGATACTTCATCTGAAAATGTTGTACAAAATTAAAGACGTGATAAATGCAGAAATATTTCCCCGCCATATTACTCTTCTCACTTCTACTATCGTGATACTTCATCTGAAAATGTTGTACAAAATTAAAGACGTGATAAATGCAGAAATATTTACCCACCATATTACTCTTCTCACTTCTGCTATCCTTATACTTTATCTAAAAATTTTGTACAAAATTAAAGACCTGATAAATGCAGAAATATTTACCCGCCATATTACTCTTCTCACTTCTGCTATCCTTATACTTCATCTAAAAATTTTGTACAAAATTAAAGACGTCATAAATGCAGAAATATTTCCCCACCATATTACTCTTCTCACTTCTGCTATCCTTATACTTCATCTAAAAATTTTGTACAAAATTAAAGACCTGATAAATTTACCCGCCATATTACTCTTCTCACTTCTGCTATCCTTACACTTCATCTAAAAATTTTGTACAAAATTAAAGACGTGATAAAAGCAGAAATATTTTCCCGCCATATTACTCTTCTCACTTCTGCTATCCTGACACTTCATCTGAAAATTTTGTACAAAATTAAAAACGTGACAAATGCAGAAATATTTTCGCGCCATATTACTCTTCTCACTTCTCCTATCCTGATACTACATCTAAAAATTTTGTACAAAATTAAAGACGTGACAAATGCAGAAACATTTCCCCGCCATATTACTCTTCTCACTTCTGCTATCCTGATACTACATCTAAAAATTTTGAACAAATTTAAAGACGTGATAAATGCAGAAATATTTTCTCTCCATAATACCCTTCTGACTTCTGCTATCCTGATACTTCACTTAAAATTTTGTACAAAATTAAAGACGTGACAAATGCAGAAATATTTCCCCACCATATTACTCTTCTCACTTCTGCTATCCTGATAGTACATCTAAAAATTTTGAACCAAATTAAAGACGTGATAAATGCAGAAATATTTTCCCGCCATATTACTCTTCTCACTTCTGCTATCCTGACACTTCATGTGAAAATTTTGTACAAAATTAAAGACGTGATAAATGCAGAAATATTTCCCCGCCATATTACTCTTCTCACTTCTGCTATCCTGATACTACATCAAAAAATTTTGAACAAATTTAAAGACGTGATAAATGCAGAAATATTTTCCCGCCACATTACTCTTCTCACTTCTGCTATCCTGATACTACATCTAAAAATTTTGTACAAAATTAAAGACGTGATAAATGCAGAAATATTTTCCCGCCACATTACTCTTCTCACTTCTACTATCCTAATACTTCATCTGAAAATGTTGTACAAAATTAAAGACGTGATAAATGCAGAAATATTTCCCCGCCATATTACTCTTCTCACTTCTACTATCCTGATACTTCATCTGAAAATGTTGTACAAAATTAAAGACGTGATAAATGCAGAAATATTTACCCACCATATTACTCTTCTCACTTCTGCTATCCTTATACTTCATCTAAAAATTTTGTACAAAATTAAAGACCTGATAAATTTACCCGCCATATTACTCTTCTCACTTCTGCTATCCTTACACTTCATCTAAAAATTTTGTACAAAATTAAAGACGTGACAAATGCAGAAACATTTCCCCGCCATATTACTCTTCTCACTTCTGCTATCCTGATACTACATCTAAAAATTTTGAACAAAATTAAAGACGTGATAAATGAAGAAATATTTCCCCGCCATATTACTCTTCTCACTTCTCCTATCCTGATACTACATCTAAAAATTTTGTACAAAATTAAAGACGTGACAAATGCAGAAATATTTTCCCGCCATATTACTCTTCTCACTTCTGCTATCCTGATACTACATCTAAAAATTTTGAACCAAATTAAAGACGTGATAAATGCAGAAATATTTTCCCGCCATATTACTCTTCTTACTTCGGTTATCCTGATACTACATCTAAAAATTTTGTACAAAATTAAAGACGTGACAAATGCAGAAACATTTCCCCGCCATATTACTCTTCTCACTTCTGCTATCCTGATACTACATCTAAAAATTTTGAACAATATTACAGACGTGATAAGTGCAGAAATATTTCCCCGCCATATTACTCTTCTCACTTCTGCTATCCTGATAGTACATCTAAAACTTTTGAACCAAACTAAAGACGTGATAAATGCAGAAATATTTTCCCGCCACATTACTCTTCTCACTTCTGCTATCCTGATACTACATCTAAAAATTTTGTACAAAATTAAAGACGTGATAAATGCAGAAATATTTTCCCGCCATATTACTCTTCTCACTTCTACTATCCTGATACTTCATCTGAAAATGTTGTACAAAATTAAAGACGTGATAAATGCAGAAATATTTCCCCGCCATATTACTCTTCTCACTTCTACTATCCTGATACTTCATCTGAAAATGTTGTACAAAATTAAAGACGTGATAAATGCAGAAATATTTCCCACCATATTACTCTTCTCACTTCTGCTATCCTTATACTTCATCTAAAAATTTTGTACAAAATTAAAGACCTGATAAATTTACCCGCCATATTACTCTTCTCACTTCTGCTATCCTTACACTTCATCTAAAAATTTTGTACAAAATTAAAGACATGACAAATGCAGAAATGTTTTCCCGCCATATTACTCTTCTCACTTCTGCTATCCTGACACTTCATCTGAAAATTTTGTACAAAATTAAAAACGTGACAAATGCAGAAATATTTTCCCGCCATATTACTCTTCTCACTTCTCTTATCTTGATACTACATCTAAAAATTTTGTACAAAATTAAATACGTGCCAAATGCAGAAATATTTTCCCGCCATATTACTCTTCTCACTTCTGCTATTCTGACACTACATCTAAAAATTTTGTACAAAATTAAAGACATGACAAATGCAGAAATATTTTCCCGCCATATTACTCTTCTTACTTCGGCTATCCTGATACTACATCTAAAAATTTTGTACAAAATTAAAGACGTGACAAATGCAGAAACATTTCCCCGCCATATTACTCTTCTCACTTCTGCTATCCTGATACTACATCTAAAAATTTTGAACAAATTTAAAGACGTGATAAATGCAGAAATATTTTCCCGCCATATTACTCTTCTCACTTCTGCTATCCTGACACTTCATCTGAAAATTTTGTACAAAATTAAAAACGTGAAAAATGCAGAAATATTTTCCCGCCTCATTACTCTTCTCACTTCTGCTATCCTGATACTACATCTAAAAATTTTGTACAAAATTAAAGACGTGACAAATGCAGAAATATTTTCCCGCCATATTACTCTTCTCACTTCTCCTATCCTGATACTACATCTAAAAATTTTGTACAAAATTAAAGACGTGACAAATGCAGAAATATTTTCCCGCCTCATTACTCTTCTCACTTCTGCTATCCTGATACTACATCTACAAATTTTGTACAAAATTAAAGACATGACAAATGCAGAAATATTTTCCCGCCATATTACTCTTCTCACTTCTGCTATCCTGACACTACACCTAAAAATTTTGTACAAAATTAAAGACGTGATAAATGCAGAAATATTTTCCCGCCATATTACTCTTCTCACTTCTGCTATCCTGAGACTTCAATTGAAAATTTTGTACAAAATTAAAGACGTGAAAAATGCAGAAATATTTTCCCGCCATATTACTCTTCTCACTTCTGCTATCCTTATATTTCATCTAAAAATTTTGTACAAAATTAAAGACCTGATAAATTTACCCGCCATATTACTCTTCTCACTTCTGCTATCCTGAGACTTCACTTAAAATTTTGTACAAAATTAAAGACGTGACAAATGCAGAAATATTTCCCCACCATATTACTCTTCTCACTTCTGCTATCCTGATAGTACATCTAAAAATTTTGAACCAAATTAAAGACGTGATAAATGCAGAAATATTTTCCCGCCATATTACTCTTCTCACTTCTGCTATCCTGACACTTCATGTGAAAATTTTGTACAAAATTAAAGACGTGATAAATGCAGAAATATTTTCCCGCCATATTACTCTTCTCACTTCTGCTATCCTGATACTACATCTAAACATTTTGAACCAAATTAAAGACGTGATAAATGCAGAAATATTTTCCCGCCATATTACTCTTCTCACTTCTGCTATCCTGACACTTCATCTGAAAATTTTGAACCAAACTAAAGACGTGATAAATGCAGAAATATTTTCCCGCCACATTACTCTTCTCACTTCTGCTATCCTGATACTACATCTAAAAATTTTGTACAAAATTAAAGACGTGACAAATGCAGAAATATTTTCCCGCCATATTACTCTTCTCACTTCTGCTATCCTGATACTACATCTAAAAATTTTGTACAAAATTAAAGACGTGATAAATGCAGAAATATTTTCTCTCCATAATACCCTTCTGACTTCTGCTATCCTGATACTTCACTTAAAATTTTGTACAAAATTAAAGACGTGATAAATGCAGAAATATTTTCCCGCCATATTACTCTTCTCACTTCTGCTATCCTGATACTTCAATTGAAAATTTTGTACAAAATTAAAGACGTGAAAAATGCAGAAATATTTTCCCGCCACATTACTCTTCTCACTTCTGCTATCCTGATACTACATCTAAAAATTTTGTACAAAATTAAAGACGTGACAAATGCAGAAATATTTTCCCGCCATATTACTCTTCTCACTTCTGCTATCCTGATACTACATCTAAAAATTTTGTACAAAATTAGAGACGTGACAAATGCAGAAATATTTTCCCGCCATATTACTCTTCTCACTTCTGCTATCCTGACACTACACCTAAAAATTTTGTACAAAATTAAAGACGTGATAAATGCAGAAATATTTTCTCTCCATAATACCCTTCTGACTTCTGCTATCCTGATACTTCACTTAAAATTTTGTACAAAATTAAAGACGTGACAAATCCAGAAATATTTTCCCGCCTCATTACTCTTCTCACTTCTGCTATCCTGATACTACATCTACAAATTTTGTACAAAATTAAAGACATGACAAATGCAGAAATATTTTCCCGCCATATTACTCTTCTCACTTCTGCTATCCTGACACTTCATCTGAAAATTTTGTACAAAATTAAAAACGTGACAAATGCAGAAATATTTTCCCGCCATATTACTCTTCTCACTTCTCCTATCCTGATACTACATCTAAAAATTTTATACAAAATTAAATACGTGCCAAATGCAGAAATATTTTCCCGCCATATTACTCTTCTCACTTCTGCTATCCTGACACTACATCTAAAAATTTAGTACAAAATTAAAGACATGACAAATGCAGAAATATTTTCCCGCCATATTACTCTTCTCACTTCTGCTATCCTGACACTTCATCTGAAAATTTTGTACAAAATTAAAAACGTGACAAATGCAGAAATATTTTCCCGCCATATTACTCTTCTCACTTCTCCTATCCTGATACTACATCTAAAAATTTTGTACAAAATTAAATACGTGCCAAATGCAGAAATATTTTCCCGCCATATTACTCTTCTCACTTCTGCTATCCTGACACTACATCTAAAAATTTAGTACAAAATTAAAGACATGACAAATGCAGAAATATTTTCCCGCCATATTACTCTTCTCACTTCTGCTATCCTGACACTTCATCTGAAAATTTTGTACAAAATTAAAAACGTGACAAATGCAGAAATATTTTCCCGCCATATTACTCTTCTCACTTCTGCTATCCTGACACTACACCTAAAAATTTTGTACAAAATTAAAGACGTGATAAATGCAGAAATATTTTCCCGCCATATTACTCTTCTCACTTCTGCTATCCTGAGACTTCAATTGAAAATTTTGTACAAAATTAAAGACGTGAAAAATGCAGAAATATTTTCCCGCCATATTACTCTTCTCACTTCTGCTATCCTTATATTTCATCTAAAAATTTTGTACAAAATTAAAGACCTGATAAATTTACCCGCCATATTAATCTTCTCACTTCTGCTATCCTGATAGTACATCTAAAAATTTTGAACCAAATTAAAGACGTGATAAATGCAGAAATATTTTCCCGCCATATTACTCTTCTTACTTCTGCTATCCTGATACTACATCTAAAAATTTTGTACAAAATTAAAGACGTGACAAATGCAGAAATATTTTCCCGCCATATTACTCTTCTCACTTCTCCTATCCTGATACTACATCTAAAAATTTTGTACAAAATTAAAGACGTGACAAATGCAGAAATATTTTCCCGCCTCATTACTCTTCTCACTTCTGCTATCCTTATATTTCATCTAAAAATTTTGTACAAAATTAAAGACCTGATAAATTTACCCGCCATATTACTCTTCTCACTTCTGCTATCCTGATAGTACATCTAAAAATTTTGAACCAAATTAAAGACGTGATAAATGCAGAAATATTTTCCCGCCATATTACTCTTCTCACTTCTGCTATCCTGATACTACATCTAAAAATTTTGTACAAAATTAAAGACGTGACAAATGCAGAAATATTTTCCCGCCATATTACTCTTCTCACTTCTGCTATCCTGACACTTCATGTGAAAATTTTGTACAAAATTAAAGACGTGATAAATGCAGAAATATTTTCCCGCCATATTACTCTTCTCACTTCTGCTATCCTGATACTACATCTAAAAATTTTGAACAAAATTAAAGACGTGATAAATGCAGAAATATTTTCCCGCCATATTACTCTTCTCACTTCTGCTATCCTGATACTACATCTAAAAATTTTGTACAAAATTAAAGACGTGATAAATGCAGAAATATTTTCCCGCCATATTACTCTTCTCACTTCTGCTATCCTGATACTTCAATTGAAAATTTTGTACAAAATTAAAGACGTGAAAAATGCAGAAATATTTTCCCGCCACATTACTCTTCTCACTTCTGCTATCCTGATAGTACATCTAAAAATTTTGTACAAAATTAAAGACGTGACAAATGCAGAAATATTTTCCCGCCATATTACTCTTCTCACTTCTGCTATCCTGACACTACATCTAAAAATTTTGTACAAAATTAAAGACGTGATAAATGCAGAAATATTTTCTCTCCATAATACCCTTCTGACTTCTGCTATCCTGATACTTCACTTAAAATTTTGTACAAAATTAAAGACGTGACAAATGCAGAAATATTTCCCCACCGTATTACTCTTCTCACTTCTGCTATCCTGATAGTACATCTAAAAATTTTGAACCAAATTAAAGACGTGATAAATGCAGAAATATTTTCCCGCCATATTACTCTTCTCACTTCTGCTATCCTGACACTTCATGTGAAAATTTTGTACAAAATTAAAGACGTGATAAATGCAGAAATATTTTCCCGCCATATTACTCTTCTCACTTCTGCTATCCTGATACTACATCTAAAAATTTTGAACAAAATTAAAGACGTGATAAATGCAGAAATATTTTCCCGCCATATTACTCTTCTCACTTCTGCTATCCTGATACTACATCTAAAAATTTTGTACAAAATTAAAGACGTGATAAATGCAGAAATATTTTCTCTCCATAATACCCTTCTGACTTCTGCTATCCTGATACTTCACTTAAAATTTTGTACAAAATTAAAGACGTGATAAATGCAGAAATATTTTCCCGCCATATTACTCTTCTCACTTCTGCTATCCTGACACTTCATCTGAAAATTTTGTACAAAATTAAAGACGTGATAAATGCAGAAATATTTTCCCGCCATATTACTCTTCTCACTTCTGCTATCCTGACACTTCTTGTGAAAATTTTGTACAAAATTAAAGACGTGATAAATGCAGAAATATTTTCCCGCCATATTACTCTTCTCACTTCTGCTATCCTGATACTACATCTAAAAATTTTGAACAAAATTAAAGACGTGATAAATGCAGAAATATTTCCCCGCCATATTACTCTTCTTACTTCTGCTATCCTGATAGTACATCTAAAAATTTTGAACCAAACTAAAGACCTGATAAATGCAGAAATATTTTCCTGCCACATTACTCTTCTCACTTCTGCTATCCTGACACTTCATGTGAAAATTTTGTACAAAATTAAAGACGTGATAAATGCAGAAATATTTTCCCGCCATATTACTCTTCTCACTTCTGCTATCCTGATACTACATCTAAAAATTTTGTACAAAATTAAAGACGTGATAAATGCAGAAATATTTTCTCTCCATAATACCCTTCTGACTTCTGCTATCCTGATACTTCACTTAAAATTTTGTACAAAATTAAAGACGTGATAAATGCAGAAATATTTTCCCGCCATATTACTCTTCTCACTTCTGCTATCCTGACACTTCATCTGAAAATTTTGTACAAAATTAAAGACGTGATAAATGCAGAAATATTTTCCCGCCATATTACTCTTCTCACTTCTGCTATCCTGACACTTCATCTGAAAATTTTGTACAAAATTAAAAACGTAACAAATGCAGAAATATTTTCCCGCCATATTACTCTTCTCACTTCTCCTATCCTGATACTACATCTAAAAATTTTGTACAAAATTAAAGACGTGCCAAATGCAGAAATATTTTCACGCCATAATACTCTTCTCACTTCTGCTATCCTGACACTACATCTAAAAATTTTGTACAAAATTAAAGACATGACAAATGCAGAAATATTTTCCCGCCACATTACTCTTCTCACTTCTGCTATCCTGATACTACATCTAAAAATTTTGTACAAAATTATAGACGTGATAAATGCAGAAATATTTTCCCGCCATATTACTCTTCTCACTTCTACTATCCTGATACTTCATCTGAAAATGTTGTACAAAATTAAAGACGTGATAAATGCAGAAATATTTCCCCGCCATATTACTCTTCTCACTTCTACTATCGTGATACTTCATCTGAAAATGTTGTACAAAATTAAAGACGTGATAAATGCAGAAATATTTACCCACCATATTACTCTTCTCACTTCTGCTATCCTTATACTTTATCTAAAAATTTTGTACAAAATTAAAGACCTGATAAATGCAGAAATATTTACCCGCCATATTACTCTTCTCACTTCTGCTATCCTTATACTTCATCTAAAAATTTTGTACAAAATTAAAGACGTCATAAATGCAGAAATATTTCCCCACCATATTACTCTTCTCACTTCTGCTATCCTTATACTTCATCTAAAAATTTTGTACAAAATTAAAGACCTGATAAATTTACCCGCCATATTACTCTTCTCACTTCTGCTATCCTTACACTTCATCTAAAAATTTTGTACAAAATTAAAGACGTGATAAAAGCAGAAATATTTTCCCGCCATATTACTCTTCTCACTTCTGCTATCCTGACACTTCATCTGAAAATTTTGTACAAAATTAAAAACGTGACAAATGCAGAAATATTTTCGCGCCATATTACTCTTCTCACTTCTCCTATCCTGATACTACATCTAAAAATTTTGTACAAAATTAAAGACGTGACAAATGCAGAAACATTTCCCCGCCATATTACTCTTCTCACTTCTGCTATCCTGATACTACATCTAAAAATTTTGAACAAATTTAAAGACGTGATAAATGCAGAAATATTTTCCCGCCATATTACTCTTCTCACTTCTGCTATCCTGACACTTCATCTGAAAATTTTGTACAAAATTAAAGACGTGAAAAATGCAGAAATATTTTCCCGCCTCATTACTCTTCTCACTTCTGCTATCCTGATATTACATCTAAAAATTTTGTACAAAATTAAAGACGTGACAAATGCAGAAATATTTTCCCGCCATATTACTCTTCTCACTTCTCCTATCCTGATACTACATCTAAAAATTTTGTACAAAATTAAAGACATGACAAATGCAGAAATATTTTCCCGCCATATTACTCTTCTTACTTCGGCTATCCTGATACTACATCTAAAAATTTTGTACAAAATTAAAGACGTGACAAATGCAGAAACATTTCCCCGCCATATTACTCTTCTCACTTCTGCTATCCTGATACTACATCTAAAAATTTTGAACAAATTTAAAGACGTGATAAATGCAGAAATATTTTCCCGCCATATTACTCTTCTCACTTCTGCTATCCTGACACTTCATCTGAAAATTTTGTACAAAATTAAAGACGTGACAAATGCAGAAATATTTTCCCGCCATATTACTCTTCTCACTTCTCCTATCCTGATACTACATCTAAAAATTTTGTACAAAATTAAAGACGTGACAAATGCAGAAATATTTTCCCGCCATATTACTCTTCTCACTTCTGCTATCCTGAGACTTCAATTGAAAATTTTGTACAAAATTAAAGACGTGACAAATGCAGAAATGTTTTCCCGCCATATTACTCTTCTTACTTCGGCTATCCTGATACTACATCGAAAAATTTTGTACAAAATTAAAGACGTGACAAATGCAGAAACATTTCCCCGCCATATTACTCATCTCACTTCTGCTATCCTGACACTTCATCTGAAAATTTTGTACAAAATTAAAGACGTGACAAATGCAGAAATATTTTCCCGCCATATTACTCTTCTCACTTCTGCTATCCTGATACTACATCTACAAATTTTGTACAAAATTAAAGACGAGACAAATGCAGAAATATTTTCCCGCCATATTACTCTTCTCACTTCTGCTATCCTGACACTACATCTAAAAATTTTGTACAAAATTAAAGACGTGATAAATGCAGAAATATTTTCTCTCCATAATACCCTTCTGACTTCTGCTATCCTGATACTTCACTTAAAATTTTGTACAAAATTAAAGACGTGATAAATGCAGAAATATTTTCCCGCCATATTACTCTTCTCACTTCTGCCATCCTGATACTTCAATTGAAAATTTTGTACAAAATTAAAGACCTGAAAAATGCAGAAATATTTTCCCGCCATATTACTCTTCTCACTTCTGCTATCCTGATACTACATCTAAAAATTTTGAACAAAATTAAAGACGTGATAAATGCAGAAATATTTCCCCGCCATATTACTCTTCTCACTTCTGCTATCCTGATAGTACATCTAAAAATTTTGTACAAAATTAAAGACGTGACAAATGCAGAAATATTTTCCCGCCATATTACTCTTCTCACTTCTGCTATCCTGACACTACATCTAAAAATTTTGTACAAAATTAAAGACGTGATAAATGCAGAAATATTTTCTCTCCATAATACCCTTCTGACTTCTGCTATCCTGATACTTCACTTAAAATTTTGTACAAAATTAAAGACGTGATAAATGCAGAAATATTTTCCCGCCATATTACTCTTCTCACTTCTGCCATCCTGATACTTCAATTGAAAATTTTGTACAAAATTAAAGACCTGAAAAATGCAGAAATATTTTCCCGCCATATTACTCTTCTCACTTCTGCTATCCTGATACTACATCTAAAAATTTTGAACAAAATTAAAGACGTGATAAATGCAGAAATATTTCCCCGCCATATTACTCTTCTCACTTCTGCTATCCTGATAGTACATCTAAAAATTTTGTACAAAATTAAAGACGTGACAAATGCAGAAATATTTTCTCTCCATAATACCCTTCTGACTTCTGCTATCCTGATACTTCACTTAAAATTTTGTACAAAATTAAAGACGTGACAAATGCAGAAATATTTCCCCACCATATTACTCTTCTCACTTCTGCTATCCTGATAGTACATCTAAAAATTTTGAACCAAATTAAAGACGTGATAAATGCAGAAATATTTTCCCGCCATATTACTCTTCTCACTTCTGCCATCCTGACACTTCATGTGAAAATTTTGTACAAAATTAAAGACGTGATAAATGCAGAAATATTTTCCCGCCATATTACTCTTCTCACTTCTGCTATCCTGATACTACATCTAAAAATTTTGAACAAAATTAAAGACGTGATAAATGCAGAAATATTTCCCCGCCATATTACTCCTCTCACTTCTGCTATCCTGATAGTACATCTAAAAATTTTGAACCAAACTAAAGACGTGATAAATGCAGAAATATTTTCCCTCCACATTACTCTTCTCACTTCTGCTATCCTGATACTACATTTAAAATTTTGTACAAAATTAAAGACGTGATAAATGCAGAAATATTTTCCCGCCATATTACTCTTCTCACTTCTACTATCCTGATACTTCATCTGAAAATGTTGTACAAAATTAAAGACGTGATAAATGCAGAAATATTTACCCACCATATTACTCTTCTCACTTCTGCTATCCTTATACTTCATCTAAAAATTTTGTACAAAATTAAAGACATGACAAATGCAGAAATATTTTCCCGCCATATTACTCTTCTTAATTTGGCTATCCTGATACTACATCTAAAAATTTTGTACAAAATTAAAGACGTGACAAATGCAGAAACATTTCCCCGCCATATTACTCTTCTCACTTCTGCTATCCTGATACTACATCTAAAAATTTTGAACAAAATTAAAGACGTGATAAATGCAGAAACATTTCCCCGCCATATTACTCTTCTCACTTCTGCTATCCTGACACTTCATCTGAAAATTTTGTACAAAATTAAAAACGTGACAAATGCAGAAATATTTTCCCGCCATATTACTCTTCTCACTTCTCCTATCCTGATACTACATCTAAAAATTTTGTACAAAATTAAAGACGTGCCAAATGCAGAAATATTTCCCCGCCATATTACTCTTCTCACTTCTGCTATCCTGATACTTCATCTAAAAATTTTGTACAAAATTAAAGACGTGACAAATGCAGAAATATTTCCCCGCCATATTACTCTTCTCACTTCTGCTATCCTGATAGTACTTCAAAAAATTTTGAACCAAACTAAAGACGTGATAAATGCAGAAATATTTTCCCGTCACATTACTCTTCTCACTTCTGCTATCCTGATACTACATCTAAAAATTTTGTACAAAATTAAAGACGTGATAAATGCAGAAATATTTTCCCGCCATATTACTCTTCTCACTTCTACTATCCTAATACTTCATCTGAAAATGTTGTACAAAATTAAAAAAGTGATAAATGCAGAAATATTTCCCCGCCATATTACTCTTCTCACTTCTACTATCCTGATACTTCATCTGAAAATGTTGTACAAAATTAAAGACGTGATAAATGCAGAAATATTTACCCACCATATTACTCTTCTCACTTCTGCTATCCTTATACTTCATCTAAAAATTTTGTACAAAATTAAAGACCTGATAAATTTACCCGCCATATTACTCTTCTCACTTCTGCTATCCTTACACTTCATCTAAAAATTTTGTACAAAATTAAAGACATGACAAATGCAGAAATGTTTTCCCGCCATATTACTCTTCTCACTTCTGCTATCCTGACACTTCATCTGAAAATTTTGTACAAAATTAAAAACGTGACAAATGCAGAAATATTTTCCCGCCATATTACTCTTCTCACTTCTCCTATCCTGATACTACATCTAAAAATTTTGTACAAAATTAAATACGTGCCAAATGCAGAAATATTTTCCCGCCATATTACTCTTCTCACTTCTGCTATCCTGATACTACATCTAAAAATTTTGTACAAAATTAAAGACGTGACAAATGCAGAAACATTTCCCCGCCATATTACTCTTCTCACTTCTGCTATCCTGATACTACATCTAAAAATTTTGAACAAATTTAAAGACGTGATAAATGCAAAAATATTTTCCCGCCATATTACTCTTCTCACTTCTGCTATCCTGACACTTCATCTGAAAATTTTGTACAAAATTAAAGACGTGAAAAATGCAGAAATATTTTCCCGCCTCATTACTCTTCTCACTTCTGCTATCCTGATACTACATCTAAAAATTTTGAACAAATTTAAAGACGTGATAAATGCAGAAATATTTTCTCTCCATAATACCCTTCTGACTTCTGCTATCCTGATACTTCACTTAAAATTTTGTACAAAATTAAAGACGTGACAAATGCAGAAATATTTCCCCACCATATTACTCTTCTCACTTCTGCTATCCTGATAGTACATCTAAAAATTTTGAACCAAATTAAAGACGTGATAAATGCAGAAATATTTTCCCGCCATATTACTCTTCTCACTTCTGCTATCCTGACACTTCATGTGAAAATTTTGTACAAAATTAAAGACGTGATAAATGCAGAAATATTTCCCCGCCATATTACTCTTCTCACTTCTGCTATCCTGATAGTACATCTAAAAATTTTGAACCAAACTAAAGACGTGATAAATGCAGAAATATTTTCCCGCCACATTACTCTTCTCACTTCTGCTATCCTGATACTACATCTAAAAATTTTGTACAAAATTAAAGACGTGATAAATGCAGAAATATTTTCCCGCCATATTACTCTTCTCACTTCTGCTATCCTGACACTTCATGTGAAAATTTTGTACAAAATTAAAGACGTGATAAATGCAGAAATATTTTCCCGCCATATTACTCTTCTCACTTCTGCTATCCTGATACTACATCTAAACATTTTGAACCAAATTAAAGACGTGATAAATGCAGAAATATTTTCCCGCCATATTACTCTTCTCACTTCTGCTATCCTGACACTTCATCTGAAAATTTTGAACCAAACTAAAGACGTGATAAATGCAGAAATATTTTCCCGCCACATTACTCTTCTCACTTCTGCTATCCTGATACTACATCTAAAAATTTTGTACAAAATTAAAGACGTGACAAATGCAGAAATATTTTCCCGCCATATTACTCTTCTCACTTCTGCTATCCTGATACTACATCTAAAAATTTTGTACAAAATTAAAGACGTGATAAATGCAGAAATATTTTCTCTCCATAATACCCTTCTGACTTCTGCTATCCTGATACTTCACTTAAAATTTTGTACAAAATTAAAGACGTGATAAATGCAGAAATATTTTCCCGCCATATTACTCTTCTCACTTCTGCTATCCTGATACTTCAATTGAAAATTTTGTACAAAATTAAAGACGTGAAAAATGCAGAAATATTTTCCCGCCACATTACTCTTCTCACTTCTGCTATCCTGATACTACATCTAAAAATTTTGTACAAAATTAAAGACGTGACAAATGCAGAAATATTTTCCCGCCATATTACTCTTCTCACTTCTGCTATCCTGATACTACATCTAAAAATTTTGTACAAAATTAGAGACGTGACAAATGCAGAAATATTTTCCCGCCATATTACTCTTCTCACTTCTGCTATCCTGACACTACACCTAAAAATTTTGTACAAAATTAAAGACGTGATAAATGCAGAAATATTTTCTCTCCATAATACCCTTCTGACTTCTGCTATCCTGATACTTCACTTAAAATTTTGTACAAAATTAAAGACGTGACAAATCCAGAAATATTTTCCCGCCTCATTACTCTTCTCACTTCTGCTATCCTGATACTACATCTACAAATTTTGTACAAAATTAAAGACATGACAAATGCAGAAATATTTTCCCGCCATATTACTCTTCTCACTTCTGCTATCCTGACACTTCATCTGAAAATTTTGTACAAAATTAAAAACGTGACAAATGCAGAAATATTTTCCCGCCATATTACTCTTCTCACTTCTCCTATCCTGATACTACATCTAAAAATTTTATACAAAATTAAATACGTGCCAAATGCAGAAATATTTTCCCGCCATATTACTCTTCTCACTTCTGCTATCCTGACACTACATCTAAAAATTTAGTACAAAATTAAAGACATGACAAATGCAGAAATATTTTCCCGCCATATTACTCTTCTCACTTCTGCTATCCTGACACTTCATCTGAAAATTTTGTACAAAATTAAAAACGTGACAAATGCAGAAATATTTTCCCGCCATATTACTCTTCTCACTTCTGCTATCCTGACACTACATCTAAAAATTTAGTACAAAATTAAAGACATGACAAATGCAGAAATATTTTCCCGCCATATTACTCTTCTCACTTCTGCTATCCTGACACTACATCTAAAAATTTAGTACAAAATTAAAGACATGACAAATGCAGAAATATTTTCCCGCCATATTACTCTTCTCACTTCTGCTATCCTGACACTACATCTAAAAATTTAGTACAAAATTAAAGACATGACAAATGCAGAAATATTTTCCCGCCATATTACTCTTCTCACTTCTGCTATCCTGACACTACATCTAAAAATTTAGTACAAAATTAAAGACATGACAAATGCAGAAATATTTTCCCGCCATATTACTCTTCTCACTTCTGCTATCCTGACACTTCATCTGAAAATTTTGTACAAAATTAAAAACGTGACAAATGCAGAAATATTTTCCCGCCATATTACTCTTCTCACTTCTGCTATCCTGACACTACATCTAAAAATTTAGTACAAAATTAAAGACATGACAAATGCAGAAATATTTTCCCGCCATATTACTCTTCTCACTTCTGCTATCCTGACACTACATCTAAAAATTTAGTACAAAATTAAAGACATGACAAATGCAGAAATATTTTCCCGCCATATTACTCTTCTCACTTCTGCTATCCTGACACTACATCTAAAAATTTAGTACAAAATTAAAGACATGACAAATGCAGAAACATTTCCCCGCCATATTACTCTTCTCACTTCTGCTATCCTGATACTACATCTAAAAATTTTGAACAAATTTAAAGACGTGATAAATGCAGAAATATTTTCCCGCCATATTACTCTTCTCACTTCTGCTATCCTGACACTTCATCTGAAAATTTTGTACAAAATTAAAGGCGTGAAAAATGCAGAAATATTTTCCCGCCTCATTACTCTTCTCACTTCTGCTATCCTGATATTACATCTAAAAATTTTGTACAAAATTAAAGACGTGACAAATGCAGAAATATTTTCCCGCCATATTACTCTTCTCACTTCTCCTATCCTGATACTACATCTAAAAATTTTGTACAAAATTAAAGACGTGACAAATCCAGAAATATTTTCCCGCCATATTACTCTTCTCACTTCTGCTATCCTGATACTACATCTAAAAATTTTGTACAAAATTAAAGACGTGACAAATGCAGAAATATTTTCCCGCCATATTACTCTTTTCACTTCTGCTATCCTGACACTACATCTAAAAATTTTGTACAAAATTAAAGACGTGATAAATGCAGAAATATTTCCCCACCATATTACTCTTCTCACTTCTGCTATCCTTATACTTCATCTAAAAATTTTGTACAAAATTAAAGACCTGATAAATGCAGAAATATTTACCCGCCATATTACTCTTCTCACTTCTGCTATCCTTATACTTCATCTAAAAATTTTGTACAAAATAAAGACGTGATAAATGCAGAAATATTTCCCCACCATATTACTCTTCTCATTTCTGCTATCCTTATATTTCATCTAAAAATTTTGTACAAAATTAAAGACCTGATAAATTTACCCGCCATATTAATCTTCTCACTTCTGCTATCCTGATAGTACATCTAAAAATTTTGAACCAAATTAAAGACGTGATAAATGCAGAAATATTTTCCCGCCATATTACTCTTCTCACTTCTGCTATCCTGATACTACATCTAAAAATTTTGTACAAAATTAAAGACGTGACAAATGCAGAAATATTTTCCCGCCATATTACTCTTCTCACTTCTCCTATCCTGATACTACATCTAAAAATTTTGTACAAAATTAAAGACGTGACAAATGCAGAAATATTTTCCCGCCTCATTACTCTTCTCACTTCTGCTATCCTTATATTTCATCTAAAAATTTTGTACAAAATTAAAGACCTGATAAATTTACCCGCCATATTACTCTTCTCACTTCTGCTATCCTGATAGTACATCTAAAAATTTTGAACCAAATTAAAGACGTGATAAATGCAGAAATATTTTCCCGCCATATTACTCTTCTCACTTCTGCTATCCTGATACTACATCTAAAAATTTTGTACAAAATTAAAGACGTGACAAATGCAGAAATATTTTCCCGCCATATTACTCTTCTCACTTCTGCTATCCTGACACTTCATGTGAAAATTTTGTACAAAATTAAAGACGTGATAAATGCAGAAATATTTTCCCGCCATATTACTCTTCTCACTTCTGCTATCCTGATACTACATCTAAAAATTTTGAACAAAATTAAAGACGTGATAAATGCAGAAATATTTCCCCGCCATATTACTCTTCTTACTTCTGCTATCCTGATAGTACATCTAAAAATTTTGAACCAAACTAAAGACCTGATAAATGCAGAAATATTTTCCCGCCACATTACTCTTCTCACTTCTGCTATCCTGACACTTCATGTGAAAATTTTGTACAAAATTAAAGACGTGATAAATGCAGAAATATTTTCCCGCCATATTACTCTTCTCACTTCTGCTATCCTGATACTACATCTAAAAATTTTGTACAAAATTAAAGACGTGATAAATGCAGAAATATTTTCCCGCCATATTACTCTTCTCACTTCTGCTATCCTGATACTTCAATTGAAAATTTTGTACAAAATTAAAGACGTGAAAAATGCAGAAATATTTTCCCGCCACATTACTCTTCTCACTTCTGCTATCCTGATAGTACATCTAAAAATTTTGTACAAAATTAAAGACGTGACAAATGCAGAAATATTTTCCCGCCATATTACTCTTCTCACTTCTGCTATCCTGACACTACATCTAAAAATTTTGTACAAAATTAAAGACGTGATAAATGCAGAAATATTTTCTCTCCATAATACCCTTCTGACTTCTGCTATCCTGATACTTCACTTAAAATTTTGTACAAAATTAAAGACGTGACAAATGCAGAAATATTTCCCCACCGTATTACTCTTCTCACTTCTGCTATCCTGATAGTACATCTAAAAATTTTGAACCAAATTAAAGACGTGATAAATGCAGAAATATTTTCCCGCCATATTACTCTTCTCACTTCTGCTATCCTGACACTTCATGTGAAAATTTTGTACAAAATTAAAGACGTGATAAATGCAGAAATATTTTCCCGCCATATTACTCTTCTCACTTCTGCTATCCTGATACTACATCTAAAAATTTTGAACAAAATTAAAGACGTGATAAATGCAGAAATATTTTCCCGCCATATTACTCTTCTCACTTCTGCTATCCTGATACTACATCTAAAAATTTTGTACAAAATTAAAGACGTGATAAATGCAGAAATATTTTCTCTCCATAATACCCTTCTGACTTCTGCTATCCTGATACTTCACTTAAAATTTTGTACAAAATTAAAGACGTGATAAATGCAGAAATATTTTCCCGCCATATTACTCTTCTCACTTCTGCTATCCTGACACTTCATCTGAAAATTTTGTACAAAATTAAAGACGTGATAAATGCAGAAATATTTTCCCGCCATATTACTCTTCTCACTTCTGCTATCCTGACACTTCATGTGAAAATTTTGTACAAAATTAAAGACGTGATAAATGCAGAAATATTTTCCCGCCATATTACTCTTCTCACTTCTGCTATCCTGATACTACATCTAAAAATTTTGAACAAAATTAAAGACGTGATAAATGCAGAAATATTTCCCCGCCATATTACTCTTCTTACTTCTGCTATCCTGATAGTACATCTAAAAATTTTGAACCAAACTAAAGACCTGATAAATGCAGAAATATTTTCCCGCCACATTACTCTTCTCACTTCTGCTATCCTGACACTTCATGTGAAAATTTTGTACAAAATTAAAGACGTGATAAATGCAGAAATATTTTCCCGCCATATTACTCTTCTCACTTCTGCTATCCTGATACTACATCTAAAAATTTTGTACAAAATTAAAGACGTGATAAATGCAGAAATATTTTCTCTCCATAATACCCTTCTGACTTCTGCTATCCTGATACTTCACTTAAAATTTTGTACAAAATTAAAGACGTGATAAATGCAGAAATATTTTCCCGCCATATTACTCTTCTCACTTCTGCTATCCTGACACTTCATCTGAAAATTTTGTACAAAATTAAAGACGTGATAAATGCAGAAATATTTTCCCGCCATATTACTCTTCTCACTTCTGCTATCCTGACACTTCATCTGAAAATTTTGTACAAAATTAAAAACGTAACAAATGCAGAAATATTTTCCCGCCATATTACTCTTCTCACTTCTCCTATCCTGATACTACATCTAAAAATTTTGTACAAAATTAAAGACGTGCCAAATGCAGAAATATTTTCACGCCATAATACTCTTCTCACTTCTGCTATCCTGACACTACATCTAAAAATTTTGTACAAAATTAAAGACATGACAAATGCAGAAATATTTTCCCGCCACATTACTCTTCTCACTTCTGCTATCCTGATACTACATCTAAAAATTTTGTACAAAATTATAGACGTGATAAATGCAGAAATATTTTCCCGCCATATTACTCTTCTCACTTCTACTATCCTGATACTTCATCTGAAAATGTTGTACAAAATTAAAGACGTGATAAATGCAGAAATATTTCCCCGCCATATTACTCTTCTCACTTCTACTATCGTGATACTTCATCTGAAAATGTTGTACAAAATTAAAGACGTGATAAATGCAGAAATATTTACCCACCATATTACTCTTCTCACTTCTGCTATCCTTATACTTTATCTAAAAATTTTGTACAAAATTAAAGACCTGATAAATGCAGAAATATTTACCCGCCATATTACTCTTCTCACTTCTGCTATCCTTATACTTCATCTAAAAATTTTGTACAAAATTAAAGACGTCATAAATGCAGAAATATTTCCCCACCATATTACTCTTCTCACTTCTGCTATCCTTATACTTCATCTAAAAATTTTGTACAAAATTAAAGACCTGATAAATTTACCCGCCATATTACTCTTCTCACTTCTGCTATCCTTACACTTCATCTAAAAATTTTGTACAAAATTAAAGACGTGATAAAAGCAGAAATATTTTCCCGCCATATTACTCTTCTCACTTCTGCTATCCTGACACTTCATCTGAAAATTTTGTACAAAATTAAAAACGTGACAAATGCAGAAATATTTTCGCGCCATATTACTCTTCTCACTTCTCCTATCCTGATACTACATCTAAAAATTTTGTACAAAATTAAAGACGTGACAAATGCAGAAACATTTCCCCGCCATATTACTCTTCTCACTTCTGCTATCCTGATACTACATCTAAAAATTTTGAACAAATTTAAAGACGTGATAAATGCAGAAATATTTTCCCGCCATATTACTCTTCTCACTTCTGCTATCCTGACACTTCATCTGAAAATTTTGTACAAAATTAAAGACGTGAAAAATGCAGAAATATTTTCCCGCCTCATTACTCTTCTCACTTCTGCTATCCTGATATTACATCTAAAAATTTTGTACAAAATTAAAGACGTGACAAATGCAGAAATATTTTCCCGCCATATTACTCTTCTCACTTCTCCTATCCTGATACTACATCTAAAAATTTTGTACAAAATTAAAGACATGACAAATGCAGAAATATTTTCCCGCCATATTACTCTTCTTACTTCGGCTATCCTGATACTACATCTAAAAATTTTGTACAAAATTAAAGACGTGACAAATGCAGAAACATTTCCCCGCCATATTACTCTTCTCACTTCTGCTATCCTGATACTACATCTAAAAATTTTGAACAAATTTAAAGACGTGATAAATGCAGAAATATTTTCCCGCCATATTACTCTTCTCACTTCTGCTATCCTGACACTTCATCTGAAAATTTTGTACAAAATTAAAGACGTGACAAATGCAGAAATATTTTCCCGCCATATTACTCTTCTCACTTCTCCTATCCTGATACTACATCTAAAAATTTTGTACAAAATTAAAGACGTGACAAATGCAGAAATATTTTCCCGCCATATTACTCTTCTCACTTCTGCTATCCTGAGACTTCAATTGAAAATTTTGTACAAAATTAAAGACGTGACAAATGCAGAAATGTTTTCCCGCCATATTACTCTTCTTACTTCGGCTATCCTGATACTACATCGAAAAATTTTGTACAAAATTAAAGACGTGACAAATGCAGAAACATTTCCCCGCCATATTACTCATCTCACTTCTGCTATCCTGACACTTCATCTGAAAATTTTGTACAAAATTAAAGACGTGACAAATGCAGAAATATTTTCCCGCCATATTACTCTTCTCACTTCTGCTATCCTGATACTACATCTACAAATTTTGTACAAAATTAAAGACGTGACAAATGCAGAAATATTTTCCCGCCATATTACTCTTCTCACTTCTGCTATCCTGACACTACATCTAAAAATTTTGTACAAAATTAAAGACGTGATAAATGCAGAAATATTTTCTCTCCATAATACCCTTCTGACTTCTGCTATCCTGATACTTCACTTAAAATTTTGTACAAAATTAAAGACGTGATAAATGCAGAAATATTTTCCCGCCATATTACTCTTCTCACTTCTGCCATCCTGATACTTCAATTGAAAATTTTGTACAAAATTAAAGACCTGAAAAATGCAGAAATATTTTCCCGCCATATTACTCTTCTCACTTCTGCTATCCTGATACTACATCTAAAAATTTTGAACAAAATTAAAGACGTGATAAATGCAGAAATATTTCCCCGCCATATTACTCTTCTCACTTCTGCTATCCTGATAGTACATCTAAAAATTTTGTACAAAATTAAAGACGTGACAAATGCAGAAATATTTTCCCGCCATATTACTCTTCTCACTTCTGCTATCCTGACACTACATCTAAAAATTTTGTACAAAATTAAAGACGTGATAAATGCAGAAATATTTTCTCTCCATAATACCCTTCTGACTTCTGCTATCCTGATACTTCACTTAAAATTTTGTACAAAATTAAAGACGTGACAAATGCAGAAATATTTCCCCACCATATTACTCTTCTCACTTCTGCTATCCTGATAGTACATCTAAAAATTTTGAACCAAATTAAAGACGTGATAAATGCAGAAATATTTTCCCGCCATATTACTCTTCTCACTTCTGCCATCGTGACACTTCATGTGAAAATTTTGTACAAAATTAAAGACGTGATAAATGCAGAAATATTTTCCCGCCATATTACTCTTCTCACTTCTGCTATCCTGATACTACATCTAAAAATTTTGAACAAAATTAAAGACGTGATAAATGCAGAAATATTTCCCCGCCATATTACTCCTCTCACTTCTGCTATCCTGATAGTACATCTAAAAATTTTGAACCAAACTAAAGACGTGATAAATGCAGAAATATTTTCCCTCCACATTACTCTTCTCACTTCTGCTATCCTGATACTACATTTAAAATTTTGTACAAAATTAAAGACGTGATAAATGCAGAAATATTTTCCCGCCATATTACTCTTCTCACTTCTACTATCCTGATACTTCATCTGAAAATGTTGTACAAAATTAAAGACGTGATAAATGCAGAAATATTTACCCACCATATTACTCTTCTCACTTCTGCTATCCTTATACTTCATCTAAAAATTTTGTACAAAATTAAAGACATGACAAATGCAGAAATATTTTCCCGCCATATTACTCTTCTTAATTTGGCTATCCTGATACTACATCTAAAAATTTTGTACAAAATTAAAGACGTGACAAATGCAGAAACATTTCCCCGCCATATTACTCTTCTCACTTCTGCTATCCTGACACTTCATCTGAAAATTTTGTACAAAATTAAAAACGTGACAAATGCAGAAATATTTTCCCGCCATATTACTCTTCTCACTTCTCCTATCCTGATACTACATCTAAAAATTTTGTACAAAATTAAAGACGTGCCAAATGCAGAAATATTTCCCCGCCATATTACTCTTCTCACTTCTGCTATCCTGATACTTCATCTAAAAATTTTGTACAAAATTAAAGACGTGACAAATGCAGAAATATTTCCCCGCCATATTACTCTTCTCACTTCTGCTATCCTGATACTACATCTAAAAATTTTGAACAAATTTAAAGACGTGATAAATGCAAAAATATTTTCCCGCCATATTACTCTTCTCACTTCTCCTATCCTGATACTACATCTAAAAATTTTGTACAAAATTAAAGACGTGATAAATGCAGAAATATTTTCCCGCCATATTACTCTTCTCACTTCTACTATCCTAATACTTCATCTGAAAATGTTGTACAAAATTAAAGACGTGATAAATGCAGAAATATTTTCCCGCCATATTACTCTTCTCACTTCTCCTATCCTGATACTACATCTAAAAATTTTGTACAAAATTAAAGACGTGATAAATGCAGAAATATTTTCCCGCCATATTACTCTTCTCACTTCTACTATCCTAATACTTCATCTGAAAATGTTGTACAAAATTAAAAAAGTGATAAATGCAGAAATATTTCCCCGCCATATTACTCTTCTCACTTCTACTATCCTGATACTTCATCTGAAAATGTTGTACAAAATTAAAGACGTGATAAATGCAGAAATATTTACCCACCATATTACTCTTCTCACTTCTGCTATCCTTATACTTCATCTAAAAATTTTGTACAAAATTAAAGACCTGATAAATTTACCCGCCATATTACTCTTCTCACTTCTGCTATCCTTACACTTCATCTAAAAATTTTGTACAAAATTAAAGACATGACAAATGCAGAAATGTTTTCCCGCCATATTACTCTTCTCACTTCTGCTATCCTGACACTTCATCTGAAAATTTTGTACAAAATTAAAAACGTGACAAATGCAGAAATATTTTCCCGCCATATTACTCTTCTCACTTCTCCTATCCTGATACTACATCTAAAAATTTTGTACAAAATTAAATACGTGCCAAATGCAGAAATATTTTCCCGCCATATTACTCTTCTCACTTCTGCTATCCTGATACTACATCTAAAAATTTTGTACAAAATTAAAGACGTGACAAATGCAGAAACATTTCCCCGCCATATTACTCTTCTCACTTCTGCTATCCTGATACTACATCTAAAAATTTTGAACAAATTTAAAGACGTGATAAATGCAAAAATATTTTCCCGCCATATTACTCTTCTCACTTCTGCTATCCTGACACTTCATCTGAAAATTTTGTACAAAATTAAAGACGTGAAAAATGCAGAAATATTTTCCCGCCTCATTACTCTTCTCACTTCTGCTATCCTGATACTACATCTAAAAATTTTGAACAAATTTAAAGACGTGATAAATGCAGAAATATTTTCTCTCCATAATACCCTTCTGACTTCTGCTATCCTGATACTTCACTTAAAATTTTGTACAAAATTAAAGACGTGACAAATGCAGAAATATTTCCCCACCATATTACTCTTCTCACTTCTGCTATCCTGATAGTACATCTAAAAATTTTGAACCAAATTAAAGACGTGATAAATGCAGAAATATTTTCCCGCCATATTACTCTTCTCACTTCTGCTATCCTGACACTTCATGTGAAAATTTTGTACAAAATTAAAGACGTGATAAATGCAGAAATATTTCCCCGCCATATTACTCTTCTCACTTCTGCTATCCTGATAGTACATCTAAAAATTTTGAACCAAACTAAAGACGTGATAAATGCAGAAATATTTTCCCGCCACATTACTCTTCTCACTTCTGCTATCCTGATACTACATCTAAAAATTTTGTACAAAATTAAAGACGTGATAAATGCAGAAATATTTTCCCGCCATATTACTCTTCTCAATTCTACTATCCTGATACTTCATCTGAAAATGTTGTACAAAATTAAAGACGTGATAAATGCAGAAATATTTACCCACCATATTACTCTTCTCACTTCTGCTATCCTTATACTTCATCTAAAAATTTTGTACAAAATTAAAGACATGACAAATGCAGAAATATTTTCCCGCCATATTACTCTTCTTAATTTGGCTATCCTGATACTACATCTAAAAATTTTGTACAAAATTAAAGACGTGACAAATGCAGAAACATTTCCCCGCCATATTACTCTTCTCACTTCTGCTATCCTGATACTACATCTAAAAATTTTGTACAAAATTAAAGACGTGACAAATGCAGAAACATTTCCCCGCCATATTACTCTTCTCACTTCTGCTATCCTGATACTACATCTAAAAATTTTGAACAAATTTAAAGACGTGATAAATGCAGGAATATTTTCTCTCCATAATACCCTTCTGACTTCTGCTATCCTGATACTTCACTTAAAATTTTGTACAAAATTAAAGACGTGACAAATGCAGAAATATTTCCCCACCATATTACTCTTCTCACTTCTGCTATCCTGATAGTACATCTAAAAATTTTGAACCAAATTAAAGACGTGATAAATGCAGAAATATTTTCCCGCCATATTACTCTTCTCACTTCTGCTATCCTGACACTTCATGTGAAAATTTTGTACAAAATTAAAGACGTGATAAATGCAGAAATATTTCCCCGCCATATTACTCTTCTCACTTCTGCTATCCTGATACTACATCAAAAAATTTTGAACAAATTTAAAGACGTGATAAATGCAGAAATATTTTCCCGCCACATTACTCTTCTCACTTCTGCTATCCTGATACTACATCTAAAAATTTTGTACAAAATTAAAGACGTGACAAATGCAGAAATATTTTCCCGCCATATTACTCTTCTCACTTCTACTATCCTAATACTTCATCTGAAAATGTTGTACAAAATTAAAGACGTGATAAATGCAGAAATATTTCCCCGCCATATTACTCTTCTCACTTCTACTATCCTGATACTTCATCTGAAAATGTTGTACAAAATTAAAGACGTGATAAATGCAGAAATATTTACCCACCATATTACTCTTCTCACTTCTGCTATCCTTATACTTCATCTAAAAATTTTGTACAAAATTAAAGACCTGATAAATTTACCCGCCATATTACTCTTCTCACTTCTGCTATCCTTACACTTCATCTAAAAATTTTGTACAAAATTAAAGACATGACAAATGCAGAAATGTTTTCCCGCCATATTACTCTTCTCACTTCTGCTATCCTGACACTTCATCTGAAAATTTTGTACAAAATTAAAAACGTGACAAATGCAGAAATATTTTCCCGCCATATTACTCTTCTCACTTCTCCTATCCTGATACTACATCTAAAAATTTTGTACAAAATTAAATACGTGCCAAATGCAGAAATATTTTCCCGCCATATTACTCTTCTCACTTCTGCTATCCTGATACTACATCTAAAAATTTTGTACAAAATTAAAGACGTGACAAATGCAGAAACATTTCCCCGCCATATTACTCTTCTCACTTCTGCTATCCTGATACTACATCTAAAAATTTTGAACAAATTTAAAGACGTGATAAATGCAGAAATATTTTCCCGCCATATTACTCTTCTCACTTCTGCTATCCTGACACTTCATCTGAAAATTTTGTACAAAATTAAAGACGTGAAAAATGCAGAAATATTTTCCCGCCTCATTACTCTTCTCACTTCTGCTATCCTGATACTACATCTAAAAATTTTGAACAAATTTGAACATAATACCTTTCTGACTTCTGCTATCCTGATACTTCACTTAAAATTTTGTACAAAATTAAAGACGTGACAAATGCAGAAATATTTCCCCACCATATTACTCTTCTCACTTCTGCTATCCTGATAGTACATCTAAAAATTTTGAACCAAATTAAAGACGTGATAAATGCAGAAATATTTTCCCGCCATATTACTCTTCTCACTTCTGCTATCCTGACACTTCATGTGAAAATTTTGTACCAAATTAAAGACGTGATAAATGCAGAAATATTTCCCCGCCATATTACTCTTCTCACTTCTGCTATCCTGATACTACATCTAAAAATTTTGAACAAAATTAAAGACGTTATAAATGCAGAAATATTTCCCCGCCATATTACTCTTCTCACTTCTGCTATCCTGATAGTACATCTAAAAATTTTGAACCAAACTAAAGACGTGATAAATGCAGAAATATTTTCCCGCCACATTACTCTTCTCACTTCTGCTATCCTGATACTACATCTAAAAATTTTGTACAAAATTAAAGACGTGATAAATGCAGAAATATTTTCCCGCCATATTACTCTTCTCACTTCTACTATCCTGATACTTCATCTGAAAATGTTATACAAAATTAAAGACGTGATAAATGCAGAAATATTTACCCACCATATTACTCTTCTCACTTCTGCTATCCTTATACTTCATCTAAAAATTTTGTACAAAATTAAAGACATGACAAATGCAGAAATATTTTCCCGCCATATTACTCTTCTTAATTTGGCTATCCTGATACTACATCTAAAAATTTTGTACAAAATTAAAGACGTGACAAATGCAGAAACATTTCCCCGCCATATTACTCTTCTCACTTCTGCTATCCTGATACTACATCTAAAAATTTTGAACAAAATTAAAGACGTGATAAATGCAGAAATATTTCCCCGCCATATTACTCTTCTCACTTCTGCTATCCTGATAGTACATCTAAAAATTTTGAACCAAACTAAAGACGTGATAAATGCAGAAATATTTTCCCGCCACATTACTCTTCTCACTTCGGCTATCCTGATACTACATCTAAAAATTTTGTACAAAATTAAAGACGTGATAAATGCAGAAATATTTTCCCGCCATATTACTCTTCTCACTTCTACTATCCTGATACTTCATCTGAAAATGTTGTACAAAATTAAAGACGTGATAAATGCAGAAATATTTCCCCGCCATATTACTCTTCTCACTTCTACTATCCTGATACTTCATCTGAAAATGTTGTACAAAATTAAAGACGTGATAAATGCAGAAATATTTACCCACCATATTACTCTTCTCACTTCTGCTATCCTTATACTTCATCTAAAAATTTTGTACAAAATTAAAGACCTGATAAATTTACCCGCCATATTACTCTTCTCACTTCTGCTATCCTTACACTTCATCTAAAAATTTTGTACAAAATTAAAGACATGACAAATGCAGAAATGTTTTCCGGCCATATTACTCTTCTCACTTCTGCTATCCTGACACTTCATCTGAAAATTTTGTACAAAATTAAAAACGTGACAAATGCAGAAACATTTCCCCGCCATATTACTCTTCTCACTTCTGCTATCCTGATACTACATCTAAAAATTTTGAACAAATTTAAAGACGTGATAAATGCAGAAATATTTTCCCGCCATATTACTCTTCTCACTTCTGCTATCCTGACACTTCATCTGAAAATTTTGTACAAAATTAAAGACGTGAAAAATGCAGAAATATTTTCCCGCCTCATTACTCTTCTCACTTCTGCTATCCTGATACTACATCTACAAATTTTGTACAAAATTAAAGACATGACAAATGCAGAAATATTTTCCCGCCATATTACTCTTCTCACTTCTGCTATCCTGATACTACATCTAAAAATTTTGAACAAATTTAAAGACGTGATAAATGCAGAAATATTTTCCCGCCATATTACTCTTCTCACTTCTGCTATCCTGACACTTCATCTGAAAATTTTGTACAAAATTAAAGACGTGAAAAATGCTGAAATATTTTCCCGCCTCATTACTCTTCTCACTTCTGCTATCCTGATACTACATCTAAAAATTTTGTACAAAATTAAAGACGTGACAAATGCAGAAATATTTTCCCGCCATATTACTCTTCTCACTTCTCCTATCCTGATACTACATCTAAAAATTTTGTACAAAATTAAAGACGTGACAAATGCAGAAATATTTTCCCGCCTCATTACTCTTCTCACTTCTGCTATCCTGATACTACATCTACAAATTTTGTACAAAATTAAAGACATGACAAATGCAGAAATATTTTCCCGCCATATTACTCTTCTCACTTCTGCTATCCTGACACTACACCTAAAAATTTTGTACAAAATTAAAGACGTGATAAATGCAGAAATATTTTCCCGCCATATTACTCTTCTCACTTCTGCTATCCTGAGACTTCAATTGAAAATTTTGTACAAAATTAAAGACGTGAAAAATGCAGAAATATTTTCCCGCCATATTACTCTTCTCACTTCTGCTATCCTGACACTACACCTAAAAATTTTGTACAAAATTAAAGACGTGATAAATGCAGAAATATTTTCCCGCCATATTACTCTTCTCACTTCTGCTATCCTGAGACTTCAATTGAAAATTTTGTACAAAATTAAAGACGTGAAAAATGCAGAAATATTTTCCCGCCATATTACTCTTCTCACTTCTGCTATCCTGACACTTCATCTGAAAATTTTGTACCAAATTAAAAACGTGACAAATGCAGAAATATTTTCCCGCCATATTACTCTTCTCACTTCTGCTATCCTGATACTACATCTAAAAATTTTGTACAAAATTAGAGACGTGACAAATGCAGAAATATTTGCCCGCCATATTACTCTTCTCACTTCTGCTATCCTGACACTACATCTAAAAATTTTGTACAAAATTAAAGACGTGATAAATGCAGAAATATTTTCTCTCCATAATACCCTTCTGACTTCTGCTATCCTGATACTACATCTAAAAATTTTGAACAAAATTAAGGACGTGATAAATGCAGAAACATTTCCCCGCCATATTACTCTTCTCACTTCTGCTATCCTGATACTTCATCTGAAAATGTTGTACAAAATTAAAGACGTGATAAATGCAGAAATATTTTCCCGCCATATTACTCTTCTTAATTTGGCTATCCTGATACTACATCTAAAAATTTTGTACAAAATTAAAGACGTGACAAATGCAGAAATATTTTCCCGCCATATTACTCTTCTCACTTCTGCTATCCTGATACTACATCTAAAAATTTTGAACAAAATTAAGGACGTGATAAATGCAGAAACATTTCCCCGCCATATTACTCTTCTCACTTCTGCTATCCTGATACTACATCTAAAAATTTTGTACAAAATTAAAGACGTGACAAATGCAGAAATATTTTCCCGCCATATTACTCTTCTCACTTCTGCTATCCTGATTCTACATCTAAAAATTTTGAACAAAATTAAAGACGTGATAAATGCAGAAACATTTCCCCGCCATATTACTCTTCTCACTTCTGCTATCCTGATACTACATCTAAAAATTTTGTACAAAATTAAAGACGTGACAAATGCAGAAATATTTTCCCGCCATATTACTCTTCTCACTTCTGCTATCCTGACACTTCATGTGAAAATTTTGTACAAAATTAAAGACGTGATAAACGCAGAAACATTTCCCCGCCATATTACTCTTCTCACTTCTGCTATCCTGATACTACATCTAAAAATTTTGTACAAAATTAAAGACGTGACAAATGCAGAAATATTTTCCCGCCATATTACTCTTCTCACTTCTGCTATCCTGATACTACATCTAAAAATTTTGAACAAATTTAAAGACGTGATAAATGCAGAAATATTTTCCCGCCATATTACTCTTCTTAATTTGGCTATCCTGATACTACATCTAAAAATTTTGTACAAAATTAAAGACGTGACAAATGCAGAAATATTTTCCCGCCATATTACTCTTCTCACTTCTGCTATCCTGATACTACATCTAAAAATTTTGAACAAAATTAAGGACGTGATAAATGCAGAAACATTTCCCCGCCATATTACTCTTCTCACTTCTGCTATCCTGATACTACATCTAAAAATTTTGTACAAAATTAAAGACGTGACAAATGCAGAAATATTTTCCCGCCATATTACTCTTCTCACTTCTGCTATCCTGATTCTACATCTAAAAATTTTGAACAAAATTAAAGACGTGATAAATGCAGAAACATTTCCCCGCCATATTACTCTTCTCACTTCTGCTATCCTGATACTACATCTAAAAATTTTGTACAAAATTAAAGACGTGACAAATGCAGAAATATTTTCCCGCCATATTACTCTTCTCACTTCTGCTATCCTGACACTTCATGTGAAAATTTTGTACAAAATTAAAGACGTGATAAACGCAGAAACATTTCCCCGCCATATTACTCTTCTCACTTCTGCTATCCTGATACTACATCTAAAAATTTTGTACAAAATTAAAGACGTGACAAATGCAGAAATATTTTCCCGCCATATTACTCTTCTCACTTCTGCTATCCTGATACTACATCTAAAAATTTTGAACAAATTTAAAGACGTGATAAATGCAGAAATATTTTCCCGCCATATTACTCTTCTCACTTCTGCTATCCTGACACTTCATCTGAAAATTTTGTACAAAATTAAAGACGTGAAAAATGCAGAAATATTTTCCCGCCTCATTACTCTTCTCACTTCTGCTATCCTGATACTACATCTACAAATTTTGTACAAAATTAAAGACATGACAAATGCAGAAATATTTTCCCGCCATATTACTCTTCTCACTTCTGCTATCCTGATACTACATCTAAAAATTTTGAACAAATTTAAAGACGTGATAAATGCAGAAATATTTTCCCGCCATATTACTCTTCTCACTTCTGCTATCCTGACACTTCATCTGAAAATTTTGTACAAAATTAAAGACGTGAAAAATGCTGAAATATTTTCCCGCCTCATTACTCTTCTCACTTCTGCTATCCTGATACTACATCTAAAAATTTTGTACAAAATTAAAGACGTGACAAATGCAGAAATATTTTCCCGCCATATTACTCTTCTCACTTCTCCTATCCTGATACTACATCTAAAAATTTTGTACAAAATTAAAGACGTGACAAATGCAGAAATATTTTCCCGCCTCATTACTCTTCTCACTTCTGCTATCCTGATACTACATCTACAAATTTTGTACAAAATTAAAGACATGACAAATGCAGAAATATTTTCCCGCCATATTACTCTTCTCACTTCTGCTATCCTGACACTACACCTAAAAATTTTGTACAAAATTAAAGACGTGATAAATGCAGAAATATTTTCCCGCCATATTACTCTTCTCACTTCTGCTATCCTGAGACTTCAATTGAAAATTTTGTACAAAATTAAAGACGTGAAAAATGCAGAAATATTTTCCCGCCATATTACTCTTCTCACTTCTGCTATCCTGACACTACACCTAAAAATTTTGTACAAAATTAAAGACGTGATAAATGCAGAAATATTTTCCCGCCATATTACTCTTCTCACTTCTGCTATCCTGAGACTTCAATTGAAAATTTTGTACAAAATTAAAGACGTGAAAAATGCAGAAATATTTTCCCGCCATATTACTCTTCTCACTTCTGCTATCCTGACACTTCATCTGAAAATTTTGTACCAAATTAAAAACGTGACAAATGCAGAAATATTTTCCCGCCATATTACTCTTCTCACTTCTGCTATCCTGATTCTACATCTAAAAATTTTGAACAAAATTAAAGACGTGATAAATGCAGAAACATTTCCCCGCCATATTACTCTTCTCACTTCTGCTATCCTGATACTACATCTAAAAATTTTGAACAAAATTAAGGACGTGATAAATGCAGAAACATTTCCCCGCCATATTACTCTTCTCACTTCTGCTATCCTGATACTTCATCTGAAAATGTTGTACAAAATTAAAGACGTGATAAATGCAGAAATATTTACCCACCATATTACTCTTCTCACTTCTGCTATCCTTATACTTCATCTAAAAATTTTGTACAAAATTAAAGACATGACAAATGCAGAAATATTTTCCCGCCATATTACTCTTCTTAATTTGGCTATCCTGATACTACATCTAAAAATTTTGTACAAAATTAAAGACGTGACAAATGCAGAAATATTTTCCCGCCATATTACTCTTCTCACTTCTGCTATCCTGATACTACATCTAAAAATTTTGAACAAAATTAAGGACGTGATAAATGCAGAAACATTTCCCCGCCATATTACTCTTCTCACTTCTGCTATCCTGATACTACATCTAAAAATTTTGTACAAAATTAAAGACGTGACAAATGCAGAAATATTTTCCCGCCATATTACTCTTCTCACTTCTGCTATCCTGATACTACATCTAAAAATTTTGAACAAAATTAAAGACGTGATAAATGCAGAAACATTTCCCCGCCATATTACTCTTCTCACTTCTGCTATCCTGATACTACATCTAAAAATTTTGAACAAAATTAAAGACGTGATAAATGCAGAAATATTTTCCCGCCATATTACTCTTCTCACTTCTCCTATCCTGATACTACATCTAAAAATTTTGTACAAAATTAAAGACGTGACAAATGCAGAAATATTTTCCCGCCATATTACTCTTTTCACTTCTGCTATCCTGATACTACATCTAAAAATTTTGAACAAAATTAAGGACGTGATAAATGCAGAAACATTTCCCCGCCATATTACTCTTCTCACTTCTGCTATCCTGATACTACATCTAAAAATTTTGTACAAAATTAAAGACGTGACAAATGCAGAAATATTTTCCCGCCATATTACTCTTCTCACTTCTGCTATCCTGATACTACATCTAAAAATTTTGAACAAAATTAAAGACGTGATAAATGCAGAAACATTTCCCCGCCATATTACTCTTCTCACTTCTGCTATCCTGATACTACATCTAAAAATTTTGAACAAAATTAAAGACGTGATAAATGCAGAAATATTTTCCCGCCATATTACTCTTCTCACTTCTCCTATCCTGATACTACATCTAAAAATTTTGTACAAAATTAAAGACGTGGCAAATGCAGAAACATTTCCCCGCCATATTACTCTTCTCACTTCTGCTATCCTGATACTACATCTAAAAATTTTGAACAAAATTAAAGACGTGATAAATGCAGAAATATTTCCCCGCCATATTACTCTTTTCACTTCTGCTATCCTGACACTACATCTAAAAATTTTGTACAAAATTAAAGACGTGATAAATGCAGAAATATTTCCCCACCATATTACTCTTCTCACTTCTGCTATCCTTACACTTCATCTAAAAATTTTGTACAAAATTAAAGACGTGATAAAAGCAGAAATATTTTCCCGCCATATTACTATTCTCACTTCTGCTATCCTGACACTTCATCTGAAAATTTTGTACAAAATTAAAAACGTGACAAATGCAGAAATATTTTCCCGCCATATTACTCTTCTCACTTCTCCTATCCTGATACTACATCTAAAAATTTTGTACAAAATTAAAGACGTGACAAATGCAGAAATATTTTCCCGCCATATTACTCTTCTCACTTCTCCTATGCTGATACTACATCTAAAAATTTTGTACAAAACTAAAGACGTGACAAATGCAGAAATATTTTCCCGCCTCATTACTCTTCTCACTTCTGCTATCCTGATACTACATCTACAAATTTTGTACAAAATTAAAGACATGACAAATGCAGAAATATTTTCCCGCCATATTACTCTTCTCACTTCTGCTATCCTGAGACTTCAATTGAAAATTTTGTACAAAATTAAAGACGTGAAAAATGCAGAAATATTTTGCCGCCACATTACTCTTCTCACTTCTGCTATCCTGATACTACATCTAAAAATTTTGTACAAAATTAAAGACGTGACAAATCCAGAAATATTTTCCCGCCATATTACTCTTCTCACTTCTGCTATCCTGATACTACATCTAAAAATTTTGTACAAAATTAAAGACGTGACAAATGCAGAAATATTTTCCCGCCATATTACTCTTTTCACTTCTGCTATCCTGACACTACATCTAAAAATTTTGTACAAAATTAAAGACGTGATAAATGCAGAAATATTTCCCCACCATATTACTCTTCGCACTTCTGCTATCCTTATATTTCATCTAAAAATTTTGTACAAAATTAAAGACCTGATAAATTTACCCGCCATATTACTCTTCTCACTTCTGCTATCCTTATACTTCATCTAAAAATTTTGTACAAAATTAAAGACGTGATAAATGCAGAAATATTTTCCCGCCATATTACTCTTCTCACTTCTGCTATCCTGACACTTCATCTGAAAATTTTGTACAAAATTAAAAACGTGACAAATGCAGAAATGTTTTCCCGCCATATTACTCTTCTTACTTGGGCTATCCTGATACTACATCGAAAAATTTTGTACAAAATTAAAGACGTGACAAATGCAGAAATATTTTCCCGCCATATTACTCTTCTCACTTCTCCTATCCTGATACTACATCTAAAAATTTTGTACAAAATTAAAGACGTGACAAATGCAGAAATATTTTCCCGCCATATTACTTTTCTCACTTCTGCTATCCTGATACTACATCTACAAATTTTGTACAAAATTAAAGACGTGACAAATCCAGAAATATTTTCCCGCCATATTACTCTTCTCACTTCTGCTATCCTGATACTACATCTAAAAATTTTGTACAAAATTAAAGACGTGACAAATGCAGAAATATTTTCCCGCCATATTACTCTTTTCACTTCTGCTATCCTGACACTACATCTAAAAATTTTGTACAAAATTAAAGACGTGATAAATGCAGAAATATTTCCCCACCATATTACTCTTCTCACTTCTGCTATCCTTATACTTCATCTAAAAATTTTGTACAAAATTAAAGACCTGATAAATGCAGAAATATTTTCCCGCCATATTACTCTTCTCACTTCTCCTATCCTGATACTACATCTAAAAATTTGGTACAAAATTAAAGACGTGACAAATGCAGAAATATTTTCCCGCCATATTACTCTTCTCACTTCTGCTATCCTGATACTACATCTACAAATTTTGTACAAAATTAAAGACGTGACAAATGCAGAAATATTTTCCCGCCATATTACTCTTCTCACTTCTGCTATCCTGACACTACATCTAAAAATTTTGTACAAAATTAAAGACGTGATAAATGCAGAAATATTTTCTCTCCATAATACCCTTCTGACTTCTGCTATCCTGATACTTCACTTAAAATTTTGTACAAAATTAAAGACGTGATAAATGCAGAAATATTTTCCCGCCATATTACTCTTCTCACTTCTGCTATCCTGATACTTCAATTGAACATTTTGTACAAAATTAAAGACCTGAAAAATGCAGAAATATTTTCCCGCCATATTACTCTTCTCACTTCTGCTATCCTGATACTACATCTAAAAATTTTGAACAAAATTAAAGACGTGATAAATGCAGAAATATTTTCCCGCCATATTACTCTTCTTTCTTCGGCTATCCTGATACTACATCTAAAAATTTTGTACAAAATTAAAGACGTGACAAATGCAGAAACATTTCCCCGCCATATTACTCTTCTCACTTCTGCTATCCTGATACTACATCTAAAAATTTTGAACAAATTTAAAGACGTGATAAATGCAGAAATATTTTCCCGCCATATTACTCTTCTCACTTCTGCTATCCTGACACTTCATCTGAAAATTTTGTACAAAATTAAAGACGTGAAAAATGCAGAAATATTTTCCCGCCTCATTACTCTTCTCACTTCTGCTATCCTGATACTACATCTAAAAATTTTGAACAAATTTAAAGACGTGATAAATGCAGAAATATTTTCTCTTCATAATACCCTTCTGACTTCTGCTATCCTGATACTTCACTTAAAATTTTGTACAAAATTAAAGACGTGATAAATGCAGAAATATTTTCCCGCCATATTACTCTTCTCACTTCTGCTATCCTGATACTTCAATTGAAAATTTTGTACAAAATTAAAGACCTGAAAAACGCAGAAATATTTTCCCGCCATATTACTCTTCTCACTTCTGCTATCCTGACACTTCATCTGAAAATTTTGTACAAAATTAAAGACGTGAAAAATGCAGAAATATTTTCCCGCCTCATTACTCTTTTCACTTCTGCTATCCTGATAGTACATCTAAAAATTTTGAACCAAATTAAGGACGTGATAAATGCAGAAATATTTTCCCGCCATATTACTCTTCTCACTTCTGCTATCCTGACACTTCATGTGAAAATTTTGTACAAAATTAAAGACGTGATAAATGCAGAAATATTTCCCCGCCATATTACTCTTCTCACTTCTGCTATCCTGATACTACATCTAAAAATTTTGAACAAATTTAAAGACGTGATAAATGCAGAAATATTTTCCCGCCATATTACTCTTCTCACTTCTGCTATCCTGACACTTCATCTGAAAATTTTGTACAAAATTAAAGACATGACAAATGCAGAAATATTTTCCCGCCATATTACTCTTCTTAATTTGGCTATCCTGATACTACATCTAAAAATTTTGTACAAAATTAAAGACGTGACAAATGCAGAAACATTTCCCCGCCATATTACTCTTCTCACTTCTGCTATCCTGATACTACATCTAAAAATTTTGAACAAAATTAAAGACGTGATAAATGCAGAAACATTTCCCCGCCATATTACTCTTCTCACTTCTGCTATCCTGATACTACATCTAAAAATTTTGAACAAAATTAAAGACGTGATAAATGCAGAAATATTTCCCCGCCATATTACTCTTCTCACTTCTCCTATCCTGATACTACATCTAAAAATTTTGTACAAAATTAAAGACGTGACAAATGCAGAAATATTTTCTCGCCATATTACTCTTCTCACTTCTGCTATCCTGATACTACATCTAAAAATTTTGAACCAAATTAAAGACGTGATAAATGCAGAAATATTTTCCCGCCATATTACTCTTCTCACTTCTGCTATCCTGACACTTCATCTGAAAATTTTGTACAAAATTAAAAACGTGACAAATGCAGAAATATTTTCCCGCCATATTACTCTTCTCACTTCTCCTATCCTGATACTACATCTTAAAATTTTGTACAAAATTAAAGACGTGCCAAATGCAGAAATATTTCCCCGCCATATTACTCTTCTCACTTCTGCTATCCTGATACTACATCTAAAAATTTTGTACAAAATTAAAGACGTGACAAATGCAGAAATATTTCCCCGCCATATTACTCTTCTCACTTCTGCTATCCTGATACTACATCTAAAAATTTTGTACAAAATTAAAGACGTGATAAATGCAGAAATATTTTCCCGCCATATTACTCTTCTCACTTCTACTATCCTGATACTTCATCTGAAAATGTTGTACAAAATTAAAAACGTGATAAATGCAGAAATATTTACCCACCATATTACTCTTCTCACTTCTGCTATCCTTATACTTCATCTAAAAATTTTGTACAAAATTAAAGACCTGATAAATTTACCCGCCATATTACTCTTCTCACTTCTGCTATCCTTACACTTCATCTAAAAATTTTGTACAAAATTAAAGACATGACAAATGCAGAAATGTTTTCCCGCCATATTACTCTTCTCACTTCTGCTATCCTGACACTTCATCTGAAAATTTTGTACAAAATTAAAAACGTGACAAATGCAGAAATATTTTCCCGCCATATTACTCTTCTCACTTCTCCTATCCTGATACTACATCTAAAAATTTTGTACAAAATTAAATACGTGCCAAATGCAGAAATATTTTCCCGCCATATTACTCTTCTCACTTCTGCTATCCTGATACTACATCTAAAAATTTTGTACAAAATTAAAGACGTGACAAATGCAGAAACATTTCCCCGCCATATTACTCTTCTCACTTCTGCTATCCTGATACTACATCTAAAAATTTTGAACAAATTTAAAGACGTGATAAATGCAGAAATATTTTCCCGCCATATTACTCTTCTCACTTCTGCTATCCTGACACTTCATCTGAAAATTTTGTACAAAATTAAAGACGTGAAAAATGCAGAAATATTTTCCCGCCTCATTACTCTTCTCACTTCTGCTATCCTGATACTACATCTAAAAATTTTGAACAAATTTAAAGACGTGATAAATGCAGAAATATTTTCTCTCCATAATACCCTTCTGACTTCTGCTATCCTGATACTTCACTTAAAATTTTGTACAAAATTAAAGACGTCACAAATGCAGAAATATTTCCCCACCATATTACTCTTCTCACTTCTGCTATCCTGATAGTACATCTAAAAATTTTGAACCAAATTAAAGACGTGATAAGTGCAGAAATATTTTCCCGCCATATTACTCTTCTCACTTCTGCTATCCTGACACTTCATGTGAAAATTTTGTACAAAATTAAAGACGTGATAAATGCACAAATATTTCCCCGCCATATTACTCTTCTCACTTCTGCTATCCTGATACTACATCTAAAAATTTTGAACAAAATTAAAGACGTTATAAATGCAGAAATATTTCCCCGCCATATTACTCTTCTCACTTCTGCTATCCTGACACTTCATGTGAAAATTTTGAACCAAATTAAAGACGTGATAAGTGCAGAAATATTTTCCCGCCATATTACTCTTCTCACTTCTGCTATCCTGATAGTACATCTAAAAATTTTGTACAAAATTAAAGACGTGATAAATGCACAAATATTTCCCCGCCATATTACTCTTCTCACTTCTGCTATCCTGATACTACATCTAAAAATTTTGAACAAAATTAAAGACGTGATAAATGCACAAATATTTCCCCGCCATATTACTCTTCTCACTTCTGCTATCCTGACACTTCATGTGAAAATTTTGAACCAAATTAAAGACGTGATAAGTGCAGAAATATTTTCCCGCCATATTACTCTTCTCACTTCTGCTATCCTGATAGTACATCTAAAAATTTTGTACAAAATTAAAGACGTGATAAATGCAGAAATATTTTCCCGCCATATTACTCTTCTCACTTCTACTATCCTGATACTTCATCTGAAAATTTTGTACAAAATTAAAGACATGACAAATGCAGAAATATTTTCCCGCCATATTACTCTTCTTAATTTGGCTATCCTGATACTACATCTAAAAATTTTGTACAAAATTAAAGACGTGACAAATGCAGAAATATTTTCCCGCCATATTACTCTTCTCACTTCTGCTATCCTGATACTACATCTAAAAATTTTGAACAAAATTAAGGACGTGATAAATGCAGAAACATTTCCCCGCCATATTACTCTTCTCACTTCTGCTATCCTGATACTACATCTAAAAATTTTGTACCAAATTAAAGACGTGATAAATGCAGAAATATTTTCCCGCCATATTACTCTTCTCACTTCTGCTATCCTGACACTTCATCTGAAAATTTTGTACAAAATTAAAAACGTGACAAATGCAGAAATATTTTCCCGCCATATTACTCTTCTCACTTCTCCTATCCTGATACTACATCTAAAAATTTTGTACAAAATTAAAGACGTGCCAAATGCAGAAATATTTTCCCGCCATATTACTCTTCTCACTTCTGCTATCCTGACACTACATCTAAAAATTTTGTACAAAATTAAAGACATGACAAATGCAGAAATATTTTCCCGCCATATTACTCTTCTTACTTCGGCTATCCTGATACTACATCTAAAAATTTTGTACAAAATTAAAGACGTGACAAATGCAGAAACATTTCTCCGCCATATTACTCTTCTCACTTCTGCTATCCTGATACTACATCTAAAAATTTTGAACAAAATTAAAGACCTGATAAATTTACCCGCCATATTCTCACTTCTGCTATCCTTACACTTCATCTAAAAATTTTGTACAAAATTAAAGACATGACAAATGCAGAAATATTTTCCCGCCATATTACTCTTCTTACTTCGGCTATCCTGATACTACATCTAAAAATTTTGTACAAAATTAAAGACGTGACAAATGCAGAAACATTTCCCCGCCATATTACTCTTCTCACTTCTGCTATCCTGATACTACATCTAAAAATTTTGAACAAATTTAAAGACGTGATAAATGCAGAAATATTTTCCCGCCATATTACTCTTCTCACTTCTGCTATCCTGACACTTCATCTGAAAATTTTGTACAAAATTAAAGACGTGAAAAATGCAGAAATATTTTCCCGCTAATTACTCTTCTCACTTCTGCTATCCTGATACTACATCTAAAAATTTTGTACAAAATTAAAGACGTGACAAATGCAGAAATATTTTCCCGCCATATTACTCTTCTCATTTCTCCTATCCTGATACTACATCTAAAAATTTTGTACAAAATTAAAGACATGACAAATGCAGAAATATTTTCCCGCCATATTACTCTTCTCACTTCTGCTATCCTGACACTACACCTAAAAATTTTGTACAAAATTAAAGACGTGATAAATGCAGAAATATTTTCCCGCCATATTACTCTTCTCACTTCTGCTATCCTGAGACTTCAATTGAAAATTTTGTACAAAATTAAAGACGTGAAAAATGCAGAAATATTTTCCCGCCATATTACTCTTCTCACTTCTGCTATCCTTATATTTCATCTAAAAATTTTGTACAAAATTAAAGACCTGATAAATTTACCCGCCATATTACTCTTCTCACTTCTGCTATCCTTATACTTCATCTAAAAATTTTGTACAAAATTAAAGACGTGATAAATGCAGAAATATTTTCCCGCCATATTACTCTTCTCACTTCTGCTATCCTGACACTTCATCTGAAAATTTTGTACAAAATTAAAAACGTGACAAATGCAGAAATGTTTTCCCGCCATATTACTCTTCTTACTTCGGCTATCCTGATACTACATCGAAAAATTTTGTACAAAATTATAGACGTGACAAATGCAGAAACATTTCCCCGCCATATTACTCATCTCACTTCTGCTATCCTGACACTTCATCTGAAAATTTTGTACAAAATTAAAGACATGAAAAATGCAGAAATATTTTCCCGCCACATTACTCTTCTCACTTCTGCTATCCTGATACTACATCTAAAAATTTTGAACAAAATTAAAGACGTGATAAATGCAGAAATATTTCCCCGCCATATTACTCTTCTCACTTCTGCTATCCTGATAGTACATCTAAAAATTTTGTACAAAATTAAAGACGTGACAAATGCAGAAATATTTTCTCTCCATAATACCCTTCTGACTTCTGCTATCCTGATACTTCACTTAAAATTTTGTACAAAATTAAAGACGTGACAAATGCAGAAATATTTCCCCACCATATTACTCTTCTCACTTCTGCTATCCTGATAGTACATCTAAAAATTTTGAACCAAATTAAAGACGTGATAAATGCAGAAATATTTTCCCGCCATATTACTCTTCTCACTTCTGCTATCCTGACACTTCATGTGAAAATTTTGTACAAAATTAAAGACGTGATAAATGCAGAAATATTTTCCCGCCATATTACTCTTCTCACTTCTGCTATCCTGATACTACATCTAAACATTTTGAACCAAATTAAAGACGTGATAAATGCAGAAATATTTTCCGGCCATATTACTCTTCTCACTTCTGCTATCCTGACACTTCATCTGAAAATTTTGAACCAAACTAAAGACCTGATAAATGCAGAAATATTTTCCCGCCACATTACTCTTCTCACTTCTGCTATCCTGATACTACATCTAAAAATTTTGTACAAAATTAAAGACGTGACAAATGCAGAAATATTTTCCCGCCATATTACTCTTCTCACTTCTGCTATCCTGATACTACATCTAAAAATTTTGTACAAAATTAAAGACGTGATAAATGCAGTAATATTTTCTCTCCATAATACCCTTCTGACTTCTGCTATCCTGATACTTCACTTAAAATTTTGTACAAAATTAAAGACGTGATAAATGCAGAAATATTTTCCCGCCATATTACTCTTCTCACTTCTGCTATCCTGATACTTCAATTGAAAATTTTGTACAAAATTAAAGACGTGAAAAATGCAGAAATATTTTCCCGCCACATTACTCTTCTCACTTCTGCTATCCTGATACTACATCTAAAAATTTTGTACAAAATTAAAGACGTGACAAATGCAGAAATATTTTCCCGCCATATTACTCTTCTCACTTCTGCTATCCTGACACTACATCTAAAAATTTTGTACAAAATTAAAGACGTGATAAATGCAGAAATATTTTCTCTCCATAATACCCTTCTGACTTCTGCTATCCTGATACTTCACTTAAAATTTTGTACAAAATTAAAGACGTGACAAATGCAGAAATATTTCCCCACCATATTACTCTTCTCACTTCTGCTATCCTGATAGTACATCTAAAAATTTTGAACCAAATTAAAGACGTGATAAATGCAGAAATATTTTCCCGCCATATTACTCTTCTCACTTCTGCTATCCTGATACTTCAATTGAAAATTTTGTACAAAATTAAAGACGTGAAAAATGCAGAAATATTTTCCCGCCACATTACTCTTCTCACTTCTGCTATCCTGATACTACATCTAAAAATTTTGTACAAAATTAAAGACGTGACAAATGCAGAAATATTTTCCCGCCATATTACTCTTCTCACTTCTGCTATCCTGATACTACATCTAAAAATTTTGAACAAAATTAAGGACGTGATAAATGCAGAAACATTTCCCCGCCATATTACTCTTCTCACTTCTGCTATCCTGATACTACATCTAAAAATTTTGTACAAAATTAAAGACGTGACAAATGCAGAAATATTTTCCCGCCATATTACTCTTCTCACTTCTGCTATCCTGATACTACATCTAAAAATTTTGAACAAAATTAAGGACGTGATAAATGCAGAAACATTTCCCCGCCATATTACTCTTCTCACTTCTGCTATCCTGATACTACATCTAAAAATTTTGTACAAAATTAAAGACGTGACAAATGCAGAAATATTTTCCCGCCATATTACTCTTCTCACTTCTGCTATCCTGATACTACATCTAAAAATTTTGAACAAAATTAAAGACGTGATAAATGCAGAAACATTTCCCCGCCATATTACTCTTCTCACTTCTGCTATCCTGATACTACATCTAAAAATTTTGAACAAAATTAAAGACGTGATAAATGCAGAAATATTTTCCCGCCATATTACTCTTCTCACTTCTCCTATCCTGATACTACATCTAAAAATTTTGTACAAAATTAAAGACGTGACAAATGCAGAAACATTTCCCCGCCATATTACTCTTCTCACTTCTGCTATCCTGATACTACATCTAAAAATTTTGAACAAAATTAAAGACGTGATAAATGCAGAAATATTTCCCCGCCATATTACTCTTCTCACTTCTGCTATCCTGATACTACATCTAAAAATTTTGAACAAAATTAAAGACGTGATAAATGCAGAAATATTTTCCCGCCACATTACTCTTCTCACTTCTGCTATCCTGATAGTACATCTAAAAATTTTGAACCAAATTAAAGACGTGATAAATGCAGAAATATTTTCCCGCCATATTACTCTTCTCACTTCTACTATCCTGATACTTCATCTGAAAATGTTGTACAAAATTAAAGACGTGATAAATGCAGAAATATTTACCCACCATATTACTCTTCTCACTTCTGCTATCCTTATACTTCATCTAAAAATTTTGTACAAAATTAAAGACATGACAAATGCAGAAATATTTTCCCGCCATATTACTCTTCTTAATTTGGCTATCCTGATACTACATCTAAAAATTTTGTACAAAATTAAAGACGTGACAAATGCAGAAATATTTTCCCGCCATATTACTCTTCTCACTTCTGCTATCCTGATACTACATCTAAAAATTTTGAACAAAATTAAGGACGTGATAAATGCAGAAACATTTCCCCGCCATATTACTCTTCTCACTTCTGCTATCCTGATACTACATCTAAAAATTTTGTACAAAATTAAAGACGTGACAAATGCAGAAATATTTTCCCGCCATATTACTCTTCTCACTTCTGCTATCCTGATACTACATCTAAAAATTTTGAACAAAATTAAAGACGTGATAAATGCAGAAATATTTTCCCGCCATATTACTCTTCTCACTTCGCCTATCCTGATACTACATCTAAAAATTTTGTACAAAATTAAAGACGTGACAAATGCAGAAACAATTCCCCGCCATATTACTCTTCTCACTTCTGCTATCCTGATACTACATCTAAAAATTTTGAACAAAATTAAAGACGTGATAAATGCAGAAATATTTCCCCGCCATATTACTCTTCTCACTTCTACTATCCTGATACTTCATCTGAAAATGTTGTACAAAATTAAAGACGTGGTAAATGCAGAAATATTTACCCACCATATTACTCTTCTCACTTCTGCTATCCTTATACTTCATCTAAAAATTTTGTACAAAATTAAAGACCTGATAAATTTACCCGCCTTATTACTCTTCTCACTTCTGCTATCCTGACACTTCATCTGAAAATTTTGTACAAAATTAAAAACGTGACAAATGCAGAAATATTTTCCCGCCATATTACTCTTCTCACTTCTCCTATCCTGATACTACATCTAAAAATTTTGTACAAAATTAAATACGTGCCAAATGCAGAAATATTTTCCCGCCATATTACTCTTCTCACTTCTGCTACTCTGACACTACATCTAAAAATTTTGTACAAAATTAAAGACATGACAAATGCAGAAATATTTTCCCGCCATATTACTCTTCTTACTTCGGCTATCCTGATACTACATCTAAAAATTTTGTACAAAATTAAAGACGTGACAAATGCAGAAACATTTCCTTGCCATATTACTCTTCTCACTTCTGCTATCCTGACACTTCATCTGAAAATTTTGTACAAAATTAAAGACGTGAAAAATGCAGAAATATTTTCCCGCCTCATTACTCTTCTCACTTCTGCTATCCTGATACTACATCTAAAAATTTTGTACAAAATTAAAGACGTGACAAATGCAGAAATATTTTCCCGCCATATTACTCTTCTCACTTCTCCTATCCTGATACTACATCTAAAAATTTTGTACAAAATTAAAGACGTGACAAATGCAGAAATATTTTCCCGCCTCATTACTCTTCTCACTTCTGCTATCCTGATACTACATCTACAAATTTTGTACAAAATTAAAGACATGACAAATGCAGAAATATTTTCCCGCCATATTACTCTTCTCACTTCTGCTATCCTGACACTACATCTAAAAATTTTGTACAAAATTAAAGACGTGATAAATGCAGAAATATTTTCTCTCCATAATACCCTTCTGACTTCTGCTATCCTGATACTTCACTTAAAATTTTGTACAAAATTAAAGACGTGATAAATGCAGAAATATTTTCCCGCCATATTACTCTTCTCACTTCTGCTATCCTGAGACTTCAATTGAAAATTTTGTACAAAATTAAAGACGTGAAAAATGCAGAAATATTTTGCCGCCACATTACTCTTCTCACTTCTGCTATCCTGATACTACATCTAAAAATTTTGTACAAAATTAAAGACGTGACAAATCCAGAAATATTTTCCCGCCATATTACTCTTCTCACTTCTGCTATCCTGATACTACATCTAAAAATTTTGTACAAAATTAAAGACGTGACAAATGCAGAAATATTTTCCCGCCATATTACTCTTCTCTCACTTCTGCTATCCTGATACTACATCTAAAAATTTTGTACAAAATTAAAGACGTGATAAATGCAGAAATATTTCCCCACCATATTACTCTTCTCACTTCTGCTATCCTTATATTTTATTTAAAAATGTTGTACAAAATTAAAGACCTGATAAATTTACCCGCCATATTACTCTTCTCACTTCTGCTATCCTTATACTTCATCTAAAAATTTTGTACAAAATTAAAGACGTGATAAATGCAGAAATATTTTCCCGCCATTTTACTCTTCTCACTTCTGCTATCCTGACACTTCATCTGAAAATTTTGTACAAAATTAAAAACGTGACAAATGCAGAAATATTTTCCCGCCATATTACTCTTCTCACTTCTCCTATCCTGATACTACATCTAAAAATTTTGTACAAAATTAAAGACGTGACAAATGCAGAAATATTTTCCCGCCATATTACTTTTCTCACTTCTGCTATCCTGATACTACATCTACAAATTTTGTACAAAATTAAAGACGTGACAAATGCAGAAATATTTTCCCGCCATATTACTCTTCTCACTTCTGCTATCCTGACACTACATCTAAAAATTTTGTACAAAATTAAAGACGTGATAAATGCAGAAATATTTTCTCTCCATAATACCCTTCTGACTTCTGCTATCCTGATACTTCACTTAAAATTTTGTACAAAATTAAAGACGTGATAAATGCAGAAATATTTTCCCGCCATATTACTCTTCTCACTTCTGCTATCCTGATACTTCAATTGAAAATTTTGTACAAAATTAAAGACGTGAAAAATGCAGAAATATTTTCCCGCCACATTACTCTTCTCACTTCTGCTATCCTGATACTACATCTAAAAATTTTGTACAAAATTAAAGACGTGACAAATGCAGAAATATTTTCCCGCCATATTACTCTTCTCACTTCTGCTATCCTGACACTACATCTAAAAATTTTGTACAAAATTAAAGACGTGATAAATGCAGAAATATTTTCTCTCCATAATACCCTTCTGACTTCTGCTATCCTGATACTTCACTTAAAATTTTGTACAAAATTAAAGACGTGACAAATGCAGAAATATTTCCCCACCATATTACTCTTCTCACTTCTGCTATCCTGATAGTACATGTAAAAATTTTGAACCAAATTAGAGACGTGATAAATGCAGAAATATTTCCCACTATATTACTCTTCTCACTTCTGCTATCCTTATACTTCATCTAAAAATTTTGTACAAAATTAAAGACCTGATAAATTTACCCACCATATTACTCTTCTCATTTCTGCTATCCTGATACTACATCTAAAAATTTTGTACAAAATTAAAGACGTGACAAATGCAGAAATATTTTCCCGCCATATTACTCTTGTCACTTCTGCTATCCTGATACTACATCTACAAATTTTGTACAAAATTAAAGACGTGACAAATGCAGAAATATTTCCCCGCCATATTACTCTTCTCACTTCTGCTATCCTGACACTACATCTAAAAATTTTGTACAAAATTAAAGACGTGATAAATGCAGAAATATTTTCTCTCCATAATACCCTTCTGACTTCTGCTATCCTGATACTTCACTTAAAATTTTGTACAATATTAAAGACGTGATAAATGCAGAAATATTTTCCCGCCATATTACTCTTCTTACTTCTGCTATCCTGATACTACATCTAAAAATTTTGTACAAAATTAAAGACGTGACAAATGCAGAAATATTTTCCCGCCATATTACTCTTCCCACTTCTCCTATCCTGATACTTCAATTGAAAATTTTGTACAAAACTAAAGACGTGAAAAATGCGGAAATATTTTCCCGCCATATTACTCCTCTCACTTCTGCTATCCTGACACTACATCTAAAAATTTTGTACAAAATTAAAGACGTGACAAATGCAGAAATATTTTCCCGCCATATTACTCTTCTTACTTCTGCTATCCTGATACTACATCTAAAAATTTTGTACAAAATTAAATACGTGATAAATTCAGAAATATTTTCCCACCATATTACTCTTCTCACTTCTGCTATCCTGATACTACATCTGAAAATATTGTACAAAATTAAAGACGTCATAAATGCAGAAACATTTCCCCGCCATATTACTCTTCTCACCTCGGCTATCCTGATACTACATCTAAAAATTTTTTACAAAATTAAAGACGTGATAAATGCAGAAATATTTTCTCTCCGTAATACCCTTCTGACTTCTGCTATCCTGATACTTCATCTAAGAATTTTGTACAAAATTAAAGACGTGACAAATGCAGAAATATTTTCCCGCCATATTACTCTTCTTACTTCTGCTATCCTGATACTACATCTAAAAATTTTGTACAAAATTAAAGTCGTGACAAATGCAGAAATATTTTCCCGCCATATTACTCTTCTCACTTCTCCTATCCTGATACTACATCTAAAAATTTTGTACAAAATTAAAGACGTGACAAATGCAGAAATATTTTCCCGCCATATTACTTTTCTCACTTCTGCTATCCTGATACTTCAATTGAAAATGTTGTACAAAATTATAGACGTGAAAAATGCAGAAATATTTTCCCGCCATATTACTCTTCTCACTTCTGCTATCCTGACACTACATCTAAAAATTTTGTACAAAATTAAAGACGTGACAAATGCAGAAATATTTTCCCGCTATATTACTCTTCTCACCTCTGCAATCCTGATACTACATCTAAAAATTCTGTACAAAATTAAAGACGTGATAAATGCAGAAATATTTTCTCTCCGTAATACCCTTCTGACTTCTGCTATCCTGATACTTCATCTAACAATTTTGTACAAAATTAAAGACGTGATAAATGCAGAAATATTTTCCCGCCATATTACTCTTCTTACTTCTGCTATCCTGATACTACATCTAAAAATTTTGTACAAAATTAAAGACGTGACAAATGCAGAAATATTTTCCCGCCATATTACTCTTCTCACTTCTCCTATCCTGATGCTACATCTAAAAATTTTGTACAAAATTAAAGACGTGACAAATGCAGAAATATTTTCCTGCCAGACTACTCTTCTCACTTCTGGTATCCTGATACTACATCTAATAATTTTGTACAAAATTAAAGACGTGATAAATGCAGAAATATTTTCTCTCCGTAATACCCTTCTGACTTCTGCTATCCTGATACTTCATCTAACAATTTTGTACAATATTAAAGACGTGATAAATGCAAAAATATTTTCCCGCCATATTACTCTTCTTACTTCTGCTATCCTGATACTGCATCTAAAAATTTTGTGCAAAATTAAAGTCGTGACAAATGCAGAAATATTTTCCCGCCATATTACTCTTCTCACTTCTGCTATCCTGATACTACATCTAAATATTTTGAACCAAATTAAAGACGTGATAAATGCAGAAATATTTTCCCGCCACATTACTCTTCTCACTTCAGCTATCCTGATACTACATCTAAAAATTTTGTACAAAATTAAAGACGTGACAAATGCAGAAATATTTTCCCGCCATATTACTTTTCTCACTTCTGCTATCCTGATACTTCAATTGAAAATTTTGTACAAAATTATAGACGTGAAAAATGCAGAAATATTTTCCCGCCATATTACTTTTCTCACTTCTGCTATCCTGATACTACATCTAAAAATTTTGTACAAAATTAAAGACGTGACAAATGCAGAAATATTTTCCCGCCATATTACTCTTCTCACTTCTCCTATCCTGATACTACATCTAAAAATTTTGTACAAAATTAAAGACGTGACAAATGCAGAAATATTTTCCCGCCTCATTACTCTTCTCACTTCTGCTATCCTGATACTACATCTACAAATTTTGTACAAAATTAAAGACATGACAAATGCAGAAATATTTTCCCGCCATATTACTCTTCTCACTTCTGCTATCCTGACACTACACCTAAAAATTTTGTACAAAATTAAAGACGTGATAAATGCAGAAATATTTTCCCGCCATATTAGTCTTCTCACTTCTGCTATCCTGAGACTTCAATTGAAAATTTTGTACAAAATTAAAGACGTGAAAAATGCAGAAATATTTTCCCGCCATATTACTCTTCTCACTTCTGCTATCCTTATATTTCATCTAAAAATTTTGTACAAAATTAAAGACCTGATAAATTTACCCGCCATATTACTCTTCTCACTTCTGCTATCCTTATACTTCATCTAAAAATTTTGTACAAAATTAAAGACGTGATAAATGCAGAAATATTTTCCCGCCATATTACTCTTCTCACTTCTGCTATCCTGACACTTCATCTGAAAATTTTGTACAAAATTAAAAACGTGACAAATGCAGAAATGTTTTCCCGCCATATTACTCTTCTTACTTCGGCTATCCTGATACTACATCGAAAAATTTTGTACAAAATTATAGACGTGACAAATGCAGAAACATTTCCCCGCCATATTACTCATCTCACTTCTGCTATCCTGACACTTCATCTGAAAATTTTGTACAAAATTAAAGACATGAAAAATGCAGAAATATTTTCCCGCCACATTACTCTTCTCACTTCTGCTATCCTGATACTACATCTAAAAATTTTGAACAAAATTAAAGACGTGATAAATGCAGAAATATTTCCCCGCCATATTACTCTTCTCACATCTGCTATCCTGATAGTACATCTAAAAATTTTGTACAAAATTAAAGACGTGACAAATGCAGAAATATTTTCTCTCCATAATACCCTTCTGACTTCTGCTATCCTGATACTTCACTTAAAATTTTGTACAAAATTAACGACGTGACAAATGCAGAAATATTTTCCCGCCATATTACTCTTCTCACTTCTGCTATCCTGATACTACATCTAAAAATTTTGTACAAAATTAGAGACGTGACAAATGCAGAAATATTTTCCCGCCATATTACTCTTCTCACTTCTGCTATCCTGACACTACATCTAAAAATTTTGTACAAAATTAAAGACGTGATAAATGCAGAAATACTTTCTCTCCATAATACCCTTCTGACTTCTGCTATCCTGATACTTCACTTAAAATTTTGTACAAAATTAAAGACGTGACAAATGCAGAAATATTTCCCCACCATATTACTCTTCTCACTTCTGCTATCCTGATAGTACATCTAAAAATTTTGAACCAAATTAAAGACGTGATAAATGCAGAAATATTTTCCCGCCATATTACTCTTCTCACTTCTGCTATCCTGACACTTCATGTGAAAATTTTGTACAAAATTAAAGACGTGATAAATGCAGAAATATTTTCCCGCCATATTATTCTTCTCACTTCTGCTATCCTGATACTACATCTAAAAATTTTGAACAAAATTAAGGACGTGATAAATGAAGAAACATTTCCCCGCCATATTACTCTTCTCACTTCTGCTATCCTGATACTTCATCTGAAAATGTTGTACAAAATTAAAGACGTGATAAATGCAGAAATATTTACCCACCATATTACTCTTCTCACTTCTGCTATCCTTATACTTCATCTAAAAATTTTGTACAAAATTAAAGACATGACAAATGCAGAAATATTTTCCCGCCATATTACTCTTCTTAATTTGGCTATCCTGATACTACATCTAAAAATTTTGTACAAAATTAAAGACGTGACAAATGCAGAAATATTTTCCCGCCATATTACTCTTCTCACTTCTGCTATCCTGATACTACATCTAAAAATTTTGAACAAAATTAAGGACGTGATAAATGCAGAAACATTTCCCCGCCATATTACTCTTCTCACTTCTGCTATCCTGATACTACATCTAAAAATTTTGTACAAAATTAAAGACGTGACAAATGCAGAAATATTTTCCCGCCATATTACTCTTCTCACTTCTGCTATCCTGATACTACATCTAAAAATTTTGAACAAAATTAAAGACGTGATAAATGCAGAAACATTTCCCCGCCATATTACTCTTCTCACTTCTGCTATCCTGATACTACATCTAAAAATTTTGAACAAAATTAAAGACGTGATAAATGCAGAAATATTTTCCCGCCATATTACTCTTCTCACTTCTCCTATCCTGATACTACATCTAAAAATTTTGTACAAAATTAAAGACGTGACAAATGCAGAAACATTTCCCCGCCATATTACTCTTCTCACTTCTGCTATCCTGATACTACATCTAAAAATTTTGAACAAAATTAAAGACGTGATAAATGCAGAAATATTTCCCCGCCATATTACTCTTCTCACTTCTGCTATCCTGATACTACATCTAAAAATTTTGAACAAAATTAAATACGTGCCAAATGCAGAAATATTTTCCCGCCATATTACTCTTCTCACTTCTGCTACTCTGACACTACATCTAAAAATTTTGTACAAAATTAAAGACATGACAAATGCAGAAATATTTTCCCGCCATATTACTCTTCTTACTTCGGCTATCCTGATACTACATCTAAAAATTTTGTACAAAATTAAAGACGTGACAAATGCAGAAACATTTCCTTGCCATATTACTCTTCTCACTTCTGCTATCCTGACACTTCATCTGAAAATTTTGTACAAAATTAAAGACGTGAAAAATGCAGAAATATTTTCCCGCCATATTACTCTTCTCACTTCTCCTATCCTGATACTACATCTAAAAATTTTGTACAAAATTAAAGACATGACAAATGCAGAAATATTTTCCCGCCATATTACTCTTCTTACTTCGGCTATCCTGATACTACATCTAAAAATTTTGTACAAAATTAAAGACGTGACAAATGCAGAAATATTTTCCCGCCATATTACTCTTCTCACTTCTCCTATCCTGATACTACATCTAAAAATTTTGTACAAAATTAAAGACATGACAAATGCAGAAATATTTTCCCGCCATATTACTCTTCTCACATCTGCTATCCTGACACTTCATCTGAAAATTTTGTACAAAATTAAATACGTGCCAAATGCAGAAATATTTTCCCGCCATATTACTCTTCTCACTTCTGCTACTCTGACACTACATCTAAAAATTTTGTACAAAATTAAAGACATGACAAATGCAGAAATATTTTCCCGCCATATTACTCTTCTCACTTCTGCTATCCTGACACTTCAATTGAAAATTCTGTACAAAATTATAGACGTGAAAAATGCAGAAATATTTTCCCGCCATATTACTCTTCTCACTTCTGCTATCCTGATACTACATCTAAAAATTTTGAACCAAATTAAAGACGTGATAAATGCAGAAATATTTTCCCGCCACATTACTCTTCTCACTTCTGCTATCCTGATACTACATCTAAAAATTTTGTACAAAATTAAAGACGTGATAAATGCAGAAATATTTTCCCGCCATATTACTCTTCTCACTTCTGCTATCCTGACACTTCATCTGAAAATTTTGTACAAAATTAAAGACGTGATAAATGCAGAAATATTTTCCCGCCACATTACTCTTCTCACTTCTGCTATCCTGACACTTCATCTGAAAATTTTGTACAAAATTAAAAACGTGACAAATGCAGAAATATTTTCCCGCCATATTACTCTTCTCACTTCTCCTATCCTGATACTACATCTAAAAATTTTGTACAAAATTAAAGACGTGACAAATGCAGAAATATTTTCCCGCCATATTACTCTTCTCACTTCTCCTATCCTGATGCTACATCTAAAAATTTTGTACAAAATTAAAGACGTGACAAATGCAGAAATATTTTCCTGCCAGATTACTCTTCTCACTTCTGGTATCCTGATACTACATCCAAAAATTTTGTACAAAATTAAAGACGTGATAAATGCAGAAATATTTTCTCTGCGTAATACCTTTCTGACTTCTGCTATCCTGATACTTCATCTAACAATTTTGTACAATATTAAAGACGTGATAAATGCAAAAATATTTTCCCGCCATATTACTCTTCTTACTTCTGCTATCCTGATACTACATCTAAAAATTTTGTGCAAAATTAAAGTCGTGACAAATGCAGAAATATTTTCCCGCTATATTACTCTTCTCACTTCTCCTATCCTGATACTACTTCTAAAAATTTTGTACAAAATTAAAGACGTGACAAATGCAGAAATATATTCCCGCCATATTACTCTTCTCACTTCTCCTATCCTGATGCTACATCTAAAAATTTTGTACAAAATTAAAGACGTGACAAATGCAGAAATATTTTCCTGCCAGATTACTCTTCTCACTTCTGGTATCCTGATACTACATCCAAAAATTTTGTACAAAATTAAAGACGTGATAAATGCAGAAATATTTTCTCTCCGTAATACCTTTCTGACTTCTGCTATCCTGATACTTCATCTAACAATTTTGTACAATATTAAAGACGTGATAAATGCAAAAATATTTTCCCGCCATATTACTCTTCTTACTTCTGCTATCCTGATACTACATCTAAAAATTTTGTGCGAAATTAAAGTCGTGACAAATGCAGAAATATTTTCCCGCCATATTACTCTTCTCACTTCTGCTATCCTGATACTACATCTAAAAATTTTGTACAAAATTAAAGACGTGACAAATGCAGAAATATTTTCCCGTCATATTACTCTTCTCACTTCTCCTATCCTGATACTACATCTAAAAATTTTGTACAAAATTAAAGTCGTGACAAATGCAGAAATATTTTCCCGTCATATTACTCTTCTCACTTCTCCTATCCTGATACTACATCTAAAAATTTTGTACAAAATTAAAGACGTGATAAATGCAGAAATATTTTCTCTCCGTAATACCCTTCTGACTTCTGCTATCCTGATACTTCATCTAACAATTTTGTACAATATTAAAGACGTGATAAATGCAAAAATATTTTCCCGCCATATTACTCTTCTTACTTCTGCTATCCTGATACTGCATCTAAAAATTTTGTGCAAAATTAAAGTCGTGACAAATGCAGAAATATTTTCCCGCCATATTACTCTTCTCACTTCTCCTATCCTGATACTACATCTAAAAATTTTGTACAAAATTAAAGACGTGACAAATGCAGAAATATTTTCCCGCCATATTACTTTTCTCACTTCTGCTATCCTGATACTTCAATTGAAAATATTGTACAAAATTATAGACGTGAAAAATGCAGAAATATTTTCCCGCCATATTACTCTTCTCACTTCTGCTATCCTGATACTACATCTAAAAATTTTGAACCAAATTAAAGACGTGATAAATGCAGAAATATTTTCCCGCCACATTACTCTTCTCACTTCTGCTATCCTGATACTACATCTAAAAATTTTGTACAAAATTAAAGACGTGATAAATGCAGAAATATTTTCCCGCCATATTACTCTTCTCACTTCTGCTATCCTGACACTTCATCTGAAAATTTTGTACAAAATTAAAAACGTGACAAATGCAGAAATATTTTCCCGCCATATTACTCTTCTCACTTCTCCTATCCTGATACTACATCTAAAAATTTTGTACAAAATTAAAGACGTGACAAATGCAGAAATATTTTCCCGCCATATTACTCTTCTCACTTCTGCTATCCTGATACTACATCTAAAAATTTTGAACCAAATTAAAGACGTGATAAATGCAGAAATATTTTCCCGCCATATTACTCTTCTCACTTCTCACTTCTCCTATCCTGATACTACTTCTAAAAATTTTGTACAAAATTAAAGACGTGACAAATGCAGAAATATTTTCCCGCCATATTACTCTTCTCACTTCTGCTATCCTGACACTTCATCTGAAAATTTTGTACAAAATTAAAAACGTGACAAATGCAGAAATATTTTCCCGCCATATTACTCTTCTCACTTCTCCTATCCTGATACTACATCTAAAAATTTTGTACAAAATTAAAGACGTGACAAATGCAGAAATATTTTCCCGCCATATTACTTTTCTCACTTCTGCTATCCTGATACTTCAATTGAAAATTTTGTACAAAATTATAGACGTGAAAAATGCAGAAATATTTTCCCGCCATATTACTCTTCTCACTTCTGCTATCCTGATACTACATCTAAAAATTTTGAACCAAATTAAAGACGTGATAAATGCAGAAATATTTTCCCGCCACATTACTCTTCTCACTTCTGCTATCCTGATACTACATCTAAAAATTTTGTACAAAATTAAAGACGTGATAAATGCAGAAATATTTTCCCGCCATATTACTCTTCTCACTTCTGCTATCCTGACACTTCATCTGAAAATTTTGTACAAAATTAAAAACGTGACAAATGCAGAAATATTTTCCCGCCATATTACTCTTCTCACTTCTCCTATCCTGATACTACATCTAAAAATTTTGTACAAAATTAAAGACGTGACAAATGCAGAAATATTTTCCCGCCATATTACTCTTCTCACTTCTGCTATCCTGACACTTCATCTGAAAATTTTGTACAAAATTAAAAACGTGACAAATGCAGAAATATTTTCCCGCCATATTACTCTTCTCACTTCTCCTATCCTGATACTACATCTAAAAATTTTGAACCAAATTAAAGACGTGATAAATGCAGAAATATTTTCCCGCCACATTACTCTTCTCACTTCTGCTATCCTGATACTACATCTAAAAATTTTGTACAAAATTAAAGACGTGACAAATGCAGAAATATTTTCCCGCCATATTACTCTTCTCACTTCTGCTATCCTGACACTTCATCTGAAAATTTTGTACAAAATTAAAAACGTGACAAATGCAGAAATATTTTCCCGCCATATTACTCTTCTCACTTCTCCTATCCTGATACTACATCTAAAAATTTTGTACAAAATTAAAGACGTGACAAATGCAGAAATATTTTCCCGCCATATTACTCTTCTCACTTCTGCTATCCTGACACTTCATCTGAAAATTTTGTACAAAATTAAAAACGTGACAAATGCAGAAATATTTTCCCGCCATATTACTCTTCTCACTTCTCCTATCCTGATACTACATCTAAAAATTTTGTACAAAATTAAAGACGTGACAAATGCAGAAATATTTTCCCGCCATATTACTCTTCTCACTTCTGCTATCCTGACACTTCATCTGAAAATTTTGTACAAAATTAAAAACGTGACAAATGCAGAAATATTTTCCCGCCATATTACTCTTCTCACTTCTCCTATCCTGATACTACATCTAAAAATTTTGTACAAAATTAAAGACGTGACAAATGCAGAAATATTTTCCCGCCATATTACTCTTCTCACTTCTGCTATCCTGACACTTCATCTGAAAATTTTGTACAAAATTAAAAACGTGACAAATGCAGAAATATTTTCCCGCCACATTACTCTTCTCACTTCTCCTATCCTGATACTACATCTAAAAATTTTGTACAAAATTAAAGACGTGACAAATGCAGAAATATTTTCCCGCCATATTACTCTTCTCACTTCTGCTATCCTGACACTTCATCTGAAAATTTTGTACAAAATTAAAAACGTGACAAATGCAGAAATATTTTCCCGCCATATTACTCTTCTCACTTCTCCTATCCTGATACTACATCTAAAAATTTTGTACAAAATTAAAGACGTGACAAATGCAGAAATATTTTCCCGCCATATTACTCTTCTCACTTCTGCTATCCTGACACTTCATCTGAAAATTTTGTACAAAATTAAAAACGTGACAAATGCAGAAATATTTTCCCGCCATATTACTCTTCTCACTTCTGCTATCCTGATACTACATCTAAAAATTTTGAACCAAATTAAAGACGTGATAAATGCAGAAATATTTTCCCGCCACATTACTCTTCTCACTTCTGCTATCCTGATACTACATCTAAAAATTTTGTACAAAATTAAAGACGTGATAAATGCAGAAATATTTTCCCGCCATATTACTCTTCTCACTTCTGCTATCCTGACACTTCATCTGAAAATTTTGTACAAAATTAAAAACGTGACAAATGCAGAAATATTTTCCCGCCATATTACTCTTCTCACTTCTCCTATCCTGATACTACATCTAAAAATTTTGTACAAAATTAAGGACGTGACAAATGCAGAAATATTTTCCCGCCATATTACTCTTCTCACTTCTCCTATCCTGATACTACATCTAAAAATTTTGTACAAAATTAAAGACGTGACAAATGCAGAAATATTTTCCCGCCATATTACTCTTCTCACTTCTGCTATCCTGACACTTCATCTGAAAATTTTGTACAAAATTAAAAACGTGACAAATGCAGAAATATTTTCCCGCCATATTACTCTTCTCACTTCTCCTATCCTGATACTACATCTAAAAATTTTGTACAAAATTAAAGACGTGACAAATGCAGAAATATTTTCCCGCCATATTACTTTTCTCACTTCTGCTATCCTGATACTTCAATTGAAAATTTTGTACAAAATTATAGACGTGAAAAATGCAGAAATATTTTCCCGCCATATTACTCTTCTCACTTCTGCTATCCTGATACTACATCTAAAAATTTTGAACCAAATTAAAGACGTGATAAATGCAGAAATATTTTCCCGCCACATTACTCTTCTCACTTCTGCTATCCTGATACTACATCTAAAAATTTTGTACAAAATTAAAGACGTGATAAATGCAGAAATATTTTCCCGCCATATTACTCTTCTCACTTCTGCTATCCTGACACTTCATCTGAAAATTTTGTACAAAATTAAAAACGTGACAAATGCAGAAATATTTTCCCGCCATATTACTCTTCTCACTTCTCCTATCCTGATACTACATCTAAAAATTTTGTACAAAATTAAAGACGTGACAAATGCAGAAATATTTTCCCGCCATATTACTCTTCTCACTTCTGCTATCCTGACACTTCATCTGAAAATTTTGTACAAAATTAAAAACGTGACAAATGCAGAAATATTTTCCCGCCATATTACTCTTCTCACTTCTCCTATCCTGATACTACATCTAAAAATTTTGAACCAAATTAAAGACGTGATAAATGCAGAAATATTTTCCCGCCACATTACTCTTCTCACTTCTGCTATCCTGATACTACATCTAAAAATTTTGTACAAAATTAAAGACGTGACAAATGCAGAAATATTTTCCCGCCATATTACTCTTCTCACTTCTGCTATCCTGACACTTCATCTGAAAATTTTGTACAAAATTAAAAACGTGACAAATGCAGAAATATTTTCCCGCCATATTACTCTTCTCACTTCTCCTATCCTGATACTACATCTAAAAATTTTGTACAAAATTAAAGACGTGACAAATGCAGAAATATTTTCCCGCCATATTACTCTTCTCACTTCTGCTATCCTGACACTTCATCTGAAAATTTTGTACAAAATTAAAAACGTGACAAATGCAGAAATATTTTCCCGCCATATTACTCTTCTCACTTCTCCTATCCTGATACTACATCTAAAAATTTTGTACAAAATTAAAGACGTGACAAATGCAGAAATATTTTCCCGCCATATTACTCTTCTCACTTCTGCTATCCTGACACTTCATCTGAAAATTTTGTACAAAATTAAAAACGTGACAAATGCAGAAATATTTTCCCGCCATATTACTCTTCTCACTTCTCCTATCCTGATACTACATCTAAAAATTTTGTACAAAATTAAAGACGTGACAAATGCAGAAATATTTTCCCGCCATATTACTCTTCTCACTTCTGCTATCCTGACACTTCATCTGAAAATTTTGTACAAAATTAAAAACGTGACAAATGCAGAAATATTTTCCCGCCACATTACTCTTCTCACTTCTCCTATCCTGATACTACATCTAAAAATTTTGTACAAAATTAAAGACGTGACAAATGCAGAAATATTTTCCCGCCATATTACTCTTCTCACTTCTGCTATCCTGACACTTCATCTGAAAATTTTGTACAAAATTAAAAACGTGACAAATGCAGAAATATTTTCCCGCCATATTACTCTTCTCACTTCTCCTATCCTGATACTACATCTAAAAATTTTGTACAAAATTAAAGACGTGACAAATGCAGAAATATTTTCCCGCCATATTACTCTTCTCACTTCTGCTATCCTGACACTTCATCTGAAAATTTTGTACAAAATTAAAAACGTGACAAATGCAGAAATATTTTCCCGCCATATTACTCTTCTCACTTCTGCTATCCTGATACTACATCTAAAAATTTTGAACCAAATTAAAGACGTGATAAATGCAGAAATATTTTCCCGCCACATTACTCTTCTCACTTCTGCTATCCTGATACTACATCTAAAAATTTTGTACAAAATTAAAGACGTGATAAATGCAGAAATATTTTCCCGCCATATTACTCTTCTCACTTCTGCTATCCTGACACTTCATCTGAAAATTTTGTACAAAATTAAAAACGTGACAAATGCAGAAATATTTTCCCGCCATATTACTCTTCTCACTTCTCCTATCCTGATACTACATCTAAAAATTTTGTACAAAATTAAAGACGTGCCAAATGCAGAAATATTTTCCCGCCATATTACTTTTCTCACTTCTGCTATCCTGATATTTCAATTGAAAATTTTGTACAAAATTATAGACGTGAAAAATGCAGAAATATTTTCCCGCCATATTACTCTTCTCACTTCTGCTATCCTGATACTACATCTAAAAATTTTGTACAAAATTAAAGACGTGACAAATGCAGAAATATTTTCCCGCCATATTACTCTTCTCACTTCTCCTATCCTGATACTACATCTAAAAATTTTGTACAAAATTAAAGACGTGACAAATGCAGAAATATTTTCCCGCCATATTACTCTTCTCACTTCTGCTAACCTGATACTACATCTAAAAATTTTATACAAAATTAAAGACGTGATAAATGCAGAAATATTTCCCCGCCGTATTACTCTTCTCACTTCTGCTATCCTGATACTACATCTAAAAATTTTGTACAAAATTAAAGACGTGACAAATGCAGAAATATTTTTCCGGCATGTTACTCTTCTCACTTCTACTATCCTGATACTTCAATTGAAAATTTTGTACAAAATTAAAGATATGCAGAAATATTTTCCCGCCATATTACTCTTCTCACTTCTGCTATCCTGATACTACATTTAAAAATTTTGTACAAAATGAAAGGCGTGATAAATGCAGAAATATTTTCCCGCCATATTACTCTTCTCACTTCTGCTAACCTGATACTACATCTAAAAATTTTGTACAAAATTAAAGACGTGATAAATGCAGAAATATTTTCCCGCCATATTACTCTTCTCACTTCTTCTATCCTGATACTACATCTAAAAATTTTGTACAAAATGAAAGACGTGATAAATGCAGAAATATTTTCGCGCCATATTACTCTTCTCACTTCTGCTATCCTGATACTTCATCTGAAAATTTTGTACAAAATTAAAGACGTGACAAATGCAGAAATATTTTCCCGTCATATTACTCTTCTCACTTCTACTATCCTGATACTTCAATTGAAAATTTTGTACAAAATTAAAGACATGACAAATGCAGAAACATTTCCCCGCCATATTACTCTTTTCACTTCTATTATCCTGATACTAAATCTAAAAATGGTGATGTGGCCATCATAGTACTCCCTATATTTTAATCAAAAACTATGCGGTTAATGCAAAAAGGTTATTCTCAATAATTTATTCAATTTTGAATTCTCTACAATTATTTGTTATATAACTTTCATGTTGCTTCAATAGTTTATTAGCAATTGGCAAAAAATGTCAAAAATTTTAATTATTGTTTTTTTTTCTCGAAAGTTAAGAATTTTATGAAAAATATATTTTAACAAAATTTCCCGCCATATTACTCTTCTCACTTCTGCTGTCCTGATACTACATCTAAAAATTTTGTACAAAATTAAAGACGCGATAAATGCAGAAATATTACTCTTCTCACTTCTGCTATCCTGATACTTAATCTAAAAATTTTGTACAAAATTAAAGATCTGATAAATGCAGAAATATGAACCCTCCATATTACTATTCTCACTTCGGCTATCCTGATACTACATCTAAAAATTTTGACAAAATTAAAGACCTGATAAATGCAAAAATATTTACCCGCCATATTACTCTTCTCACTTCTGTTATCCTGATACTACATCTAAAAATTTTGTACAAAATTAAAGACTATATAAATGCAGAAATATTTACCCGCCATATCACTCTTCTCACTTCTGCTATCCTGATACTACATCCAAAAATTTTGTACAAAATTAAAGACCTGATAAATGCAGAAATATTTACCCGCCATATTACTCTTCTCACTTCTGCTATCCTGACACTATATCTAAAAATTTTGTACAAAATTAAAGACATGCAGAAATATTTTCCCGCCATATTACTCTTCTCACTTCTGCTATCCTGATACTTCTTTCAAAAATTTTGTACAATATTGAAGACCTGAAAGATGCAGAAATATTCTCCCGCCATATTACGCTTCTCACTTCTGCGTGAAAGACGTGAAAGGTGCAGTAATATTCTCTCGCCATATTGCTTTTCTCAGTTCTGCTACCCTGATACTTCTTCTAAAATTTTTGTACAAAATTAAAGAAATGAAAGATGCAGAAATATTCTCACTTCTGCGTGAAAGACGTGAAAGGTGCAGAAATATTCTCCCGCCATATTACTCTTCTCACTTCTGCTATTCTAATATTTCGTCTAAAATTTTTGTACAAAATTAAAGACGTGATAAACCCAGAAATATTTTCCCGCCATATTACTCTTCTCACTTCTGCTGCCATCTAAATATATTGAAAAAAATTGAAACCGCGATAAATGCAGAAATATTTCCCCACCATATAACTCTTTTCGCTTCTGCAATCCTGATACTTCGTCTAAAAATTTTGTACAAAATTAAAGACGCGATAAATGCAGAAACATTTCCCCGCCGTATAGCTCTTCTCATTTCTGCTATCCTGATACTTTATCTAAAAATTTTGTACAAAATTACAGTCATCATAAATGCAGAAATACTTTGCCATCATATTACTCTTCTCACTTCTGCTATCATCTAAATATTTTGTACAAACTTAAAACCGCGATAAAAGCAGAAATATTGCCCCCCATATAACTCTTCTCACTTCTGCAATCCTAACACTTCATCTGAAAATTTGTACAAAATTAAAGAGTCGATAAATGCAGAAATATTTTCCCGCCATATTACTCTTCTCACTTCTGCTATCGTCTAAATATTTTGTACAAACTTAAAACCGCGATAAAAGCAGAAATATTGCCCCACCATATAACTCTTCTCACTTCTGCAATCCTAACACTTCATCTGAAAATTTGTACAAAATTAAAGAGTCGATAAATGCAGAAATATTTTCCCGCCATATTACTCTTCTCACTTCTGCTATCGTCTAAATATTTTTTACAAACTTAAAACCGCGATAAAAGCAGAAATATTGCCCCACCATATAACTCTTCTCACTGCTGCAATCCTAACACTTCATCTAAAAAATTTGTACAAAATTAAAGACGCGATAAATGCAGAAATATTTTCCCGCCATATTATACTGCTCACTTTTGCTATCTTGATTTTTCATCTGAAAATTTTGTATAAAATACAAGACATCATATGTGCAGAAATATTTTCCCGTCAAATTACTCGTCTAACTTCTGCTATCCTGATACTTTATCTAAAAGTTTTGTACAAAATTACAGTCATTATAAATGCAGAAATACTTTCCCGCCATATTACTCTTATCACTACTGCTATCATCTAAATATTTTGTACAAACTTAAAACCGCGACAAATGCAGAAATATTTCCCCGCAATATAACACTTCTGATACTTCATCTATATATTTTGTACAAAATTAAAGCCGCGATATATGCAGAAATATTTTCGCGCCATATTACTCTTCTCACTTCTGTTATCCTGATACTCTATCTAAAAATTTTGAACAAAATTAAATACGTGATAAATGCAGAAATATTTTCATGCCATATTGATCTTCTCACTTCTCTTATCCTGATACTTCATCTAAAAATTTTGTACACAATACAAAACATCATTAATGCAGAAGTGTTTTCCCATCATATTACTCTTCTCACTTCTGCTATCCTGATACTTCATCTAAAAATTTGATACAAAATAAAAAAAGATGTTAATAGCAGAAATATTTTCCCTCCATATTACTCTTTTCACTTCTGCTAACCTGAGAGAAGTGATTATAAACTTGAATACTAAATTATTTAATTACTTTAGTAGTTTAATTTAATGAAATCAATTTAATTCAATTTTTTTTTCATAACTTTTCATGTTATATTCACTTTCAGACAGTCTAAAACACATTTTTTTTAAATTTTTTATCATTTATTAGTTTATTCAATAGAAATAATTTCATTCAAATTAGTGTTGCTTTGATAGTTGTACTATTTGTAGCACGCAAATTACTTTTGTATCATTCAATGTCTGTCGAGGTATTAGCCAGAGAAGTAGTTGTTTCAAATTAATAGTAAGACTCATTGTTGTAGATTCACGAAATGTTTTCGTATTTTTAAATTATTAGTTAATTTTCTACAACGAACTGAAGGATTTTATTATGTATTTTATTCATAAATAATACAATGAATTTGATTAAATAATCAGTAAAATTAAAAATGGATCATGCCATTAAAACAATATAGTGAAGTTGACACGGTAACACGTAACAGTAAAACAAACAAAGATCGAAACACGTGTCTACAGATGGTTGTCAACTTGAGTGTTAAATTATTTAATTACTGTTGCTATTTTATTTTTAATTGCATCTACGTAATTCATTTCTTGTTCTAAATTTGTCATACCATATTCACTCACAAACTATGTATTTAACGTACATTTAACCATTGTTAGTTTATTTGACAGGAATAAATACGTTCAAACGAGTGTTGCTTTAATAGCCTTGTTATTTGTGACATGCAAATTACTTTTGTATAATTCAATATCTGTCGAGGTATTAGCCAGAGTAGTAGTTGTTTCAATGAGTGTTTGTTTTTTGGCCTTAGTAAGACTCGTAGTTGTAGATTTATGAAATGTTTTTGTGTTTTCCTAATTATTAGTTAATTTACTTTATTTTAAAATAAATTTTTTCAGCTATATAAAAATGGAATCTTCATTTGCACATCTAATAGATGATCAAAATATATAATAAGTTGCAAATGAATAAAGTAAATTATACATATAAGTTTTCCTGCAAGTGTGGGGTTCTTGTGTTAAATAAATACAAATTAAACGGATAATATATATTTTTATTTATAAAAATGTTACAAAATAATATATAATGCTTTCACTATAAAATACTACATTTATTCTCTTGTGAGCATAATTGGAAAGTTTTCAGTCACGAGATGATCATCTTGGAACACGATCACGATATTGATTTCAAATTCTGAAAGAAAAGTTTGCATACAGTGTGTCATCTAATGGCATATTTAATAGTAAAATATCAGTAGATGTTTTGTATGATTTCAAAAAATGTAACATTAAGTACTTACCAATCTTAAAGTTAACTTTAATCAATGTGGGACAGGTGAATAATCTTGGGAAAATCATATAAATCGGTATTTCAATGCCTTGTGGAATATCACCATCACCTATTTGTATGTTTTGTATTTCCGTAGCTAAAATCAAAAGATAAAGTATTTCATTAAAATATAATTTAACATCACGTAAGTAATCGTGTCTAATGCGTAAGTAACTATGAATTGAAAATGTCGTAAGAAGTCGGCTGCCGAAATGTTATGCCTAATGTCTTCGATAAGAAATCTCCAACTAAAATATTATATTTATCAAGATTCAGTTCGATTAAACCGAAGGTGAAGATCAATGATCCGTTCGCCGCTTTCGGATTTGGACTACAGGTATTTGGTTATTTCAGCTGAAGTGTCTTCCAAAAAATTATAGCTATAGGGAAAGCATATCAGAAAATACGATCGCTACTTATCTTTGTTTAACTATCTCCCCAGCTGCAGGGTGGAAAGGAGAAATATGTTTTTGTTTTACGTTTGGCTAGCCAACTTATCATTACCATTGCCATTATTTTTGTAGAAATGGTTTCGTGAAGTCGATCGGGACCTGTGTTTAATCACGGTCTCTAATTTGGAAGCTAAATCATCAACTTCTTTATGAGGTTCAGTAATATCGCATTTGTGTTTATTGAAGATGGAAAAGTGAACGAATTAACGTTAGGTTTTGACAATTTCATTACATATTGGTTATACGTTAAATAGGGTACTTGTTAGGTGTGTTAGCCTCTCGTGATCTATTGTTCTACCCTTAACCAATCACTTCCCAAGCAGTTCCACGTCCTCTATGAACCTGGTGACTTTGGGGGTGATGCTGCTCACTTCTTCGTGGGATAATCGGTCCCTTCCGAAGTGTGAAAAACGCTTATGAACAATCGCGACACAAGTGCATAGTATGTGCTCGATCGTTTCATCTGCCGAATCACATAGTCTGCAGTTTCCACTTTCCTCTATTGTCATTTTCCACAAATGGTACCGGAGGGCACAATGCCCTGTCATGAGACCGATGAAAGTTCTAAGCTCGTTCCTTGTGAATTCAAGCACCTTATAGCTGTGATCGAGCTTGATGAGTCGTTTTGTTTGACATAGGCCTGGTACATTGTTCCAGTGCTTGCGTTTCCTGTCCTCTTCCCAATTTTGCACCACCTCTCTTCTGTGCTCCATAGGGAGTCCGCAAAACGGCACTGGTCCTATAGGAGTGGCATTTGCATCTTTTTTGCGAGTTCATCTGCCACTTCGTTGCCTTTAATACCCCAGTGCCCTGGGACCCACATGAGTGCCAACGAATTGTTCGCCAGTTGCGAGAGGGTTCGTCGACATTCCCAGACAGTCCACGAGCCGTGACTATGGGTTCATTAGTTTAATTTAGTTTAGTTTTCATAGTAATCGATTAAAAAATCTCCACGGCAAGCTTTTAGTCTTGTTTGTTAAAGCAAAAACAGTTGTTTTATTATCCCTAGCATCGTAAATTTAAATTTAAGATAAAGTTTTATGTGCAATTGCGGTTTTCTTTGATGTTAGGGAAAAGGAGGGTCGGCTGCCAATGCGGCAAAATGGGTAGTTCCTCTTTATAGCCTTTGATTATTGAAAGTAAAGTATTTACTTAGTTATATTAGTTTAGCGACCAAATTCGCCAATCACTTTCGGTAGTAGAGAATGTTGGAATTTGTGAATAATTAACATTTAAAACCTCTGTATGTCTGTTATGCCAATGTTGTGTTTCATCCTTGATAAATACAGCCCCTTCTGTACATGACTTCAAGCGACGCATTTTCATCCTCAATAAACATTTAACTTTCGAGGCTATAACATTCCCTGAAAGGATGTTATATAAATAACATCGCGTAAGAAGTATGGGCTTATATCTAAAAGAAAAAAGGCCATTTTCCACTGACTGTGGAGGACCATAAAGAACCTGTACCTCTCAGGTGGAAACTGAAGGTGCGCCAAGTTGTTGATCTAGTCCAGCAGTTAACTCGAATATCTATTGCTGAGAGATTTAAATGCACAAAATGCATTGTGAGGGTCGTCGACTGTCTATACCAGAGGTATATTTACCTACTGAAAATCACAGGAGCCATACTCCCAAATACCAAATAAGCGACTCATTCTAATGCTTCAAATGGATCTGTCCCAGCAATAGATCTTCGTCCACTTTAGCCACCCGTCTTCATATGGCAAGCCCTTGATGACCGCTTCCATTTTTGCACCACCTCTTCTTCCTATAGGAGTGGCATTTGCATCTGTTTTGCAAGTTCATCTGCCACTTCGTTGCCTTTAATACCCCAGTGCCCTGGGACCCACATGAGGGTCAACGAGTTATTCGCCAGTTAGATAGATAGATAGATGTTGTATGGGTGGCACCAGCGCCTATTCCACTGAGACCTTTCCAGGTCTCAGCGACTCATTCTAATGCTTCAAATGGATCTGTCCCAGCAATAGATCTTCGTCCACTTTAGCCACCCGTCTTCATATGGCAAGCCCTTGATGACCCTTATAGAAGCGATCACTTCCCTATCATTATATCAACAAGTATTCCAAAGGGAATACAATTCTCTATTGCCTGGACCTAGGAGAGTAGGATAAGTTTCAAGACGACGTCAAGTTTAAAGAGTGCTGTACGTAATGCTTTTCTAAAGAGAAAAAAAGCTTATGAGGTGAGGACTTAAAAGCCATCTGAATTTATTAATCCAGTCTCTTTTCATACAAGAAAACGATAAAAGTGGACTCTGAAATCAATGTAATCCTATTCTCTATTGCGATTAATGATATTGTAACTGACGTGAGTACCCTCGTTTATACGTATGTCGAAGACCTCGGAATTTAAAGGGTTTTCCAGTAGGATCTGCCGAATTTTGACAGTTGATTGCGACTATATGGTTAAGGTTAAATCTGTCGAATTGGCTTTTTTTATATAAATAAAATAAAAAAATATAATATGTGTTATGTGCGGACAACGTTTCACGCGCTTCAGCCATTTTAGGGTCGCCATAATCGTCCTACCGAGAGGTCTATTCGCAGTATGGTGGATAAATTTGAGTCGACTGGTTCAGTAAACAATTCAATTCAATTCACTAATCAAGTCGATTACGCATCGCTCTCAAGAACTCGGCCTTTTTCAGACCACAACTTGGTGAATTTTGCATCAAGACTTGGGCCGGCACCAATACAAAATTCAATTGCCTCAGGAGCTGAAGGTGAACGTCCATAAAGTACAGATATATTCGGTTATTAAGCGTCTGTATGTAGTAACCCCAAACACACAAATTTTAAATGTTTTAACAGAGCAAAGACATATCAAATATATGCATTGCGACGGTCTGTCACAAGGCCGATGTGTGTTCGAGTGAACAATTTCCCCAAGAATAGAGTTTCATTTACCTGAAATGAAGCCGACAGGTATGTACCACTATGAACCATTTTCCGCACATATAGTTATTGCGGTTTCAAACCAACAATAAATACACTGACTCTTGCTGAATGGATCTCAAACTGATATGGGGAGTAGGAGCAACCTTTGTGGTTAATTCTACTCCTCACTCGTGGGCACTAGATCCTCCGTATATACTACTGAACTCTACTCAATTTGGCAAGTGTTCAACAACTACGGGGTGTCTTGCAGTAGTACATTCCTCATCATATCTGATTCACCATCTTCCCTACAAAGCATTTCCGATAGCTTGTGGATCATGTTGACCATACCTTATGCCGACCTTGTATTACCAAAGACGGATTCATAGCGTTGGTTAACAGAAATTGGCAAATTAAATAGGAGAGCTTAAAGAGAATAAATTAAAAGCTATAAAACTCTGTGATACATGGAAGTCGTCGGCCAAACTTAATAGGAGACAGAAGGTCGCTCTAACCCACCTACAAGAAATAGACAGTGCTGTCCATCAGGCAGGATTACGTTAACCATAGCTTATGCTGCTAGACAATATTTAGGTCAGTGTTATAGCGTTGTTTAACAGAAATTGTCAAAGGGAATGGGAGACCTTCGAGAATAAATTAACATGACCACATGGAAGTCGCCGAACCTGACCCATTCTTATCTCCTAAACGATACGAAGCACCCACATGCGGCGTGTGCCACGGCCCTCTAACGGCGAGGAATATAATAGAGAAATATAGACTTCACATGTCAACTTGTACAGCTAAAGCTCCAAGAAAATATAGCGTAGGGACAGACCTAGAGAACACATAATCTAGAGGTACTAAAAGGGCCTGTTTAACTTTTTGTATTAATTTATTTATTTTGAGAATGTCCGTCTCGCCTAGTTTGTTAATAGTTAACTAGGTCGAGTGATAACTTTATCAAATTATAAATAAAACTGCACTGTGTTAATTTATACTAACAAATTTATTATTTGATAAAGTTTTCGATTTAAGATGTATCACAAAGTTATGGCTCCAAGCATTAGGTCGAGTGATTTAACGACTTCTGTCAGTCCCGTTTCCTAGTTTCAGCAATGGCTTTATTTCTATATATTGTCTGTTATTGTAATTGTTAATTTATTTGTGAATATCTAGCTCGCTTTCAAGAGTTTTATTTGTATACAACGTATTTTGTATAGTTTAATTCTGTTAATTTATTTTGTGAACACCCGTGAATTGTATATATACTCAATGACATTAGATGCGTTAACCAAGAAGGAATGATTTTTTGGAATTCATTTTTTGGCAACAGTCACTATATTTAAAACATACATTAATAACAATTTCAGCCTTATGCCTTATATTTACTGTAACAAAAAAAATATTTCAATTTTTCTTTTTTAATAAAACTATTTATAAGAGTTGTTTAGTACAGATGTTTTTAGTTTTCGTGTTTCCGTTGACTGTGTTAAGCTCAAACAAAGACGAAGACGTCCACAATATCACCATTTGAGCAAATTTGACCTGGGTCGAATTGTTGCTCTTCGAGATGTCGGTATGTCCTATCGCGAATTTGCGATGATATGGGGAGTAGGAGCAACCTTTGTGGTTCATTCTACTACTCACTCATGGGCACTAGATCCTCCATATCGCGAATTTGCTTGCAACGACTGTAGTACGTCTGTGCAGATATGGACAGTAGAATGTAGAGGAGCAAGAAGAAGACCAATTGGTCAACCAAGGCGTACAAAACGTCAAGATCGGCGCTTAAGACAAATAATCCAGCGAGACCGTTCACTACCACGCGTTAAATCGGTGATCAATGGTTTGGAGAAGAAGATAGGCCCGTTAGTATGCGAACACTATATCGCCCAAGATTAGCGCTTCCTTTGACAGCGAGATACTGTCGCCAAAGGTTGGACTGGTGCAGAGAACGGCATCATTGGGAGGCAGAATGGTATGATGGTATTCAGCGATGAATCATGATTTTGTCTAGGTACGCATGATGGCCGTAGAAGGGTACGGCGCTACTGTGGGGAACGACCTAATTTTAGGTTTGCTATTGAGAGGCATGTACACAGGACTGTTTCATTCATTTCATTCTTGATGTAAGGCTACTATGTTGGCAAAAGTACAGTTTTAAGTACTTGATAATTTATAAGTTCTATCTATATACTATCATTTTACCTCGTTGGCCTTTTACGTCAACCTGGTGGAATATTTTATCATAGATGACGGACTAAAATATAAAATATCTAATACTAAATTTACAAATTTTTATATTCCTGTAGATTATTGAACAGTTTTATTCCCATGTAATGGGTTGAGTGTTCAGTTTTTCTTAGAGGATTTTTAGCATACATGAAATTAATAATTGGATATAATTTAAGTAAAATGATATGATAATGGCGTCGACGGTAACAGTTACCGCTGAAAATAGTGCCAAATCCAAATGTAAGGTGTGCAATAAATGCAAGCAGAGTGTAGTGGATTCCAGAGCCTGTGAAGGATGTAAAAAATGGTTTCATCCATCGTGTTTGGATCTACATCTACCAACATGTACATCGAACCGTAAGAAAACAAACAGCGTCAGTGAGGTTAACACAGCGGACATGATAGAAGGTAATTCAATATTTTTACACCAAAGTAACAGTCATCAAGAACTAGTGCATTTTCGAGAAATAATTAACCTTAAGGATGAGTTGATAGAGGATCTTAGAGATAAAATTAATGTTATGAAAAAGACCATTTGTTTACTTGAGGAAAAATGTAATCAAAGCAAATCCCATCTACCGGTAAACGTCGATATTGAATCTGCGTTAAAATTAAACACAAATATAGGAATCTGCAAAAATAAATCAGATATTTCCGAAAAATGCAATTTAAACATAGACAACCAAGTGCACACGAATAAAGGAAATTCGAGTTCTAATGAATTGTCAACAAACAAATATGTTATTTTAAATAATGTTCCACATAAAATAACCGAGTGCCAAGAAATAGAAGCAGACAGGAACAAAACTTTACGTAACATCGAGGATTTTAATCAAAGTAAAGATGAAGAATTGCTATTAACCAATAACGAAGAAAAATGGGAAAGAGTTAGGAACCGTCGCAAATAGCACTATTAAAGGGATTCCACAATTTAAATATCTACATGTTTTCATGTTCGACCCTAAACTCACGAAAGACGAACTTTCTACGTATGGAGATACGTAGAAAGTTTCGCACTCGTGGAGACGAGTGCGAATTTAAGGGTGCGAAAATCTAAATTCAAGACGTCCCGAAGAATACTCTTCTTTTAAAGTAGGTGTGCCAACGAACCGTATTGATGACTTGAAGAAATCAGACATCTGGCCGGAAGACGTTCGCATAAACAATTTTTTTCAAAGTGCTCAGAAGAAACTGCCTGTGAAACAAAAGTGATGAACTATATCATTTTCTAGCGAATAAACACTATAATTTTTTATGCGTATCTGGACATTGGTTCTCAGAGGATGAATGCCAAATTTCCACAGTAGGAAATCTAGTCGCAGCCGCCTTTTTTTTGCGCGTAAAAGCAGTAAGCATGGCGGAACAATAATTTATGCACAAGGCATTGCGTCTGTTAAAAATTATAATAATATTACTGCAACATTATCTGTCGAAAAACATTGTGAGTTGACTTGCGTATTTGTTCAAAATTTAAATTGTTATGTAGTATCTGTTTATCATTCTCCTACGGGAGATTTTAATGATTTTATTAGAATATTATCTAAATTATTAGAACGCCTTAATCTAAAAGGAAGCAGTACTATACTTGGTGGCGATTTTAATATACTTTTTAACACCAATGGTTATAAAGAATTATATATTACAGATACTCTTGCCAGTTATGGCTTACACAAACTAGTAAGCTTCAATACTAGAAAAGGAAACTGCCTAGAAAACGTGTTCACAAATATACATTTAAATGATATAAAAACTTGCAACATAGAGACATTGTTTTCCTGTTGAGTCTAACCATGTCTCAACAGGAAAACAATGTTTCATCACCTCTTATAAGACCAATTACGGACTTAGGCAAATTTAAATTATACCAAGCAGTAGAACATGTAAACTGGAATTTTGTATCTGATATGTCATTAAGTCTAAATCATAAATAAGAACATTTACAATATATACAATAATCTTTATTTGGACACATTTACAATACATAATAACATTTAACATACAAATAAATAAATGGTGTTAGTCCGTCAGGGCTATAGACCTGAGGTCTTTCAGTCTAAGTACATTTATTTACCATTCTAACTTTGAATGTGAAATTATGTTTTCCAACTAATAAAATTAAACCTAAGAATAATATAAATAATTTCCATTTCAAAATGAACTCAAAGAAATGCGTTATAAATTACATACAATAAGTGACATGTATAATAAGCATCCTTCAGATCAATTAAAACAGATAAAAAACAATCTCCGGTATAATTACAGATCTTTGATCAAAACATTTCGAAAACAAGAAGCTGGCAGGTATATCAACAAAGCACCAAATAAATGCAAAGCGATGTGGGCTTTAATTGATTACGCGAGATAAAAAGTTTAAACTCCAATAAATCAGAGTAAATTTTCTGCTAGTGAATTTAATAATTTTTTTAGTAATATAGCTGACTATTCCACTCCTATTGCATGTAGCCAATGAAAATGAGGCATGTGATATTTTTTAGCCAATCACGTCAATTTTTAAGTGAATAAACACCAAGTTGCTGTTTATTCACCTGAATAACCTGAAGTTAGCTATTTCCCGACAAAAAAATTGAATTAGCCTTGATAAAAAAGCGAAAAACGTTGTTTCTACGTATGTCAGTTGCAAGTAGGTTATAAAATCAAAAGGTTTGGTAACACTTCATCATCCATAATAAATGCGACGGTGGCAAGTTCTGCACCAAAAAATAAAACTTAAACGAGATCGTGTGTTTGAAAACGATTTGAAGAATTCTGCGCCGATAAAAACTACCAGTTGTTAGCAAAACTTCAATGGAAACTCTTGCCGCGATTATGATGACCGGGCGTATAATATAAAGAAGGTAAATGCAAATGATTATAAGGGAGGTATTATTTAATCAATGTCGAATTTTTCGACCAAAATACTGCAGGAGATATATCATAAAAATTTTAATATAAATATTGAACCATTCACCGATATTCGTTTCAAGTCGTGGAATAGTCTTTCCAAATACCATTCGTGATGACAATTAAATCGGAATAAATTTTGTTTTTAGCGCATTCAAGTTTGTTGCTTGTTCGCGATTTTTATTCGAGCAACTGATAGAAAAAATCACTCGCCTGGCGGCTCGTGATTTTTTCGTGACAGTTGCTCTCATTAAAATCGCTAAGCAACAAACTTTCATGCAAAAACAAAATTTATTCGAGTAAATTGCCATCACTTATGGTATTACTTGAGAAAAACTAATCGAATCAGGTAGGTTGATACTACTTTTAATCATACCATTAAAACCAAAGAGTCATTAAATTTTAATTTAGTGAAATTTCATCAATTAGAGAATCAATCCAGCACTTGTGAGGATATATATTCTTTGTCCGTGATTCACATTAAATGTATAATTAATCTCATAATTTCACTACTTACAAAGTTAATTAACCAAACACTAAGCACAGGTATTTTCCCCGATGCTCTTAAATTAGCTAAGATTGTACCAATATTTAAATCCGGCAACGAGAACGATTTAAACAATTATAAACCAATCTCTATATTACCAATACTATCAAAAATAATCGAAAAAAATATGAAAAATCAGATATTAAAATATTTTGAAACAAATGACCTTTTTAGTAAAAATCAATTTGGTTTCAGAACTAATATGTCAACAGTGGATGCTATTCTTGCTCTCAATGAATTGATCATGGACGTTTTTGAAAAAAAAAATGTATCTGTAGTTTCGTTCATTGGTTTAAGCAAAGCTTTTGATTGTGTCGCGCATGACCTACTTTTACAAAAATTAAGAGCATATAACTTTACAGATAGTAGCATTAAGCTTATTCAAACTTACCTGAGTAATCGATATCAATGTGTGTACTTTAAGCAAGAACTTTCAAGACCCGAAAAGATCAAATATGGTGTCCCGCGAGGGTCCATTCTTGGAACCTTGTTGTTTTTAGTTTTCATAAATGACCTTCCCCACAAAGTAATATTGCAAACACAATTTTATTCGCTAATGATTCGACTATCATAAGTAATGGTGGAAGCATTTAGTATACAGAAGTACTGAATGAGTTAGCAATGAACGAGGTTAAATTATTGACGAGTCACTGTTTTTTAAGTATACACACTGACTCACAATTAAGTTGGGAAAAACATGGGATGTACTTTGCGGCATCGTTAACAAAAACATATTTTTTGCTTACGAAATCTAGTAGGTAGGGTGCCAATTAATATCACCAAAATAACGTATTGTAGTCTTATCTCTCTATATTCTAAAATGCGTGTTACACATTTCGAAAAATCCTTATAATTAATCCAATCTGGAACACTCTCACACAACGAGGTATAAACAAAATATTCAAATAAATAGAATAAGACTTAGAAAATCGTGTAATAGCACCAACTATTGAGCTATAAAATTTTACAATAAATTACCTAATGCCTGGAAAATATTGCCTCTAAAACAATTCAAGAAAATAATAGTACAATTTCTAATCAAAAACTGTCTTTATTCTTTTGATGAATTTTTAACTTGTACAATACCTATCTCATAAATAATCTTAATCTTAATTTTAATTTGTAATGTCGTATTTATTTATTTTCATTTTTATATTTAATTTGAATTTTAATGCTCTTTTATAATTTTAACAATTCTGAATTTAAATCTATACATACGGTGATATTTTTAACATTTTATTTTATTTTAAAATTTTATACCCATCTTATTTAGTTTTACTTCTATTTATTTGTTTTTACAAGTTTTTTCTTTATTTATTCTCTTATTTATTTATTTATTATATATTCTTAAGTTTTTAGCTTTTGAAGTTGTCTTGTATCCATTGGTATTACCTTCAGTGTAATATTGCTTATGTACGTATAAAACATGTTTTCTTTTCTTTCTGAGGAGGAAGCTCTGTTGTAATGTTTCATATGTAATTATAAGTTAGTTTTAATATATTATCATGTATTCTTTGTACATTTATAGAATGTTTCTGTATATACGAGAGAAGATTGAAAAGTTTCCGGAATGGGCAAGAGATGACGCGCGTATCGTGAAATTGTTATGATGCTAACCTATTTTAGGTAAGCTGTCAAATTTTCAGACACGTGCGTCGTTCCGTTTTTGTTTACTAGGATATCTTGTGAAGCAAGTCAGGTACTTTTGCAAAAATGGATAAAAACGAATTTCATGCAGTCATCAAACATTTCTGGATGGATGGGAAAAAGGTGATGGAGATACGAGATATTTTCCAGAAAGTTCATGGCACATCCACACCTTCATTTTCGACTATTAGTTTCTGGGTAAGCGAGTTCAAACGTGGCCGTACGAGCACCAAGGATGAATCACGCAGTGGACGTCCAAAAACGGCCACAAATGAAGAAATGGTCGACAAAGTCCATGATCACGTGTTAGCCGATCGACGAGTGAAGTTGCGCGAAATAGTAGAGACCACGGGCATCTCATATGAACATGTGCAAAATATCGTGCACAAACATTTGGGCATGAGGAAGCTGTCGGCGCGATGGGTGCCACGTTCGCTGACTATGGACAACAAGCGAAATCGTGTGACCACTTCGAAAGAGTGTTTGGCCTTGTTAAGGCGTAATCCAACGGATTTTTTTCGCCGATTCGTGACCGTGGACGAAATATGGATCCACCACTACACACCAGAATCCAAGCAGCAGTCGAAACGGTGGATTTCGCCAGGCGAATCTGCTCCGAAGAAGGCAAAGACTGTCCCATCGGCTGGAAAGGTCATGTCCAACTGTTTTTTGGGATTCGCAAGGTGTGATACACATCGACTTTTTGCAGAAGGGAAGAACTATCACGGGACAATACTACAGCGATTTATTGGATCAATTCAACGGCATATTGAAGGAGAAACGGCCTCATTTGCAACGGGAAAAAGTGTTCTTTCACCACGACAACGCGCCGGCCCATTCATCCCGAATCGCCAATGCTAAATTGGTTGAATTGGGCTACGACCAGACCTGGCCCCGTGCGACTTCTTTTTGTTCACAAACATGTTGACTTGGCTCGGAGGCAAGCGCTTTACGTCAAATGAGGAGGTCATCGACGCCACTAAAGCTTATTTTGCAGAGTTCCCGAAATCATATTTTTCTGAAGGCTTAAAAAAGTTGGAGCACCGCTGGGAAAAGTGTATCGCCCTGCCATGGTACTATGTTAAAAATAAAAATAAAAACCTGTTTAATTACTGCGTTTTCTTGCCCATTCCGGAAACTTTTCAATCTACCCTCGTACTACATGTGACGAATGTAAGACATTACTGTCAAAACATTAATAAATTACTCTACTCTACTCTACCCTACATCTTCCAATATTTATAGTTTTAGTAAATTTTCTGCTAATTTTCTTTTCCAGAAAATGCTGATTAATTAAGTTATTATAGATTAGGTTTAAGGAGTCCTATTGCAAGTTTACTGAAATTAGTTAATGAGAGTAGACACTTTCATAGTTTGTTGTTTTTAATTGATTTACAATAGTTATTTAAGGTACAAATGTAAAAAGTGATGCTTTATTTCACGAACTGGCGTTTAAAAACACGAGCGAGGAATGAGTCCATCCTTTGAAAGGGAATATAAAATGTGGTATTATCACGTAAGCGGCGAGGAGGTACATGAATGCCCATTAAATTGAGTAGGTCAGGACAATCGATGTTGTTTTGAACGATTTTGTGTACAAGAATTACATCTGAATTAAACCTTCTTGTTTCAAGACTAGTAATTTTGAAGGTTGAGAGTCCATATTGCTAGCTGTAAGGTACATTACACTTGAATGATAAAAATCGTACAAACTTCTTCTGAACCGGCTCAATTTTTCCTTTATCAACACTAGTATGTGGAGACCAGACACTGGAACCATACTCCAGCTGTGGTCGAACAAGAGCGTTATAAAGCAGGATTAGTATGCGATAGTCACGAAAAGAAATGGCGCATCTTTCATTGATCGAACTTTCATAAAAATTTTCATGTCATCCGCAAATAGCAAGCACTTCGCATTTGAAAAACAGCCCACTACATCATTTATAAAAATATTAAAGAGCAGGGGCCCTAGATGGGAGCCTTGCGGAACACCAGATGTTACATTAATAGAACGAGAAACACAGTTCCTAATACGAACATATTGAGTCCTGTCGGTCTGATATGATTTTAGCCATACAATAGGATACCGTCAATACCGAAACAACGCAATTTATCAAGCAAGATCTTCTGATCAACAGTATCAAACGCTTTCGAGAAGTATGTGTAGATAGAATCTACCTGACATCTGTCTGCGAAAGCATCGACAATAAATGATTCGTAAACCAGAAGATTGGCCGAAGTCGATTTTCCTGTTCTAAAGCCGTGTTGGTACATGGAAATTGAAGATTGACAAATTGCTGTTAAGTGGGAAGTAAGTAACTTTTAAAATATCTTAGGCGCCACAGATAGAATAGATATAGGCCTATAATTACCAATATGTTTTACTTCGCCAGATTTTTGGATCGGTGTAATAAATGCGCTCTTCCAACATTCGGGAAATGTTCCCCTGGAAAGAGATAGGTTAAATAATAACCATAAAGGACGGCTAAGTGCAAAAGCACAGTTATAAAGAAAAATTGCGGGCAGCCCATCAGGACCAAGGCAGTTATCAGCCTTTAAGGAAAGAAGTTCATTCAGAACATCGGTTATTTTTAAAACAGGAGAAATGCTCCTATTTATATTAGTTTTCATATTCGGACTATTATGTGCTTGATTAGTGATAGTTGGAGGTCGATAAATACTTCCAAAATATTGTGAAAATTGGTCAACTATTCCCTCTTCACTGGAAATAATTGTGTCACCATCTACAATGATCGAAGGAATATGTTTGGAATTGCGTTTACGATTAACGTAACCCCAAAAGGCTTTTGGGTTACTTTGAATATAATTTTCAACGTTGAATATGGTTAGAATAACATTCTTGGATTAACCTCTTGCACTGATCACGAACAATAGAAAATTTAGAGTCATCTGAAGAGCACCGAGATAATTTGTATAATTTATGTAACCTTTTCTTCAAAAGTACAAGACTTTAAATCAGTACTGAACCAATTAGGGAAACGCGGGGTCTTCTTGCGGACCGGACTTATTTTAGGTACATGATGATCTAATATCCCAAATATAATGGAATAAAATAAATCGCAGGCGACATCGATGCTGCAAACCCTCGAATTAAGAAGTGCATTGTTGATTGATGTATAATCCGCGCGCTTAAAATCGTAAACAAGAACATTATTACCTAGCCAAACATTGCCAAGTGAAGTTTCTAATTTAATAGTAATATCTAATGGTGGGTGGTGGGCATCCCGGGGTAAAATAGAAGATCTAACATAACTGAATTCGAATTATAAACACAAATTAGTTGGTGAGAGTTAATATAACCAAAAGTGTTGGAGGTTTCAGTACAGGTGGAATCAGTTCTAACACCGTATTCATCGTTAATCCAATACGCGGATTAAGTTGTAATCGCCGAACATGTACAGCTTACACTCACAGTGACTGTGATAAACTGCAAAATTAGAGTTAGGTGGTAGATATACAGCTCCGAGTATAATTTTGCAGCTACCGATGCAAACATACAAATCTTCATGGAGATTGCTGTGACTATGAACTTCATAGGATAAGTATCTAGTAGGTACTGCAACTAGAACTCCACCACCACGAGATTTAGACGTTGCAACATAATTGCTATCACATCGGTCAACTTTTTAAACAGTTAATGAATCCTAATTCGCAATTAGATATTGATCCCGTCAGCCACGTTTCTATAAGTATAAAAACGTCATGCTCGAATAAAGGTAAAGCAGTATTTAATGCGAACAATTTAGAGCGCATTCCGCGAACGTTTTGGTGATATACCCTTAACGAAGGGTATGTAGGTTGATCAACTGATTTATGGACTATCGAGGGTGATGGAGACTTAGATGTCAGGGCTAGACTGAAGTTTGAACTGGATGGACTGACGGGCTTTGTAAAAAAGTAGATTTATTAACGTCGCTTGGTACATTGGATTGGTTGAGTTTACGATTTATAAAAACAAGTATGGAAACACCCTTTGGCCATTTATCAGTAGCGCTAGTAACTATACCAACTTTAGAGGAAGTATAGACTTCGTTTCTGGTAAGCGGTAAATAAATAACGTCGCTGATACCAAGATTATTCCGGACGTCGTCGACTGTAGTACAAGGCACACAATTGTTAACATGATAAAATGTACGTCGTTGGGCTGCTTGAATACCTAAATTTTCAGCAGTCCCTCTAATAACCGATTTGGAGGGGGGATTTTTATTAGATGGAACAGATTCCGATAATTTATCAGAAATTACTTCAGCTGCTGGAGACTTGGTAGCTGGACGGACGGTTGACGGGATGTCGATGACGATCGATAGACAATTTGTAGTGGTTTTCCTAATATTACCATTACTATTGGCAGAAGTAGAGGGAACGGAAATCAAGTTATCATCCACCGGCTTAGGAGATTGGTTGATAATTCCCGAACGCAATACTTCATTCTCGTTCATTGATAAACGTTCACACAGCGATGAGAATAATGATTTTAAATCAATAATTTCGCGCTTAAAATCCTGTAACTCATGCCTCACTGCGCGTAATTCCAATTCGAGTGGGGGCATTCTGGAGTTAAGATTGATTGATTAAAATAACTATTAAACTCTGAAGATATAATTTAATACAAGTCGAAGCGATTACAATAGAGCGAATCTTTTTTCCACAAATTATAATGGCGACTAACATGTGTGCAAGTTATTTACTGGTAGCTAAGTAACGTTTTTAACACTGTGGGTAAAATATGTGTGCATTCATTGTATAATTGAAATTATAAATATTACTCATAAGAACATATTCTTTGAAAATTGCTGCACGATCGAAGATAAAATTTTGTAAGGCACACGTGTAAAAAGTTTCTTTATTGCACTCCTGGCTTTAAAAAAACTCGCTCGTTCCTCGCTCGTGTTTTTAAACGTCAGTTCGTGCAATAAAGTATCACTTTTTATACTTGTACCTTAAATAACTATTAGTTAATCAATGATTAATACTTTCCCTATACGTATTTTACACGTGGAATATTTTTCTTTCTTAAATATTTTTCGAATTAATTGGTCGTTATGCCCGGGACAAAACGGTATACATGGTAAAGTAACATTTTGCTTACTTCTTTTATTTCTAGGTTTGAGTTATTTGTACCTTCTATTGTTTTTTTCCGTTGAGTTCTTCGTCTATTCTTTTCTGTTTTCAAGTCTTAATTTTCTATCTTGTCGCTTTTAGTAGTAGTAGTGTTTTTGGCTATCGACCACGTGGTCCTTCCGCCATGTGTCATTTGTGTATTTGTGTGTGTGTAAATGAGCTTGTTACTTTAAAGGATCGCCCCTGTCACTCTAAAGCACTATTAATTGTATCCCAATTATGAATGGTACCGGTCACCCATCCAACTGCTAACCCGAACTAACGCTGTTGCACTCTCACTAATGCTTGTTCGGCCGCAATCGTATTTCATTTCTAAAGTAGTCTCGTAGTTCGACTAAACTGTGTGGTTTTCTGCAGAAAACCTTTGATATTAAATAACCCCATAAAAAATAATCAAGAGGTGTAAGATCTGGGGAGCCCGCGGGCCATTCTATCGGTCTGTGCGCACATAGTGCGGAGCTACTCCGTCTTACTGAAAGGAAAGTGTATTATCGGGATAATGCTCTGTAACTAATTAGCTCTGTAACTACGTCATTTTGCAAAAACTTGCACTTGTGAGAGTTTCTTCGAAGAAAAAAAGCCCTGTTATTCTCTTTACGACTATTCCGGCCCACACATTAAATTTTTATGGATGTTGAGTCTGTGCTTCGATCATCCCATGAGGATCTGACTCCAATAGCTGCAATTTTTGACCGTTCACTGTGCCATTTAGACAAAACATAGCTTCATCGGAAAAAAGTATTTGCTGGTGTAAATTTGGATGTGTTTGACAAAGCTTCGTCATCTTTTCACAGAATTGCAGTTACCGGCCGGGGTCGTCTTCGTTGAGTTCTTGTACGAGCTGAATTTTGTAGAGACGATATTTTTCTTTCCACATAATAGCACTGTCGTCTGACTAACTTCGTTTTCTAAGGCAACTCGTCTAGAGGTACTATGATACTTAACAAAATGTCAATTGTCTTATTCTCGGTAATTTGTGGATGTTCAGATTTTGGTATATCTTCAACATCACCAGTTTCTCTGAATTTGAACTCAATCTTACTAATTGTGGATCGGGTGATCGGGTGTTTTGGATATTTTGCATTAAATAAATTGTCTACCTCCAACTGAGTTCTGGTGTAATTTTCACATCCGATCAAAAAATTTAATTCTTTGTGTCACAGTTCAATGTGCCATATTAAAATTGTAATTAACACTAATATGTTAACTTCTCACACAATTTAATGACCAATGTCCGGATACACGAATATTAAAAAGAATGGATATCTCGAAAAACTTAAACTGATAATAACTTAACTTCTCTGCTTAGCAAGTACTTTTTTGCTTTATTTTAGTTGTCTTAAGTTTTTACTATCCGCGTACAAAATACGGGAAAGTATTGTCTTCGTGATTTTTTTCGAACTCCAAATTTCAATAGTACACGTTTTGAGGTCCTTTGAGACTATTCCGGCCATTTTTGAGATGTGTCTGTATGTGAGGATGTGTGTCTGTCCATGGGCGCTGTATCTCAAAAAGCGTTTATCATTAATGGGAAGAATTGAGAAGCTTTTGGAAAGAATTCGTTCACCGGAAGTGGATGTTTACTTGAACCTTTTTTTGTTTTTTTTTTCAATTTTTTTTTGTAAATATTTCAAATTTCAACAAAGTTTTTCAAGTAATATTTGAAGACAAAAAAAAGTTGAAAAACGTCTGTTAGAACAATTTTGCATAACAAATAATTATAGACAATACTAAAATGAACAATTTACAAAGAATAACTTTTTTACGAAATCCAATAGTTTTCGAGAAAAATTCATGGAAAATATCATGATCACCACTGTTTGCCCTTTGGATCGCCATTTACTCTAAAATGTTATTATGTAATGTGGCATCCATCATTTTTATACCATCAATTCGACAATGAAAGGGTCTCTAAAAATGAATTTAAAAAGGGTTGGTTGATTTGAAAAAAAATGATGTCGTCATTACCCACAAACAAACGACATAGGAAAATTGATTTTTCATTAAAAATAAGAGTTTTTATAAAATAAAATCGACCTGTTCGAGGATTTTATCCAAAAAGTTTTTGTTCCGCATTTACTTATTTATTTCTAATAGTTTAACATATTAAGATACTTTATTAACCTTTTTATAAGTTTAATTATTTTAATTTCCTATTTTAATTAAGCTATTAAATACAGATACTTATCTCTAACTTGTGTAAAACTATGTTAGTAGCATTAATAAATATTATTATTATATTATTACTGAATTATTTAGTTTTAATAAATCAATTGGGGTTCGACGATAATTATTTGTAATGCAAGTTTTATGTAACTCTGACAGTTTATTAGCAATTGGCAATAAATGTCAAAATTTTAAATTTTTAATTTTTTTCTCGAAATTTAAGAATTTTATGAGAAAGAAGTTTTAATAAAAGTTGTTCAGTTTTTTATTCCCTTTAACTTTTATTTGAAACGTTTTGTAATATTTTTTATATTTAGAAAAATATTGCTAAAAAACAAAAAAATGCCTCGAGTAAACATCCACTTCCGGTTTATGAATATTTACCAAAAGCTTTTCAGCTTCAGTTTTTAACGATGAAACCTTAAGCTTAAAGTTTCATCTCCATCGGATTATTAGTTTTTGAGATACAGCGCCCACCGACAGACACACACACACAGACACAGATTTTTTTTTTCCAGAAATTAGTTTTTTGGGCTTAGGGGACATCAAAACGGATATTTCAGCAAAAAAAAAATTCAAAAAAAAATCACGAAAACAATACTCCCCCTATATACAGGGTGAGTTTTTTTCGATGTTCTCTATGGGGATCTCGAAAACTATAAGAAATAGAGAAACGGTTAAATGGGGAAAGAAGTGTAGATTTATGAGACGAATAAAATTCCATTTTCAAAGTTTTCAAAAAAGTCAAGGGTAACTAGATATTTTGAAAAAAGTAAAATGTGTCAATTTTTTCAAATCAATATATCTCGGTTATTATAACAGATAGAAAAAACTGTAAAGGACAAAGGTTTAGATAATTTTATGTAGATTAATAAAAAATAATCAGAAAATTTTTATCGCCATTATTTTCTGAGATATGAGGCAAACTTACATTTTTTTAAATGGAAACCATAGTTGGCTGTGACCTCATTCAAAAGGTATTTTTTTTCTCTTTAATCCAATATAGCATACGACATAGTTATTTCTAAAAATAAGTGAGTTATAGTCATTTTAAATTTTATTATAAATAAAAAATGGGTAGCCATGAAAAAGGTGAAAGTAAAACAATTGCAGTTGTTTATAATAATAGCAATTTTGTAATTATTCGTTTTACAGAGATAAACCAAAATGAAACAACAGCAAAAAGTAATTCTGTAATTATCAATATATCAATGGGAAAGAAATTTTAATATTAAAAAGATATGGTCAAAAAGTCCACTATTAATACTATTATGACATAAATTATATATGTTTAAAATTGAATTTTTGGCTTTTTTGACTATTCTCATGTAAATTTAATTAAATGTTTCACTAACAGCTAGTTTATGATCCTCCACGGATTGATATGATTTTTGATATACTTTGTTTTTTACATAACCCCACAGAAAAAATTCTAAAACGCACAGATCGGGAGATCTAGGTGGCTCTGGGATTGGTTTTTCTTCCCACTTATGAGTTAGGAAAAGCATCATTTAAATAATTCGTGAAGCCAAAATGTTACAAGGTGGAGCACCGTCATATTGAAACCATTACAATCTTGCTTGTAATGATAAGTTTAAATAACCTAGCGTATCTTCACATGTTTTCTGAAGAAATTGAAAGTAATCATTTCCACTTAGTGAGCTTTCAAAATTTTTGAAAAAATTGACACTTTTTACTTTTTTCAAAATATCTAGTTACCCTTGACTTTTTTGAAAACTTTGAAAGTGGAATTTTATTCTTCTCGTAAATCTACACTTCTTTCCCCATTTAACCGTTTCTTTATCTCTTATAGTTTCCGAGATCCCCATAGAGAACATCTAAGAAAACTCACCCTGTATACTATATAGGGAAAGTAAAAATATATGAAAACAATCAAATAAATTCCGATGTAAGACAGTGGTTTAATTTTCTGTTCAACGGCTATCGACCCGCGGTCTTGCAGCTTCGCAAATTCTATATTTTCTTTGTTTAGACGTTTATATAATTAAATCAGAAAATAGCATTTAAAATGTATTATTGTTTAATTAAGAATGTTAATTTGAATAAATTACGATTAAATACATTGTTTTTAACTGTTCGCACAATAATTTAAGGTGTTTGAAATATTTCCGCCAATTCTCGTTTATCGCATCAGTTCACTCCTAAGATAAGTATTGATCGATTCAAGTCGTTTCAAATTTACCGCTCACTCATAATGGAGCTCGGTCGGTATACACTTGACGCCGAACCAGTAATAATATAGTTAATCAAATTAAAAATAATACACCATTTACACTTATAAACGAGCCTTTGTACTATTTCAGGCCAAAAAGTGAAGCCAACATTAAGAGAGACGTGTGACGTCACGTGTGGAAGAAGACAAATTTGTGTGTTCGCTTGTCAACTGTTTTCTTTTAATTCTATTTTAAAATCGTTTTATTTATACGGTTATAATTATGGTGCAATCATGCAGTGCCTATAATTGTACGGAACGATTTAAACGTGGTACAGATATATCATTTCACCTGTAAGTATTCACTTTAAAAAAACTTTATGTACATAACCTCAAAATACGATGAAATTATACGCAATTGTTTACAGATTTCCACGAAATTTACTCTTCAAAAAGAAATGGATTGTTGCAATGCGACGTGAAAATTTTGAGCCAACACAACACAGTAGAATTTGTTCGAAACATTTCACGTCTGATTCTTTTATTACCAGCAATTGGAGTTCAATAAAAAAACTTAAAAATGATGCCGTACCAAGCATTTTTGATTTTCCTAGTAATTTGAAAACGAAAATAATAGCTGGAAAACCTACAGCATTAAGAAATATCAAAGTTCAAACTGAAGATAAACCAGATTTATCAATAAATAAAGGAACCCCGAACGAGTCTCCCATAGAACCTTCTATCAAAAAGAAAAGATTGTATTATTTGGGTGATTTCAAGCAATATCATCCTTCAATGATACATGTAGTAAAAACAGTACTTGTAAAAAAGCAGAAGCAAATTAAAATTCTACAACAACAGAATCGTAGACTTATTAGGAGAGTGTCTAATTTAAAGTCTTTATTGAAACAACAGCAAATAATTAATAAAAAATTCTCGGTAAGTGAACATTCTCCTCCACTAATGTTCTTATTGTCATTGGCTTTTCTAGTTTTCCACTTTGTTTCAATGTACCTGTTTCATGAACTTTTTTCGATCAGAACCACAGAAACATCCTAGCTTGTAATGAATTACCATTAGCAACTACACCAATGAAATGCATGCCTTCATATAGCGACTTCACTAAAAGTTTAAACATTAAAGACAGAAACTAAAGGTCAAACAGGCAAACATCACTCAGTGTTAACACATTTATTTTAGTAATTAGAATATTGTGAAAAGTTAACGCATTAAAAAATGTACACCATGTATAATGAATTATAAATAAAAATAAGTGCATCTAATATTGTAGGTTATGCAGCAAGACAGCAAGCACAAGATAAGTTCCAATGAATGTTCAGGAGAAGCCAAAATATCCTATCAATTTGAAATTCAATGTGAAAAATCGGAAGAAATATTAAACACTGAACAAAATTACACCGACTGTGCCAAGTAAGTTTATCAATTACTATGCGAATAAAAGGCCTTATTAAAATTAACCTTGAGTTAAGTTAATAAGAAAAACGTGGTTAAATTCCTTTCTTCACTGTTTTTATTTAAGCACTAGACGTACATTTCGGACGCTTTGTATCCATTATCAATATTTGACTAACAACTTAGTCTAGTGCTTAAATAAAACAGTGAAGAAAGGAATTTAACGCCGTTTTTATTATTAATATAATCTTCACATAACACAAGAACACATACATATTGAATTAAGTTTATAGTTTACTAAAACATCATATGCAAACGGTTTCCAATATTTACTTACTTTGGGTTAACAAGTTTCAATGTGTATATATTTTTTAGAGATGAAGAATTATTGATTACCAACATATCTGAAGAAGATGAACCTTCAATCAATCAAGAGAAACTAGAAACAAACCTACCACAAGAAACGAAACATTACAAATGTCTGGAGTGTGGAAAACAATACCGCTATAAACAAGGGCTGAGGAGACATAATAAACAACATTCATTAAATCCATCAAAGTGCTCATATTGTGATTATACTCCAGAAACACCAATTGCTCTAGGAAAACACATGGAGATGGTTCATGAAGATAAGAAAGATATCAAATGCTCTCTTTGTGACAAGAAATTTTTCCGGAAATCAAATTTGAAAGTGCACATGATGATACACTCAGGAATTAAGCAGTACACATGTGAAATATGCGGACTGAGCTTCGCTATATCTGGTAACCTGGTTGCTCATAAGCGTTTGCACACTGGGGAAAAACCGTATAAGTGCATGTATTGCGGAAAAAGTTTTTCGCAAACCGGTTCACTACGATCACACCTTGTTATTCATTCAAATGTTAAGAATCATGTATGCAATATGTGCGGGGCTGCGTTTAGCAGATCTATTGCTTTGAAGAATCATCAAGTGCGGCACTCCAAAGACCGACCCTTCAAATGTACCCTGTGCAATAAAGCTTTTGCATTCAATTCGGATATGAAGCGACATATGATGATTCACAGTGGCATAAAGAAGTTTCAATGTGAGTTTTGTGAAAAACAGTTTAACAGAAATGCCAATTTACAGGTGCACTTAAAAATGCATACAGGAGAAACGCCTCATGTTTGTCATATTTGTGGAAAAGGATTCATTCAGGCACATTGCTTAAGAACACATATAAATGCCCATAAGGAAGACAGTGATTAAGTTTATGTTTAAAAATGATTTCTATGATTGTATCCTAAATAAAAATTTTATAAAGTGTTTATTTACTGAATAAAATACCCATTTACTTTTCCTTAATTATATGGTTAGGACGTGTGCGTGTGATGCTCTGGCAGTAGTGTAATTTTAAGTGGGTATTTCTTGCTCTATGGGCACCAAACTCAAAGAATAGTTACTGCGTATATCAACGTAAGAGAAGGGAAGTTTGTGGCAGGTTTGTACAGCTGTATTGGGTGATATAAGAGTTTGTTAAAAACCACGTGGCGAAGCAAAATTTCTGCATCCGTCGTCATCTGGTGACGGAACTTAAGCCACGTTCACGGGTGAGTTATTCAAGGCGCCTCCACCACAGGGTAGTGAAGAGCATCGCGCGAAGTTACAGAAACAGTGTAATGGGAAATAAGGGAAAGCAGAAAGATAGAAAAGAAGTGGAAGATTGGGAGAGGAGAGAGGAGGAATGGGCGATGAGAACGCCGTTTGAGAGGAATGGAACGACATGGAGGTCTCCACAACAGCAAGGGCAACAGGATAAAGCTGACAAAAGGAAGGTGGAAGAGACATCCCTAGAGGAAAGGGAGAGGAGAGAGGGGGGTGATAGGGGTTATGGCAGTGAGATGGTGGAGGCAGTGTTGAGGGAGATAAGAAAAGAGAGGGAGATGGAGAAAGCGAAGGAGGGGTAGAAAGCGGTGGAGGTGCAAATGGAAATGTGGAAAGAGCAGATGGAGAGAGGGAGGAATTAAGGGGTTGGAAGGAAACGTGGGGCAGGAAAGGGAGATGTTAAAAAGGAGAATAGGGAAGTTGGAAGAGGAGAAAAGAGAAAAGGGAGAGGAGGAATATATAATAATCAGCGGGGAAGATTTTCGAGACAGCAAAGAGGTGGAAAGATTTGCGAAGGAGATGATGGGGAGTGGAGATGGAGGTGAAGGAGAGTTTTAGGGTGGATGAGGGGAAAAAGATAACGGTGGCGAAGCCAGGGGGAAGAGATGATAAAGTCAAAATAATGACCAATAAGAAGCTAATTAAGAGGACGGGAGAGAGAATATTTATAGACGACGACCTGACGGAAAAAGAGAGAAGGATATAAGGGAAAGGGCGAGGAGGGAGTAGGATAAGGGAAAATCAGCAAGAGTGGGATATCAAAAAAAAGTGGAATAAGGGAAAAGAGGAGTTCGAGGCGGAGGCGAAAAAAACGAGTAGAGGCAGAGAGGAGGGAAGGAGGGGGACAGGGGGATAACAATAGGCATCTGGAATGTGGCGTGGATAAAGTGGATGATTAGAGGTGGGAGGTGGGATGAGGACTTAAAGGGGTGGATGGCAGAGAAGGTAATAGTAGGACTAGTGGAGACATGGGTAAGAAAGGAGAATTGGGAAGAAATGAAAGCGAAGCTACCGGGGGGTTTAGTGGGAAATGAAGGAGGCAATGAAGGCGTTTTTGTCCGCTAAAAAGGAGATCTCCTTCCAGGGATGTGCCCTGGCGGAACAAGGATTTAGATCGCCTAAAAATACAGGCCAGGAAAGCTTTCAACAGTGTAAAGAAAACAGGCAACTGGGAAGCCTGTTGGAATATAACAAGGAGTTGAGAAAATCGAAAGAGAAAACATGGAGAACGTCCTGTGAGATGTATACTCATTAGAAAAAATTGATTGATTGCTGCAACAGGATCTAAATATAATATCCTACCTCATTTCTCCTAAAAGTCATGGAGAAAATTATAGACACCGATATAAAAAGCAGTGCCCTAGAGGCAAATCCACTCAATAGGCAACAGTTTGCCTATAGCCTCACAAGAGGAAGATTGCATTAGGTATTTTCGTGGATATTGTTGAAGGGGCGTTTGACAGCACAACCTTCAAAACCGTGAAAAAAGGGTCATCAAGAAGATTATCGATATACCCACAATAAGATGAATCAAGATCATACTTGAAAACCGTAAGATTACCGCAGGTATAAAATCAGAAACGGTAACCACAGTAAAAGTGTGCCCGAAAGGTGGGGTCCTATCGCCCCTTCTAAAGTGTATCGTGGTGGACGACCTCCTGGCGACCTTGGTCGAAAAAGGAAATTGTACTCAAGGTTATGCCGACGACAAAGCATAAGTCATAAGAGGTAAATGACTGTACTGTCCCTAGCCCAAGACGTCCTCAATACCATAGTAAAATGGTATCTGGGGAAAGGCTTAAATGTCCATCCTGGCAAAATTGTGATAATACCTTTTACGAATCGCATCAAGCTAAATGTCAAAGCTCCCAAAATAAAAGAACATGAAATTACGCTGACCGATCAGGTGAAATATTTAGGTTATTACACTCGATAGGAAACTTAATTGGAACGCGCACCTAGAGAAAACAATGTGCAGAACTACAGCGGATCTATGAATAGCTCGTAGGCTCTTTCGACAAAATGCGTGCCTGTAACCTTGTAATTTTTTACTAAATTTATGTTTGATGTCATCGTATTTAACAATTATGTAATAGCAATACATAATTGTTAAATTTGATGACATCAAACATAAATTTAGTAATAAATTACAAAGTGTTCCATAAGAAAATTTATACTTCTTTAGTTTCCTGCATGAATGAAACGAATCCAAAAGGCGCGAAGGTATGCCAATTGGTAGTCCGGCACTTGAAAATTTAGTAGAGCTAATATTCGAGGTTTTCGTCACTTAAATGGTATGCTTGGCATGCATACCTCTCATTCAAAAATGGGTGAAGAAGTTTGATGAGACCAGTACACCATTGGAAAAATTAAAAACAGGTAAATTAAGATCAGCAAGAACGAAATCAATCCAAAATTGTATAGTTTAATAATCAATAAACACATTTTCGATAGATGGCGTGGAGTTTCAAACTTAAAATCTACTGAGCTTTGAAACAATTGCTCCAATAGTCAGTAATTTAACATCTGTCTTTTACCAAAGAAATTATTGTTTTGATAAATAATTTAATTTATACACTTATTATTTACAAAAATAATATAATAGTTTTAAATGATTACTTATTTATCTACAACCACCTAATTGAGACATTTAATTATTGAGTTAAATTTCACTTACCATCTTTGGCGTACCCTTCCGCACATCCACAAGTTTCCACTCTAACTAGCTGAATCTCGACAGACCTTACAGGTTTCTCACATCGTTCCAGTACAATATATCCAGTAAGTGGCCTTGAGACACTACATTTAGTTGAATCTATTTTGCCATGGATTAAAAAGTTCGGTGCTCCAGAACCTCCTAAATTGAAAAATTAAGTCATACATAATTTATCTTTAATTCGATTGTGGATTAAAATACTTGGTAATATTTCACTTGTCGTTTATTTTACTCCAATTAGTTTCAATTATATGTCATTCTTAAGGAGATATGTACAAAATTTTACAAATTTGCCTTCGAAATTATTAAGCGTAGTTTTTATTAAAATTTTCACTATGTTTTGAACACAAATAATTTGTGCTTATAACCGTTTAGAAAGTAAATATTGTACAATATTTCAATCAACGTTATAACATATTCAATTTTTCAATATAGTGTACATATCCATCACCACATAATCACCATCGTAACAATTCTTTTACAATAATTTTTCATTTTAATTTTTTTATTGTATATATTATCTTCAGACTTAATTAAAATAATTTAGAGGTTTTATGTTTAATGGGTTATCAAAATGATCTAAATTTAAAAACTTTAAAGGATTCTAGAAGAATTAACCTCCTGCAGTGAGTGATAAATAATGAATTCATTGTTATTATTATTATTACCAACCTGATGTAAGAGATGATGGACTTATAGTAAATGGAACGGGTTTTATGGGTTCCACTTTTTGCGGACGATATTGCACCAAGAATTGCTGGATTTTCTGGACGTCCTTCGATAAAAAAGACCTCTTCATGTCACATTTCAAACTGTAGCTAATATTTATAAAAACACCGTGATACGTCTCATATAACTCTCTGTTTTGTTTGGGTTGTAAAGGTACTTCAAATGGAATTTCTGTAATTCCTCCGGGTAATTTTCCTGCAGGCAACACCTCACATGTCACGTAAACCAACTGGATTGGCTATAAAGAGAGAATTATAAAAATAAAAAGTAGGGTATACAGAGCACATCTACATACATAGTGGTTATTTCATTAAATTATGTTTTCATAATACGTATTATGGTTTTGCTATATTGAGTAACGTTTGAACAACTAAAAAGATTTTAATAAGTAATTGTAAATTAGGAAAAAGTAAAGGTTTAATAAAAAAAATTAAAAACTTTTGTTTTACATTATATTTGAAAAAATTGTGACTATTCTTCTCATCACTGGGCATTAGCAAACTTAGACTTTAATGTCCGGCATTTTGTGTGTAAAATGAAAATTGAATTGACGAGGCGAATACATAATTAAACTCCTTAAATCATTGAAATAAAACAACATAGTTGAGAGGGTTTATTGTTGAACACTGCAACATGTTTCACCACATAGTGGCTTCATCAGGCAGATGAATACTAATTTTACAAATTACATAAGTAATCTTTTACTTGTAATTTGTAAAATTATTATTTATCTGACTTATTACTTAAGGGGGTTCTGTTAAATTTAGTCCAGTTAATTCCAATCTATTTAAATTTGACAGTTTTTATTTTGTCTGCCCACAGATTGTGGGGTGATTTTGTTCATAATTTGTTATAACAGAATTATATGTTTTCAATAAACTAGATCTACATATTTATTAAGTTAATAATCAGTACAGCTCTGCATAACTGGTGCATAACGTTTAAAGTAACTGGTCTAAACCTCATATCTTACACTCCTAAACTTTAACTCTGACAATCTACATATAATTCACAAAATTAAAAGAAATAAAACATACCACAAAAATAAAGATATATAAACACTAAACTAAAACACTTACTATGTTTTTACCAAAAAAATAAAGATATTATTATTTATATACATATATGCTTGTAAATTTAGGTGTAGGCATAATAAAGCTATTGTTAAATTATTACCTTAACAGAGTTGTAAAATGCTTCAAGTATTCCAACATTCTTCGAACTTAAAGTTAAATTTACTGACCCTTCCATACATAGTGAAATACCATCATGCTTAAAATCAGAATTTGCTTTGACTACAATCAATCCAGTAACGTTTTCCTAAAAATTATTTTGTTGTTAAAAAATTAACAAATCGTGTTACTAGTACCCCTTCATGATAAACTTTATCCGCTTTCTTTAACCTGATATCAAGGAGTACAGACATTATTACTAATTAGTAGTGACAACATATAATATACTAATACATTAATTCAATGTACATTAAATAAACTAAACATCGGTGTAAACAAATAAGGTTATGGAACAATATTATCATAGAAAATTATTTCCATAGGCAACGTTCAAAAACATCAAGCATAGATTAAAACAGTTTTGTAAAAAGATAGTAAGTATTTTAATCTGTGTTTAATACAGATTATCATCTCTAATATAGATTATCATCTAATAACATTATGATGATATAAAAATAAATAAAATTTTCTATGATCAATAATTGTTTGGCTCTGGATGCATTTATTTCATGATACATTTTTAAATTATAAATCAAATTAAAAAATCTTATTTGATTTCGTTATGATATTAGATTAATAATAGAAATTATTTTTATTTTATATAATAATTAATATTTTGTTGTTCAATTGATGGTTAAGAGATGGCGACAATCACTCTGCATATGTTGGTAGTCCTGTGGTCATAGATTAACCTTAGACCATAAAAGCTTCTATGGTCTAAGAGATTAACCCTCCATTTTTCAAATGTTGGCAACATTGCAGAAAAACGGTTGTAAAGTCTGTTAAATCAAATTCGTTATTGTTTATTATATGTCATATTTTTGTGAAAGATTCGGTTTATATTTACAATTATTATGTAAACGTTCATTTCTGAAAATTTTACCACTTCTGTCGATGTCTGTAACGAAATGAATAGGATGGATACAACAAAAGGTGATGATTTTGTGAATGTTGCCATAAGAATAAGACCCCTCTCTGTTGATGATAATAGTGCGAGAAGCTGCGTTTACCAAATATCTTCTGATCCACCGGTGAGTAAATTTATTTAGATAAATAATAAAGATATTTATAAACAGACTTGTGTATACCAATAACTTAATATATAAGATTAGTATACTCAAACCAAAAAAAAAAAACATACACCAATAACCTGTTTATTTTCAATTGATTGATTCTCAATTAAGATTATTTATAATCAGATACTAAATTAATGATAATAACAGTTACTTACTTTTTTGTACTTTTCATTTTATTTTCCTTTCAAATGATTAATATAATCATTTAATGTTTTACAAAAATCTTAAAAGTTTCAGAATCAGGTAGGTACTGAATTTAATGGCAAATAACAGTTATGATTTAATTTTGTACATCATATTTTCATTTAGTATTATGAATGTAATACTAAATTTTAATAAATAAATTGTATTGATAAGAATGATAATCTAATAGACATTTTCAAATTTTTGACTAAAATAGGAAGTTTATTGATTGACTAATTTCGTTTTCATAATTTATGACATCTAAGCTATAGTTATAAAGGTTGTTTCGGAAAATAATTTATTTTAGGGTATTATTATTATAGGTAACAGACTATTTGCAGAATTTTAAATATTTATTGAATCGCCTTGGAAAAAATAAAATCAACTGGTTTTTTTGACTTTGTTTGAATCATATTCAAATGAATGCTGAAAATTTTCAGCAAAACTTATGCCCTCTAAGAACAACAAAAAAGCAAAATAACCTGAGTACTGAAATAAACCAATAAAAAATATAATTTCTTTAAATGTTTTATTTTAGATTGTGCAAGTTGCTGATCGATCATATTCGTTTGATAATATATTCACAGTTGAGTCTGAACAATTGGCAATTTATAATGAAACGGTTAAGCCTTTGGTGGAGCATGTTATTAAAGGTTACAATTCTACTGTATTTGCATATGGACAAACTGGAACTGGAAAAACTTATACTATGGGAACTGATCCTGAGGTATGAGTGTTATTTAATCTATTTACATAAATACATATTTTTTGTTAACTAAGTGCAATAGTTATGGGCTTTTAAATCAAATTTTCTATATAAAATTTTATAAAAATTAGCTAATTATCTTATATTTTCCGGTAGAGATACGGACGAGATGCAGGATTAATTAGCAGAACACTACTGGATATTTTAAGTAGAAATGATGAAAATCAACAGGTGTCCATACAGATTTCTTTCTGTGAAATATACAATGAAAAAGTGTACGATTTGTTGAGTAACGCTAAAACCACTCTACAGTTAAAAGGTTTTAATGTGCACGGTTTGTCTAAACATGATGTCACGGATGTTACTGAAGCCGAGCAATTGCTGTTTGAAGGTGGGAAACAACGTCATACAGGAGAAACGAAGCAGAATTCTAATAGTTCAAGATCTCATGCAATATTTACTATCCATTGTGTTATTAAACAGTGGTAAGTTAATCCTCGAGCATTGCCCTTAAATGAATTTCATGAATTATGTAAATTGTCATATATATTTTTTTAGGAATCACGTAATACAATCTAAACTAAATCTGGTTGATTTAGCTGGTTCAGAAAGTGTAAAAAAGACTGGAAACGAAGGTAATCAATTATTTGAAGGGATTAACATAAATAAAGGTTTGTTGTGTATTGGTCAGGTCATAAACGCTTTATCATTTAACCGAGCACACATACCATATCGCCAGTCAACCATTACAACCATTCTCAAAGATTCGCTTAATAAAAAAAATTTTGTCACGTTAATTGCCTGTGTATCACAAAATATTGAAGATATGCATGAAACTTTGCAAACGTTGGAGTTCGCTCAAAGGGCAAAGAGGTTGAGAAACAAACCAGAATTAAATACTCCAGTAAGTATTTTTACTCGTTTCTTATACCTATTTAAATCCATAACATTTTTTAGAGAGTACCTGAGGTAATATTAGCTAGATGTAAACCAACGCCTAGATTGATATCAAAGAAACGACTGCCTTTTAAAACGCCAATAAAATGTGTATCTAGCTCTGTTCTACCGATGCACTCAACCCTTTCTTTGGAGATTGATCATGGTGACTTTACAAAAAATATGACCAATGATTTATCTGTAGCATCGACAATTAATGAAATTAATGAGTTACCATGCTCAATTAGTCCGATTATTAAAAAATGTGTTGATGCTGTTGAGAGTAGTATTCTTGAGAAAATTGAGAATATTATGAAACAGTCCGCTTTAATGACACCTGTGAAACCCAGTACACCCAAGTAAGTTTTTTTAACAAATATAATTAATACATACTATTATGGTTTTATAAATAATTAGCAATTTTTTCAATTTTAATATGACTTACCTTTTCCTATATTGATTACTTATCTATATGAATTAAAGAGTAAATAAAAGTACTTCCAATGTTTCTATACCATTATCTATTTATAGTGCCATAAAAATTAAAGAAAGTACTTTCTTTAATTTTTTATATTTACTCTTTATTGTTATATTCTGTAATAAAAAATTATGAAGTTATAAAGTAATTACATAAATATATTTAATCATTAAAACTATTATAGATTATCATGGTGTAACATACAAAATGAGGTAACCAAAATTGTCAGAAAGGAATTTCAAGATCTCCAATCTACTCAAACATTTCGGACAAACGGCGGTGACAGAAACAATAGTTTCAATTGTGATTCTCAAACAACTGAGAAAGAAGTTGAAACGCCTTCAGGCCTTATGGTACTCTAAAAGGTATAAACCCTTAAAATGAAGTACTTAGGTATAATTTTCTGTAGGATTTCAATGATACAAGTCCAATTGGTGGCAGGATCGAAAAAAACAACACTTCTGCACTATTCAAGATTCCTGAAATTCGTCCACAGCGCCGTTCTCAACTGAAAACTTCTTCACCTATACAGAAGAAAGCTGTCCGTAGGTCTGTGAGGCTAAGCATGAAAAAGGGTTCACCTTATTTGAATGGCCATGGCGGTTTGCAGAGGAGGAGTATGATGCCTATTAATAATACTCCAGTTCCTGTTCCTAAACCCAGAATAAAATTATTGCAAAAGTAATTTTATTTATATTTTCGTATTATTAATAATTCTATCAAAATTGTTATGTTTCTATTTTTTTCCTATTATATATAATTGTTGTGTTGACTAATGCGATTTAATTACTTTGATTTTTAAGATCACCTAAAATTGTACCTGTCCCAACTCCAAGGAAATTATCAAACACCAAAGACAGTAATAGTAAGAGAATTTTGGAAATCCTAAATGTGGGCACTGTGTCAGAATTAGTGAAGCTGAATACAGTAGGATTAAAAACTGCAATGATGCTGGTACAATTCAGGTACTTAACTATTATTATTTAATTGTTATTTGTAATTCATTCATGTTATTTATTGCTTGCAGGGAAATGGAAGGTAAATTCAAAAAAATCTCAGATTTGGAGAAAATGCCATGGAGAGGAAAAGGCTATGAGAGGTTCCTAACATCAAATTTTTTAGAAAATGTATAGAGTTTGTATATTATATTTGAAAAATATTATTGTCTACTTTTTAATATATATTTGTACAAATGAAAGATTTTATGTTTGAAAATTATATTTTATATTTGACCATTGATAAGATATATCTTAGATCTTGGCCCGTTATGTCTCCAAATTCCCATTAATAATTAAAATACAGAGTCTACAAATAAAATATAGATGTTTGTGGTAAATTGTATAACCTTTGTAAGATAGAAGATTAATTGATAGATAAATCTAGAAACATTTAAGATATTAAGAAGAAATGTTTAGAAATCCAAATGAAAAAAGATAAAAATAAATAAAATTAAGATTAACTGTACAGATGTGCTTAGATGGAATAAATGAAAGAGAAACAAATATGCTTGGCATCAACTGCCTATTTAGACACAATTGTCCGTTCAATCTTAAGCAGGCCACAATTTTATGAAGAGTTAAGAAAGCAAGGATATACATTACAAAAAATCAATCAAAGTAACCCTAGCTGGCGGATGCGTGCTATAAGGTTCACCACTGTCTCTGTAAACATCGGCGAAAAACAGGTAGTCATTACATTCAAGTAAAAATCTTGTCGAGGTTAGATTTCATCATGATGCATACCCTGAATATGAAAACCAAGAGATATTTTGAAAATGAACAGAGGAAAGGTCGTTTCCGCACAAAAAGGTAACTAAAATCACTTTCGTGCCGGAAGAAGAGTTTGACAACTTAGAAATCTCAATGACTTGTAACCTCACTTTAGAATTGACTACAGGGGGGTGACAGCAATTCCAAACTCACCACGACGGCGAAAGTACACCCAGCACACACATAACCAATTTGGCGTCATGGTACAGGACGCAGTCGAGCGAACTAACTTATACTACGATTTGCATCTTTAATCCCTCGAGATTAGGGAGTTCGCCCTTCGTAACGCAGACAAGGCCGAAAATTAGCCCCAAAAGGATATCTTTAATCAACTTCTCCATCAGAATTGGCATCTTTTTGAGAATCAAATAATTGGTAAGTTTGATTCCATCTATCTGCAACGGTCTGACTCGAGCATTTTCACAAGTATCGCATGAAAGATAACAACAGCATTGCCCAACATATTGCGAATGGAAAATCTAGCGAAGAAATTGAAGGATATTGGTAACGCGGCGATAATGACAAAGATCATTTATTAATGATGTTGAGGCCGAAGTTTTGAAATTTTGCACAGGCGTGGCTGTCGTCTAGGATAGTCGACGAAGACGCAAACATGTCACTGCCTGAGAAATTTAAAACGGTGTTCGCAGTATCCTCGGGCAGAAATCAATCATGGAAATCGCATAAAACGACCCAGAAGAAGGGGACTACCAGAACTAGAAGGAGGGGAGTCCCAACGTTATGTGCTTCAATGCGAAAAAAGAGGCCACAACGCGCGGTTCTGCAGGAGCAAGCCGAAGCAGTCGTCACCAAATCAAGACAAGGAGTTTTCTTCATTCATCGCCGAATTTCCTGGAGGGAGCGACATCGCGGAAGATACATGGATCATGGACAGCGGAGCATCTGCCCACATGTCGTACAGGGCCGAGCTGTTTTCCAACATGTCAGATGTCGCTCGAGAGGCTACTGTCGTAATTGAGAAGAATGTGTCATTACCTGTCATTGGAAAAGAAGACATCGAGATGGAGAAATTGGTTAAAGGTGAGTGGCATAAATCCGTCATCACGAACGTTCTATAAGCTCCAGATTTGAAGAAAAACCTATTATCTGAAGCCGTCGTAACCAAGAAGGGCTGATCGATCGTCAAGGAGGATGGCTGTATCTCACCTAGCCTAGCAAATTACAGAAAATAGCTTGAAGGCATGACAGACTTGGCCATGTACTTTACGCGGATTCAGACGATGATCAAGAGCGGTGTGATAACTGGCTTAAACTTGAGTGACGGAGATACTTTGTGAATCTTACTTGCATGGCAAGCAACATAATTTTCATCACCCATCCAGAGAAGCCCGCAAGGAGGAAGATGGGAAACGTGTGCGGTCCTGTTGCGATTGAATCATTTGGAGAAGCGAGATACTTTGTTCTGTTCAAGGATAGTGCGACATCGTATCTCACTGCCAGCACTTCACAGCACAAATCTGATGTCCTGGCTCACCTGAAAGAAAATATGCAGATGATGGAAAAGCAGAACTGTTGCAAGGTCAAGGCTCTGCGCTGTGAAAATGTGCAGAACTGCCGGATAGAGAGTGCCTGATCCATAATGCACGCGATCGACACGCCAAAGTACCTCTGGGGCGAAGCGGTAACACGGCTGTACATTCTTAACCGGACTCTGGCGAGCGAGAAGGGGAGTACGACGCCGTTCGAGATCTTCATGGGGAGAAAGCCGACACTGTCCCACCTGAAAAAGTTCGGCTGCACCGCATTCATGCACATCCCCGACAGTCAAAGGACCAAGCTGGATGACAAATTTAGGATACGAAGAAAATTCTGACAACTACCGACTGTTTGATCCAATAAACAAGAAGGTGAAGGTTTCGAGGAACACTCTACGATCGATGCTGAGAAAATAACGGTCTAGATTGTCATCGCACGAGTGAAGACTGCAGATGACGGCACTGAAGAGTACCCTGGAGATCCAGACGAAGCCGCCGACTGAGGTGTAGCGCTCAACCGGGCAGCTCCCGATATCCAGCAATCATCGGTGAAGATTCCTGCACTAGAGATGGCCGAGCCTCGACGGGACCTGGATGAAGAAGAGCGAGTCGACGCAAACCTGAGAAACGTCGAAGCCATTCAAGAGAATGGAGCGGTCACCGATAACCCAGGGACCTTAGTCTGAGTAGGAGGGACAACATGCGGCGTCCAGCCAGATACACGACGAATATCGCTATGGTGAAGAATCCACTAACCTACTCGGAGGTCATGAACAGCAGCGAGTCAAGAGAAAGGTCAAAGGCGGTCACAGGAGCTCAACACTCTAGAGAGGAACAACACGTGGCAACTCATGAAAAGAACTGCCATTATGAAAGTAATCGGGTCGAAATGGTTTTTTTCAATTAAAGATCCTACACCGAACAAGCCATAATTCAAGGTCAGGCTCTGTGATAAGGGATTTTCTCTTAGAAAACTTGATTACATCTATCTGCAACGATCTGAATCAAGCAAAATGATCGCACACGAGCGTTTTCACCAGTATCGTTGGAAAGATAATGACAGCATTGCCCAACCCTTGCGAATGTGGAAAATTTATTGAAGGATATTGGTGAAGCTGTCAGGGAATCCACTACGATGATATATTCTCGCCTACTACACGGTTTGATTTGATCAGAATTTTGTTGGCCACAGCAGTCAAGAATGATTGTAAGATCTTGCAGTTCAATGTACGAACGGCATTCTTATATGGAGATCTACATGGACCCAGCAGATGGTGCTAAAGCCAATGGTGATGAAGTATGCAGACTACAAAGGTCGATATATGGGTTGACGCATGCATCACTGGAATAACGATAGATTACAACAAGTAACACGTTGGTTTAGGTAGATCTCAGATTCACACCAGTATATGACCCAGCCACAAATCCCGTCGAAGAAAAAAACAGGGATTTTAAAGCACACCTGGCCATTCAAGTAGGAACTTACGTCGCTGACTGGCCTTTCGATGAACTCAGCGACACCTGCCTATTTGACCTACGGAAGAGAAATTAGAACGCCCAGTGACGAGAAATTATGAGGACTGTTATCCACATTCCTGAAATCCCACACAAGTTGAGGGATCTAATAATCCAATTCCACAAGGCTCAATCACGAAAAAACACGACCAATAGATGACACAAGCTGAAAAAAAAAGAAAAACAGTAGAAAAGTACTAAACATACTAAGCTAACAAAAAGAATTTTACAAAGTTTGTCCCAAAACAAGGTGGATCATGTGTTCCTGGCTGCCAAACTACCCTGCACCTATTAAATTGCATCCCAGAAAAATCCAAGGAAATTACCCTCTCCAATAGTCCCCGCCCCCGCGAACATAACACAGATTTAACAGAGGTGTGTTTATCGGCCTTTGCTATACAGAAGATTCGATCTTTTACCCCACTCTCTGAAGGCCTTAAATAAGAAATATGGATTCTCAACGTGGAAGATACAACATTCAAAATAGATTTAAATTTTCCCGATGACAGAACACACGGCAATCATCCGGAACACTATCCTAATCATGTTTTATGAGATGTGTGGAATGTCGCACCATTTTGTTGAAACAAAAAATCCACAACTACAAAAAACAATCACAACAACGCATGTTTTAGTGACGACATCTTACTCATGAATTTCAAAAAATACGGCCCGATCACTCCTCTGTATATTGACGTACCCACTGAGTATCTTTTAAAAGGATTGCTTGTTGATAAATTCAGTTGTTGGGCCCGTCAGCGAACCGATTTTCTGGGGCTTACGGTCACATTATCGCGCACGGCAACAATGTTTTTTGTGTTCGAACAGAACGCGGTTTCTTTTTTCTTTACATTTGCAACAGAACCCGTGTTCTCTAACTTTCGGATCAACTGAGGAATCGGCTGGAGCAGAATGGTTGCCGTGAGACTTTCACTGTTTTTGTAATAACTTTTAATCACTTAAATACGTTGCTTGGTTGTCATCTGCCCCATGAGAAAAAACATCAAACTACAATGCTCGCCACACAAAAGCTATCAGGGTGCAAATGGGAAAGATAGCATATAGCAAAAAAAAATGAAACAAGCCCGACTACCAAATGGCATACGAAAAAATGGCACCAAATTGAAATTCGTCCTTACTTCCTGCAAAAAGGGACAAAATAATATAATACTAATTCGGCTAAAATTTTGAGTATATTTTCATATTTTGTAATATAAATGTTGTGACATTTTGTTAGAAAGGAGTGCAAAGATGTAATAAATAAATAAATTCACATCAGTATATTCAACCAGCTGCAAACCCCGCCAAAAGAAAAGACAGGGATATTAATATACAACAGGCCTTCCAGATGGCATATCAGTTTCACTGGAGTTTCACCTACTTATCTCACCTATAGAAGAGAACTGAGAATGCTTAGTGATATTAAACATGATCTCAGGGAAATTATGAGGACTGATGCAAGTTCGAGAATGCGTTTATTCTACAAGGCTCAAAAAAATCCTGGGAAAAAAACAGAACCAATTGAAGATCCTAGGTAATAAAAAAAGAAAACCAGCAGAAACATACCAATTGGGAGACTTAGTATGGAGCATGCATATCACATACACTAAGCTAAGCAAACAAAAAGCTGTTCACAAAGTTTGCAAAACGAGTTGGATCATACGTTATCCTGGAAGCTAAACAACCCAGCACCTATGAAATTGCATCCCACGAAAATCTAAGGAAATAACTAGATACCTATTGCACTTCAGCACTAAGTAGATGCATGACCACGGAAGAATCAAGGATAATGGCCAAGATGTCGTAAGGATCCTGAGGGGGAGATTAAAAGAGATGCTTGTCACATCCCCTTAGTTCGATTCCACTCCACAATACCCTTTCTAATAGAGTCACCGCCTTCAAGCAGCTCATCCACCCAGCATTTTAAATGTAACAATTACTCATGCCTTTAATAAGACAAAATCTTCACGGTAGATGTTGTGGCCTTTGTTAATCTCCAAATAAAAGATAATCCACAAAACCAGGGTGTATTTCTACAAAATTATCATTAGAGCAGTCAATTCCTTAAGCCACCGTGATTCGCTCGGCCCAGCTGCTCATGTTCGAGTCATACTGAGGATGCCCCGTAATCCAAAAACGTGTTCCTGTTGGATGTGCACTCCACCGGAAGACCAGGCCTGCTTGGGTCACTTAGGAGCATCTCCAGAAGAAGCTAGCGAGCTACTGACCTTAGAAAGTTAATAAAAGGAAAATATTGCTTACTTTTTAAGAGCCAGAGCAGATGCTGCACCACAATGTGTATAAACTATAATAATTCACAAAACCCATGTACTTCAATGACAATATAGAGGTGCGAGCTTCTCTAAAAATGATATTATCAAGTAACTTAGCCAGAATTTTCTTAGAAATCCTGTATCAAATATAGGATGAATCCTGTATCATTCAACAACTTATAAAAAAATACCTAGAGTATGAACCCACTTTCAGTAGCTGAATGACAAAGAGTAGAGTTTTATGTTTAAAGTTTGAGCTTTAAGTTTTGAACATATTGTGTTATTTAATAATTTTTGGAGAAAAAGTGTGGTTTTCCTTTTCACTATCAAAATACCATTATACGAACAAACCACCTGCAAGTTTATAAAATGATATTATTTTATTAATGTTTTGATGGGTGTATAATAAGTTCAATGAAACAAAGCAAATGAATTTACTTATTTATTAACATAATTTTCCACCAAGTGAATAATGAGAACAAATATCATAAACCATTTATTTACACTGATCCATTGATTAACAAGATGATAAAATTTTAACATTAAATTATTGTTTTCCTTTCAATAAAAGCTACACACCAGTTTCAACCTATTTGGGTATCGTCAGTGCAGCACAGTTGAAGACAGGGAAACAAAAAGTTATTATGGAGTTTATAAATTTTCAGTTCTCCATCATAAAATAAAAATAGTTATTTAGATTAGAAGGATATCTTTAAAGGTGGGTTTTATATATATGTATATCGTAAAACACATTATAAAAATTTCACATACCTTTTTAAGTCATAAAATGTACGTTTCCATGTCAAAGTCTTTCATTAGAACTTGTTTTCATCAATTCAAAGAAGAAATGTGCACTTTTTAGTCTGTACAAATCATTCCATGAGAACGTGTGTACCATATATAAAATCAAAAAAAAATCCAAAAATTGAAAGATTTACTTAAAAATAAATAAATCATAAATACAATAAATTCATCTAACCAACAATAAAAATTTATTTCATCTTTTTTTCTTCTGGAATTTCTTCAATAGGATCACCAGAACCATCATCGATCCTGCTCTTATCAACAGGATATAACCTAATAAAATCAACACAAGTTTTAAACATGTATAATAGATTTAAATGAAAACTTACCATCTTTGATATAAATAAATAAGGAAAACAACATCATCCCTGAAACAGGCTATCCTGTGCGCAGTAGGCATAGTTATAATAAATGCAAAAATATCGTCTATGAAAGTGTTAAAGGCTCTATATGTAAAAGCACGCCATGGAAGTGCGGCCACTGATTTTAGGCGATAATTAACAAATAGTTGTGGCAACATAAACAAGAAGCCAAAAACGTACACACCATTTACCATGCTGTTAATTGTCCAGGAATACCAACTGAAAATAAGTATAATCATAAATTAATTTTACTTCTTAAAATTATTTTTTCATGTTTATCCAAATTATTAGTATTTTTGAGTTATGTAAAGTTGAGTAACTAACATCTTGTGCAAGAGAAGTAATTCGTCTAAAATTAGTAATGAAAATGATCCTGTAAAAATAACTTGTTAAACAAGTAAAATAAAGTGATTCTAAGTTAATTTCCTTTATCGTTAAATTATGTTTCACAAAGTAATGAATGAACAAAATGTTTCTAGTTTAAATAATTTAAATACCTTTTATGTGGTTGATATATTAGTGAATAAACAGCTGCACATGTCACTAGGGGATAAAGTACATAGCTTATATACCTCATAGACTCTTCATCATATTTTCTTGTCTTTAATTCAACTTCAGTCTCTTTAGTATCCCTATCTATTTTAATTCCTGATAAGGAAATTGATATATGGAATACTTTAGTAATTTTCCAAAACTGAAAATCAATAAATGATGATTAACCTAAGAATAAGTTATATTAGATTTATAATTTTAAAAACACAAACAAGTAAACTTTAAATAAAACACCAGTTTGGCACTTTTTTCACTTGGTTTATTAATCACTAGACTTTGTGACCAAAATGTATATCTAGGATTAATAAACCAAGTGAAAAAAGTGCCAAACTAGTGTTTTATTTAATTATAAACATTTTCACATACTTTTACAATCCAACAAGTAAACTTTGTTTATATCACACATTATATTAAAATGTGCAACTAAAAAATTTAGTTCCAGAATGACCAAGTATGTGACCAAAGTTTAATTGTATTTTTAAATTTAAAAAATATATAACAGAGCGATCCACAATCAGTTATTTAATATTCTTAAATATGAAAATTTTAAGATAATGGGGAAACAGAAAGAAATATTAAAATGTAAATAACATACCTCAATGATTACACCAATACCACTAGGAATTAACACCAATAAAGAGGTCCCTTCGTCAAGCAAGAATAAAAATACAATAGTCTGTGAAAAAGACCTCCATAAAACTGTGCGAATAGACAATCCAGCCATTGATTTATGTGATTTCCAAAAACTGACGTCATTTTTGAATGACAAGAAATCTAACAATAACTGTAAACAGTAAATTAGAAATTTAAAGATACTTTTACGTATTAAAACTTACATGCAAACCACCAACAACCATTGTTGCACATAATAAATATAAATTTGTATCTGCAAATACACCTTTAACTTCATCAACGTCTTTATCCGTAAAACCTAGACTCATGAAATTTAAAAATGTCATTTCCATCTGCACTAAAAATTTGAATTTTCCTATCGAAGTCGGGGTGTATATATACTTGAAGTCCATCTGTTTACTCTCTGGAGTAATTTCTACAAGATCTATTAACCTTGTCTGTAATAAATCCTGCATTACAATGGGTAGAAATTCTCTTTGGTTATTAATACGTAGATGTTTTAACAATTCATAGGGAACATTATTATGTGGTACACTGAGCGCATCATTACACATAATGATAGCAAACTTGGATTTTAAATGGGCAACTGGTTTAATGCTTTGCTTTTTAGCCTCATCTTGAAGGAGGTTAAATGTCGCACTACTGGGAACTGCATATTTGGTTAGTTTGTTTCGTACATATGTAGAATCTGGAATGCTCTTTGCTTTACTTAAACTTATCGGTTCTTTAAGTATTCGTTCGGGTAAAACGATGGAATGGATGTAAAAACTCCCATTATTACGGACAGCATTTGTGATTTCAACGAGTACCTTCCTGAAAATGATTAATTATCAAAATGCATTTAAATAAAAAAATGTTTACCTTTCAAATGGTTGGTCATATTCGAAATGGTCGACGTGCAGTATTTGCTTATAGTCGGAGTTTTTTGAATTGTCCGAAAGGTAGACAAGCAGTTCTAGGTTAGGTTTCTTGTTCAAGTAAGACGCATAGCAAATTTCGTTTTCACCGCACACGGGGGCTTGATACAAGCTGATTATATTGTAAATGGAATGTGAGATAAATAAGATGAACACACATGAAATAATTACGGTTAGTGAGGGACGCATGTTTTAGTTAGATATAAAAGTACACGTCAACTCTCGAATTGACCGCCATTTTTTTACTATTCAACTTGTTTTTATTATCTTTTTATTTACATTTATAAAATTAAATCATTATAAAATTGAAATGTACATTTCTTATTTTATTCTGCCAAATGTTCAATACAAACAGTTGATAATTTAAATGAAAGACTAAAAAATAAAATCTGTATGTTTCTTTATGTTAGTTTTTCTGATTTGGTAATTCTTACTTTTGAAAATCAAAACAACTTTTTTTTAAATAAATTTTGTAGCGGTTAATATAATAGTTAGTAGTATATAATAGTTAATTTGATATTTAGTTTAAGCATAAGAAAGTCCAACAAATAAAAAGTACATAAATTTTTTCAAGAAAAATCTGCTTTATTGACGTGGCTCAAAAAATATAGTATATAAAAGAGTTGAAAAATTTAATTAGACAAAAGAGGAATCTAAACAGGATTTATCATTACCTCTATGCAAGCAACATATTGCATAACCCTTTATTCTTTTGTAAATAGACTAACAATTTTAAGAAGAATTCCAATGGTTACAACATGCAACACTTAAATAAAGTAACTGATAATGGACAGGATATTATGGATTTAATGGCAGATTCAACTGTATATGTACCCTCTTCCTCTCAACATTGGATTCTTTAATTAAAATACGCCTGCATAATCAATTATTCATTGGAAATTTCATTGGAGATATATTTAGCGAAATTGAAATACTAACGGACTTTTTATATACCAAGTTTCTTCTTGAAATGCTCTAAGCCTATTTAGAAAATATTTAAGGAGTCATCAATTTTAGGATTGTTTCCTACTAAATGGAAAACTAATTTAATATGCAATTATCAATCTTCTGCATTCAATCTATAATACCAAAACTATGAGACTAATTAGTTGGTACTCAACTAACAGGGATGTGTACAAATATTATTTCTCCTCATTAGCATGATTTTGTAAAAAAAAACTGCAATAACCAATTTGCTGGAATACAAATGCCTTAAAGAATAACAAAGAGATTGATGTAATATATACTTCTCTAAGGCATTTGATAGAGTGTGCCACGATATTTTATTATTAAAATTGCTTTAAATGGGGTACACCAGTCTTACTGTAAATTTGCTGGAGTCCTTTCCGAAAAATAGATTACAATTAGCTAGAGTGGGAAACTTTTTGTTTAAGTCAATAAATATTATCTCAGTGATCCCTCAAGGATAACATCGTGGTCTAATACTTTTTATTATATTTGTAAATGATATTTACAAAATTTTTCTCAATTTGAAGTACTGATGTATGCAGATGACCAAAGGATTTTTAAAGTTATTTAAAGTAGTGATTACTGTAATTTACAAAATAATTCGATAAAGTTAATCGAGTGACGTAATTTTAATTAACTTTATTCAAATTTAGGCAAATTATTATCGACTTTGTACAAATTGAAAGTGGACCAAAAAATTAGAATACAGCATGATTTATTTAAAATATTTATTTATACAACACCTGAATAACAAAAATCAATTGTAACTAAAATATAATAGTGATGATGAAGATGAAAAAATACAAATTTTTATTATTTCATAGTTTATAATATTCAAAAATAACATTATTTGGCACTTCAAATTTAACAATCGTATAACTACGCATTATTTTAACTAACTTTAAGCACATGCAGAAAACTTACTGATATCTAAGCTGGGTTCAATCTATAAAATTTAAATGGAAATATAATATAAAAATCTTTTAGATTGCTTTACACAGAAGGCATTAACTTTGCGTTACATTTTAAAATTATAAATAAAATAAAAATACATTTCTTTGCCAAAACCTCATTATAAAACTAGAAGTAAATTAACACAATGAGGAACACATATTGAATTAGTATATTTCCCACTGTTTCTGTATAAATATATATGTTCCTCATTTTGTTCTACCCAGTTTTTACACTGATTTATATACCTTACTATTTATTTCTGTATAATTATATGTATTTCTCATTCCATTAATTTTAATTTGTTTGATTATGATCTTGATTATAATCATTAAAAATCAACAATTTATTTGTAGTGACTGTAGTTTCATATTCATTTATTATTTTTCAAATGCTTCTCATCAGTGATCATGTCATATATCCTACAGCTACAGGCAATCACAATACATTCTACATTTGTAAATTGATTGTGGCTTTGACTTTGTCAATTGACTTCTGGCGAGAGAGGAGACCAGCGAACTTGTCGGCCTTGTTAACATAGAGGAGACGAGGGTTTGATCAAGAATTGTACTTCTTTGCTAGTTTCTTTACAAGCTTTTTGTTCTACTTCTTCAAAGCCTCAACATCCATATATACTATGTTATTGTCACAATATGATTGATGATATGATAACTCATTAGACTGATTTGGATCTCCACTGTCTCTAAGTTTTTCTTTTGCTAATGCAAAAGAAAAACTCAAGATCGCGTTTATACATTCATAGAACGTCTTACGAAGTTACACTTTTGAAGTTCATCCCAGCCAAATTAATTACGTAACTCACAAATGAACTAACAGAAATAGTAGTAATGATATTAACATAGACAAGTATTTTTATTATATTTATGATTATTTTAAACATATATGGATAAAATAAAATGTATTAAGTTATATAAATCTCAATAAAATGTATCTACTATTGCGCAACGTTTTTAGCTTGAAACATTTAATTTGGTTACTTTTCACCCAACAAAGTTTTCAAAAATGGTGAAAGCTATTTATTTCTACTTTTCTTTTAACAAATTAGATATTAGATTGATTGTTATTTGTTAGAGAGTAAAAACATAGTAATTTGTGCACTATGAAAATTCAGAGCACTTCTAAGCAAACTACTTCACTCACAATTACATTATTGTAGCTAAATATTAAATTATTTATTACCACATAATACACAGAGATAATGTCTACATATTATTATTTTTTTAAATTTTTAGGTACTCAATCAATTTACTTCTTTGTAATTAAGTCTATTTAATCTAAATTTGTTTAGATAGACCATGTAATTTTTGTTTTTCTAATGATCAAGCACACTGCAATCTATCAGCATTTAAATGAAACAAAAATATAGAAAACCAAATATGGTTCGATCATTACGATGGTTGTGATAGTTGCTATTTATGTACCTATAAAAAATGTTTTGTTATAAAACCTTGATGACACGAATTTTATTTTTACATTTTAAATAAATGTTAAACTAAAACATTGATAAAAACATAGTAAATGTTTTACTTTATTTAAAATGTTTTATTTATATAAATTATTATAACAAAACATTTTTATAGGTACATATATACCGATTTTCAAGTAATATCTTAAATAAAATAAAAAAAATAAGTGTTTTGCCTACTGAATGGCTTAAACATTTAATTTTCTCAATGTGAAAGATTGTACCTAATTATTATAACATTGAAATGATTTTTGAATGAAGAGCCTACTTAAAGCCAGTCCAAAAAATAAGATAACTATAACATCAAACAAGTAGTTCTAACTGTAAAATTTCAATTGTTTATTATTAATATATTGTTGCCTGCAGTTATATTTTTTATTACATAGAAAAGTTTTAGATAAAAATGTGGCAGGTTCAAAATCTGAGTTACATTTTATAAGTGTGATTTTACACATTAAATTTCCACTGACACAAAGATACTTCAATACCCAGCAAATAAGAAGAAAACGTACATGTTACTTATAATACAATGGTGGAATGTGAAACTTAGAATTATCATAAAAACAAAAACACAATATACTTGTTATAAATAGTTAATAATAGATGGTTACAGTTAGTTGAGGAGAACTCGGTTGCGAATAAAATCTCGAAGTTTCTCATAGGCTGTGTCTAAATCGTCATTTACAATAATCACATCAAAGTTCCCCGGTGTTTCACCTAAAAATATAAAACAGAAATAAATTATTAATAATTATTACTTTCAATAAGTTCATAAATTAAAAAAAATATTACATTTGGACAACTAAATGTTTTTATTTGTATTTAAAATCAATTTTATAGTAAAGCTGATGCGATCGAGAGATCGAAACACGTGTCTGCAGATGATTATAAACTTGATTGTTAGGTTATTTAATTACTTTTACTAGTATATTATAATTAAATCAGTGTATGCAATGTACATTCAATTATTATTTTTTAGTTTATTTTACAGAAATAGATACATTCAAACTAGTGTTGCTTTGATAGCTGTGCTATCTGTAACATGCAAATTACTTTTGTATAATTCAATATCTGTCGAGGTATTAGCCAGAGAAGTAATTGTTTCAATAAGTGATTTATTTTGTAGTTTAGTAAGACTCATTGTTGTAGATTTACGAAATGTGTGTGTATTTTTAAATTATTATAATAACAAATAAAAACGACAGGCCATGAATGAAAAATGTTTAATTACTTAACTTTGGTAGCTAAAAATCTTAGACGAAATTATAATAGATGTCAAATATCAGATGACATATTACAACTTACATATGAGGTACTGGAAATAAAATATGTTGGAAAATTTACTTAAAGCCTACCAAAGTATTTTTTAAGAAACATAATGATAGTTGCAACTGACAGATAAAAACATCATGAACAGTAAATGCATAATTTCCTTAGACTCTGTCATAGAATTTTATAAATTCAATAGATGTATTACATGTATTTTTTATCATTTGTCATATACCATGTTTAATTGAAACTGAGTATATGACAAATGATAAATGTTGAAAAATGATAGACGCCAAATGGCACATAGAAAATGACGGACAATGAATGACATTTGACAAATAATAGATGAGGAATAACTAGTGATAAAGGATAGATCAAAAATATAAATATGGCAGGCAAATGACAGACAATATATATTAAATGACAAATGGCAGACAAAAATGACAGATGATAATTGGCAACTGAAAAATAATAATAATAATAATAATTATTAGGAATAGATGATTAATAATATATAAAAATAATGCTTGAAAAATTACAAATAATACATAAATAATTGATTACACTTTAAACCATATATAATAGTATATTACACTACAAGTGGAGAAAGTACGTGTTTTGCTCACGCGTGTACCAATTTGCACACGAGGCGACAGCCGAGTGTGCGAAGGTACACAAGTGAGCGAATTCGTAACTCCACGAGTGGTGTATTACGTTTTGTTCAATCCTGCCGAAAATTCATTTTAAACGTAGGTTCAAATAAAAGAAATGTATTGCGGCTTTGCGCGATGTGCCGTGCCCGACCCGCTTTAAAATCTAGTGTACGGCGGTCGGCGTTGCTCGATGCGCCGTGCACGGCCCGCACTAAAATAATCTAGTGTCCCGCTGTGAGCGACGACAAAAAAAGACAAGCGGCAATATAACACGATCGTCTACGTCATATAAACAACACAATCGGCGACGCTAAGTAACTTGTACCACTTTTGTCTGTAATAATAGTTGATATTCAATAATATATATGTATAAAGTTTCGGCGAACATCCGTAACAAAATATAATATTATTTTACAATGAGCGAAGTAGAATGGCTTAAGATTCACAATTTAAATATCATTACGGGTGAAGTTTTAATTGCCTATTTTAATGGCCTTTTTAATAACTTTCCCCAATATTCTATTTCGAAGTGACAATTTTCATTTCCAAGTGTATAAGCAAGTAAGTAATAATAATAATAATGTGTATTTATAAAAGCGTGAGCGAAAGTGACATAAGAGTGGGCGAAAGTGACACAAGAGTGGGCGAAACTAAATCTCCATAGCAACCATTTTGCGTGATGTAAACTGTAACTTTCTAACAACAAAACAACGTATGAAAGTTCTATTTTCTACTGCAGGATTGAACAAATTTATTACTCAATTTTCGTAAATGTAAACACAAGAAAAAATAAAAATAGATGGCAAATATCAGATGACACAAAAGAAATTTAAAAATAACGTAATAAGATATGACAATTGATAGATGACAAATCTAAATTATAGATAAAAAATAACATATGGTAAGTGATAGATGATATATGAAAGATAACAAGCAGATGAAAAATGACAAGTGACAGATATACTTAAGTTTTAATTATAATTTTCCTAGCATATTATACATTTTCCCTATAAATAGAATTATTGTTTCTGTTGGAAAATACAGCAGCTCTGTACAAAATCCGAAATTACGTACCGGAAAGCACGAGAAAACAAATTTATCATGCCTTATTTACTTCAAAAACTAAGTTCCTATGTCATATATGGGGAAACACAACTAATAAATATAAATAAACTACAAATTCAACAAAATAAAATACTAAAGACTCTATTTAAAATGGCATACAGAACTAGCACTAAGGAACTTTACACAAAAACCAAAAAACTAAACATACAGAAACTAATAACACTAAATAACATACTATTATTACACAAAACAAAAAACAACACCATAAAAACAAATATATCTCTAATAAAAAACAAAGATATACCCAACTATAAAACACGAAGAAAATCAAACATTAGAACAGAACTTTTTAAATCAAAACAGTTTGCACACTTAATAACCACGGAGATGATACAATAATATAATAACGCAGACAAACACATACAGACGCTGACATATCCAGCATTTAAACTAAAAATTAAAAATCTACTTCTAATCAACAAAATTTGATTTGAAGTAAGAAAAATCACTAAACAAATAAAACACAGGTATCCTCCAATACCGATAGCCCAAGACGGACCAGCTCACGGACCACTCTTCTTGAGGTGAAGATAGGAGGAAGGAGGAACTGACTATAATACAATATATTTACTTGCTATTGTAAATTTATAAATGTAGAAATAAATAAATAAATACAAAAAAATCTACTATTATTATTATATAACAAACCACAGAATAAAATGAGAGATGACAAATAGCACTTGATAAATAACAAATTACTAATTTAATGAATAATGAAACACGATAAGTTCATTTTCTACAATATAAAAACCTTATAAATTTAATAATAGATAGTAAATGTCATATGAACAATTATTTTTTACAAATAATTTACGCCATAAACCATCATAAATTTCTTACTCAATTTTTGTCACATCAGATAACATTTTAAAAATGTAAAACATTTGATGAAATTTTAACTAAATGGCAAATGACAGATAAAAAAATAAATGGCAAATGTTAGGTGATATATGAAAGATAAAAAATAGCAGATGATAATGACAAATGATAGATAATCATTTACACCATAAATGTTTCCATATAATTTTTGTAAATTAAAATCCTAGAAATAATAATAATAGATGACACGTATCAGATGAAATATTAAAATTGTCAAATAACATTTGATAAATGACAAATGAAAAATTTAAAATGGCAAATTTCTCTAGAATCTACTATAAAATTTTTAATGAAACATAATAACATATGACAAATGGTAGGCGGTGAAAAATGACAAATAATACATGAGAAATGACTAATTACAAATGATAGAGGAAAAATGACAAATAACAAATATGTCAAATGACAGATACAGGAAATCCTAAAAAAAACTGCTGAATGACAAATAAAACATGTTAAAAAAATTACCTTGTTTCTAAAGAAACATAATATCACAAATGTCAAACAAAAATAACAAATAAAACATAAGATATGCCAATGAATGATATGATTAATGACAGGTAGAAAATGATAGATAGTAAAATAGCAAATTTCTTTAGATTCTACCATAGAATTATTAATGAAACATAACCTATGACAAATGATAGATGCTGAAAAATGACAAATAACATATGACAATCGACAAATAACCAATTACTAATGTAATGAATATTGCTGTTTTTAATCATTTTTTAGAATATAAAATCCTTATAAATTCAATAATAGATGAAAAATAATACTTGAAAAGTGACCAATGATAGATAATTATTTACACTATATATACAGTGTGTAAAGTGATGGGGTTTCCTATAGGGAAAACTTTTTTAATATTAATTTTAGGAAAAAAACTTATTCTTTATAAAAAATTTTGCTTGCTTCGAAACCCCTTATGGTCAAAGAAAAAACCAGTTAACACTTAAGATAAGATAAAAAATTGAAATTATGTCGAGTTGTTGATTTCAAATAAAATATAACATTTTTCAACAATTTTTACAATATAAAGTCAATAATAGAGGAAGAAAAAGGTGAAGGGACTACTACTAGTAGATGAAAAATAATACTTGAAAAATGACAAATGATATATAATAATTTACGGTTTCATAAACGCTCTCCTTAATTTTCGTAAATAAACATTCTAGAAAAAATAATAATATTTGAAGTATCAGATGACATACTAAAATTGTCAAATAACATACGATAAACGTCAAATGAAAGATGTGCAAATTTCCCTAGACTCTTCCAAAGTTTTTTTTTGAAACATAATAACATATGATAGATGAAAAATGACAAATGCGAAATTAGACAATGACAGACATTGAAAGATAGATGTGAAATAACCAATGAAAAATCATAGACGAAACATGACAGATAAATGGCAAATGGTAATAAAATGACAAAAAACATATCACAGATGACAAGTGGCAGATGACAAATAAAAAGTGTCAGATGACAAATAACAAATTACCAATTTAAAATAATGTTGTTGAATATAAAGTACATAACATAGACTCCATATTTTTACTAATAAAACACGATTTGATTTCCTTTCTTCACTAATTTATTTTTACACGTTAAATGTAACGGGTGTCCAACAATTATTGCAGTCCCGGGTGGCGTTGGAATCAAAAACGTAGGTCGATTCTTACATGTGCCAAATAAATGAACTGACATTTAAATTGTCAAACATAACCTAAACGTGCATTTAAAGTGTTGTTTAAATGCCCCTTTAGGTTATGTATGACAATTAAAATGTCAGTTCATTTATTTGGCACATGTAAGAATCGACCTACGTTTTTGAATCCAACGCCACCCGGGACTGCAATAATTGTTGGACACCCGTTACATTTCGAGCACCATGTGCTCATTTTCAATAACTGAATGAGCACATGGTGCTCGAAATGTACATTTAACGTGTAAAAATAAATTAGTGAAGAAAGGAAATCAAATCGTGTTTTATTAGTGATTATTACTTCACATAACTCAAAACAAATAGTGAATATCCATATTTTTACATTACAACTTCAACCCGTACAGTTGATGGAACCAGTATGAAAGTATACTTTGGCCGAATTCATATGTATTGTTTTAATTATTATTAGTAGTAGTAGTAGTGTTAGGCTATCGACCAGGTGGTCCTTCCGCCATGAGTTTTTTGTGTATTTGTGTGTGTAAATGAGCTTGTTACTTTAAAGGATCGCCCCCGTCACTTCAAAACACCATTAATTGTATCCCAATGGTGAATGGTACCGGTCACCCATCCAACTGCTGACCCGAACTAACGTTGCTGCACTCTCGCTACCTCGGCCGCAATCGAATGCACCACTACCGGCGTGTAATTGTTATTATTATTTATGTTTTTCTTTTCTTAATGAAAGAAGAAAAACATTTTTTTCATGTGCCATTTATGAAATATTAATGGAATTTATCTTTTTTTAAATTACGCTCTTTGGATTCTTATGTATGAAGGCTTTCTAGAAATCAGCTGTTGAGACTTCTCATTTAACATTGCAACGTCTCAACTGTGAATTTCATCCTGAGTCCTGTGTTTTAACTTATCCTGAATTAAATTAATAAGCACTAAAAACCTTTCTTCACAAATTTTATTTAAATTCGCAGATATATATTAACAAGAAAAGAGAGGTATTTTTTTCTAAGTTTTTGAAACCTTAAAACTTACCATTTAAGAAAGATTGATGGAATTTTTAATTTTTTTCAAATTATGTTATTCTTGCAATCTGCTAATGAACTTCATAATTAGCATCTGCAACATCACATACTCTAATACTGTGAATTTCATCCTGATTTATCTGTTTTATTTCTAGGGATCATTAGTTTTTTCATTATGTGGAGATGTTACAATTTTGTTTTACACTTAAATTGAACAATTTTATAAATGAAAAGAAATCTGCTTTCAACAAAATGGGGTGACATCACACATTGCAAGGCAATCAATGGAAACTGTGTGAGAATTCAGATTCACAAACTTTTCACCCTTTTCTTAATTTTTGATTTTTGCTCTTAGTGGGGCTATCTCAAGAGTTAAATATACAGTACCGACTTGACCAAGAATTCAGGATAATTTGGTTTTTGTGAGTTACGTGAAGATAAATTTGATTAAATTAATAAGCACTAAAAACCTTTCTTCACAAATTTTATTTAAATTCACAGATACAGGGTGACTGACGAAAATCCTTTGGTGCTGTATCTCGCTTATTTTTGATCCGATTTGAATAAATAAAACATCAAATTAAATGATTTTTAAAAGACTTTAATATGAACTGTACTGATATTTTTTCTTGCATCCAGTTTTTGACAAAAGACGACAAACTTTTTTTTTCAAATTGCACTGTATATATATTTTGTACTGATCCGCAAGGAGATTTTTTTCTGAATCTAAATTTGTAAACGATTTTATCCATTCATCAAACCAAAGTCGAGAAATTGAGGATTAAAAAAAAATTAAAAATCAAATACCCATAGTAAACAATATACAGAGCCTATTCCAAATGTCAAAAGTGACAGTGTCAGTCATTGGTACAATACTGCAATGATTTTTAATAATTTCATAATAAAAATGTTGCAAGATTTCAAAAACTGAAAAACGATTTCTGTAGAAGCACAAAATTCTAGTACAGTGTTTGAAATATTGCAACATTTTAATTATGAAATAATTAAAAATCGTTGCAGTATTGTATCAATGACTGTCACTGTCACTTTTGACATTTAAAATAGGGTCTGTATATTGTTTACAATGGATACTTGACTTTTTATTTATTTTTTTAATCCTCAATTTCTCGACTTAAGTTTGACGTATGGATAAATTTGTCTACAATTTTATATTCAGAAAAAAAATCTCCTTGCAAATCAATAAAAATATATATACAGTGCAATTTAAAAAAAAAATGTTGATTGTATTTTGTCAAAAACTGGGTGCGAGAAAAAATAACAGTTCAGATCCTATTAAAGTCTTTTAAAAATGGTTTCATTTGATGTTTTATTTATTAAAATCGGATAAAAAATAAGCGAGATACAGCACCAAAGGTTTTTCGTCAGTCACCCTGTATATATTTCGGACACAAAGTGACCGCTTATTTTTTATCCGATTTTAATAAATAAAACATCAAATGAATTTTCAAAAAAGTCAAGGGTAACTAGATATTTTGAAAAAAGTAAAAAGTGTCAATTTTTTCAAATCAATATATCTCGGTTATTATAATAGATAGAAAAAAACTGTAAAAAACAAAGTTTTAGATAATTTTATGTAGATTAATAAAAAATAATCAGAAAATTTTTATCGCCATTATTTTCCGAGATATGATGCAAACTTACATTTTTTAAATGGAAACCATAGTTGGCTATGGCCTCATTCAAAAGGTAATTTTTTTCTCTTTAATCCAATATCACATACGACATAGATATTTCTAAAAATAAGTGAGTTATAGTCATTTTAAATTTTATTATAAATAAAAAATGGGTAGCCATGAAAAAGATGAAAGTAAAACAATTGCAGTTGTTTATAATAATAGCAATATTGTAATTATTAATTCTACAAAGTTAAATAAAAATGGAAAACCAGCATAAGTATAATAATTTTGTAATTATCAAATGGCCTTCTGTATGTGGTATAAATCCATTTGTCAAGAGGATAATACGTTTCTTACAAAAATATTATGAACAGATGAATCGCGATTCACTAATTGTGGTATTTTTAATCGCCACAATGAACGTAGATGAACTTAAGAGAATCCACGAGAAGTTTCACAGAGAAAACTACAAATTAAATTTGGGTTTAATCCATGGTGTGTTTGGATTAATAATTCTCGGTCCATATATTTTTGAGAGCTCACTAAGTGAAACTGATTACTTTCAATTTCTTCAGAAAACATTTGAAGATACGCTCGATTGTTTAAATTTATCATTACAAGCAAGATTAAAATGGTTCCAATATGACGGTGCTCCACCTAATAACATGTTGGCTTTACAAATTATTTAAATGATGCTTTTCCTAACTCATAAGTGGGAAGAAATAAACCAATCCCAGGGCCACCTAGATCTCCCGATATGCGCGTTTTAGAATTTTTTCTGTGGGGTTATGTAAAAAACAAACTATATGAAAAATCATATCAATCTGTGGAGGATCATAAACTAGTTGTTATTGAAACATTTAATTCAATTTACATGAGAATAGTCAAAAAACCATAAATTCAATTTTAAAAAGATATAATTTTTGTCACAATAGTATTAATAGTGGACTCTTAGACTATATTTTTTAATATTAAAATTTCTCTCCCGTTAATATATTGATAATTACAGAATTACTTTATGCAGTTGTTTCATTTTGATTTATCTCTGTAAAACTAATGATTACAATATTGCTGATATTATAAACAACTGCAATTGTAAATTTAAAAATACGAAAACATTTCGTGAATCTACAACAATGAGTCTTACTAAGACTACAAAACAAATTAATTTGAAACAACTACTTCTCTAGCTAATACTTCGACAGACATTGAATAATACAAATTAATTTGCGTGTTACAAATAGTACAACTATTAAAGCAACACTAATTTGAATGAAATTATTTCTGTTGAATAAACTAATAAATGATAAAATGTACTTTAGATTGTTTAAATGTAACTATAACATGAAAAATTAAATTAAAATTCATTTTTCATAATTTTTTTTTTGTGTTATCTTGTTAACTATACTTTTTTTACTTTAAGTTTTGATAATGTCAAGTTAATTTGTTAAAACTAAACAATTACACAAACAAGGTAACTAAATGTTTTATATTTCAAAATATATAACAAAGTAGAAGCCTTAAGTATCAACAACTGAAATGATGTGTTATATTATAGTAAGCATTTAATTGTTTATAGTGGTAGTAGTAGTAGTGTTTGGCTGTCGACCACGTGGTCCTTCTGCCATGTGTCATTTGTGTGTGTGTAAATGAGCTTGTTACTTTAAAGAATCGCCCCCGTCACTCTAAAGCACCATTAATTGTTAATATGAACAATTGGAAGAGCGAACACACACAATTGAGAATACAATAGAAAAACTGAATATATAAAAATAAAAAATAATATAATTATAACAGGAGTAGAAAAACAAGAAAAAAAATGAAAATCCGGAAGAAGTAGTAACAAAAATCGTGGAAAATCTAAATACAAAAATCAAACAAATAAAATTATTATACCTACAGATGAGAAGAGAATAAAGAAAATAGCCCTATCATAGTACAACTTAAAAGAAGTAAATGAAACCATATTAAATGCCGAAAGGCAATAGGATCATTAACTACTACAGAATGTGCTTTAAGAGAAAAAAAGATATGAAATATGTCACTTACTAACAATTTATTCTACAAGGCTAGTGAAATAAAAAAAGAACGCAACTACAAATACTTATGGACAAGGGATGGAAACATATATATTAGAAAAACCTACACAGTATTTTCATCTACCTTGACGAAGCCACTGTTTGGTGAAACATTATCATAGAATAATAAAAACTTTTTTGAAACCATGTACTGTGTTAGTATTTTATTAAGTGATATGAACAAGTAGCAGCCTCATCAATCTAGTATTTAATTTAATAAACCTAAAAACACACAACAAACAATGTATAATATTTATCTGCAAAATATCTATTCCATGGAATAGAAAACATAGTAATTCACAAATTATTGATTTTACAGAACACCTCTAATGAACAATACAAACTACAAAATTATAACGCAGAATACAAATTCAGAGACTCTAAAGGTGGGGGAAATAGCTATAATTATAAGGGAAGATACACAATATATAATAGTACACAATCTAACAATAAACTAAATACAAATCATAACAGTACATCTCTTAGAAGAAAAAACAAAAATAGAACACTAAAAAATACATTAAAAATCATATATTAAACAGAAAAAAAAACATCTTATTATAATAGGAGACATAAATATTAATATATTAGAAGAAAATAACATAACAAAGGAATACAAGAATATCCTAATACAAACAACTACAAAATAGCAAACAAAACAACACAAAAATCATACAAGAGACTGAATAGAAATGGAAACAACTCCATACCGGAATCACATAATCACAAACAATATAAACTCCATAGATTATATAAAAGTGGAGAAATCAAGCATATAATGAAAAGTCAACTAATAAAATCAGAATATAAATTCGTCGAGACTACTAAGATAAATTATACACAAATAACACATGAAATAAATAATATTGTCACAAGTAATACCATAAGTGATGGCAATTTACTCGAATAAATTTTGTTTTTGCATGAAAGTTTGTTGCTTAGCGATTTTAATGAGAGCAACTGTAACGAAAAAATCACGAGCCGCCAGGCGAGTGATTTTTTCTATCAGTTGCTCGAATAAAAATCGCGATTAAGCAACAAACTTGAATGCGCTAAAAACAAAATTTATTCCGATTTAATTGTCATCACGAATGGTATTTGGAAAGACTATTCCACGACTTGAAATGAATATCGGTGAATGGTTCAATGTTTATATTAAAATTTTTATGATATATCTCCTGCAGTATTTTAGTCGAAAAATTCGACATTGATTAAATAACACCTCCCTTATAATCATTTGCATTTACCTTCTTTATATTATACGCCCAGTCATCATAATCGCGGCAAGAGTTTCCATTAAAGTTTAAACACACGATCTCGTTTAAGTTTGATTTTTTGGTGCAGAACTTGTCACCGTCGCATTTATTATGGATAATGAAGTGTTACCAAACCTTTTGATTTTATAACCTATTTGCAACTGACATACGTAGAAACAACGTTTTTCGCTTTTTTATCAAGGCTAATTCAATTCATTTGTCGGGAAATAGCTAACTTCAGGTTATTCAGGTGAATAAATAGCAACTTGGTGTTTATTCACTTATAAATTGACGTGATTGGCTAAAAAATATCACATGCCTCATTTTCATTGGCTACATGCAATAGGAGTGGAATAGTCATAAATAAAATAAATAATTTTAAAGAACTATCAAAACACTTCAAAACATAATAGGGAATATTGAAAAGGTAAACAAAATTAAGAGTAACACTAAATGTCCATGGATTCATCAAAAGATAATCAAACAAATAAAACAAAGAAACAAATTTCAAAGAAGCATCTAAAAAAATCCTACCAATGAAATAATAAAGGAAGAATATCAAACACAAAAAAACAACAATAAAAATAATTAAAAACACAATATTATAAGAATAAACTACAAACAAATAAAATAACCCTAACAAACTATGGAAAATAATAAACAACCGACTGAACAAAACAAAAAAAAACTGAAAAGCACATAAAAGAAATACACAAAGAAATTGGAACCTACACAATCGATAACTCAGACATAGCTTGTGAAATAAACTTCTACTTTACAAATATAGGAAAAAAATTGTCAGAAAAACAAATAAATTACAAGAAAAAAAAAAGATTGGAAATATAACATTCGGAAAAACAACATATGAAAGAGTAAACAAAATAGGGACAAAATTAAAAGATAACAAAGTACCAGGATTTGACAAAATAACTAACTCAAAAATAAAACACAACAAAACCACATTGATACCAGTACTTACTATTTGCAGATATTCAAGAAAGACAAAAAACTACCAGAAATCTATAGACAATGAAATGGTTCTATAATCAACATTAAACAATATACTCCAGAAAATTATACAAATTCAAATCTCAGATCACTTAAATAGATATAAAATTATATACAATAACCAGTATTCCTTCCAGCAACATTTAGAGACAACATCGGCAACATAGGAACTAATAACATAAAATCGAAATTAGATTTAAAAAAAACAAGTAGCACCATTGTATATAGACATGAAAAAGGCTTTTGATATTATCTCTGAACCTAAGCTACTTGAAAAACTAAAGGCAATAGGAAAAACGGGCAAAGAACTTAATCTAATAAATACGTATATAATGGACAGACCACAATGTGTAAAAGCCAATGGTAAAGAGAGTCAACCACTCTAAGCCGAATACGGAATACTAAAAAGGGGCAATTTACCGTCTATATTATGCATTATTTACACAAATGGCCTAATGCAACTTAATTTGAAAGGAAAGCCATACTTATATGATGACAACACCTATACAGTTTAGAGGAAAACAACGAGAAAATCAACATAAGATAACTGCAGATTTGAAAATATTAGAGGAATGGTACTACAATAAGCTGTTAAGAATTAATTAAACGAAAACATTTATTTAGGATCTTTAAAAATAAGCAAGAACCAACAGACATAAACTTTGAAATCAGAGGAACAAAAATAAAACAAATCACGAAAGTAGATTACTTAGGACTAAAAATACAAAAGAATATAAAATGGGATTAATACGTAGACCAATTAACTAAGAGAAACTCCAGAACAATAGCAGCTATAAGGAAAATACAACACTACATACGTAAAATAATATGAAAACAACTCTACCACACACTTATTTTACGTCACAAAATAACTACCTAATTAATATCTGGGGCCACACAACTAACAAGAATCTAAACAAATTGCAAACTAAACAGAACAAAATATTAAAATTACTATATAAATTAGACAAAAGGATCAATACAACTAAACTCTAAAAGCGAGTACAAGAACTAAACATAAAAAAACATTAAACAACTTACTCATGATCTACAAAATGAAAAACAACCTATTTAAAACCAGCATAAAGCTACAATCTAATAAAGACATCCACTACTACCAAACAAGGAGACAATCAGACTTCAGAACGGAAAAATTCACTACAATGAAGTACTCACAGTTATTAACAACAGATACCATAAAAAATATAATGAATTAGAAGATTACATAAAAGAACTAAAATATACTGCATTTAACCTAAAAATTAAAAACAAAATCTTAAATGACGAAACAAAATAGAAGACCATTAGCACGAGATGGAACACTGTGTCTGCAAATCACGAGGCGTCTTTTTGCAATATGTATTGTATGTATGTGTGTAAATAAATTACAATTTATAATTTTATTAAAGACCTATATACTTTATAATATTTTATAAAACTCACCATAGTCCATTTCAGATTGAGCGTGACTCAACCTCAAATTCAAACTTTCTTCAGTCTCCGTTTTCCTATCCTGCAACCGTTTCCTTAACGTATCAATGGAAGGTGGTTTTACAAAAATGTAATGTGGCTGCAAATTGGATTTTTTCACCTGTTTAACACCCTGTGTGTCTATGTCTAAAATGCACACTTTTCCAATTTTCAGCACGTCATCAATGGCTGCCTTGCTTGTTCCGTACATATTTCCACTAAATGTGGCAGATTCTATGAACTCTCCATTTTCAATCGCCGTCAGCATTGACTTTTTATCAATAAAATGATAATGGACACCATTTGTTTCTCCGGGCCGAGGTTGTCTCGTTGTATGGCTTGTACAGAACCCGAAGTTATCTGGATATTCTGCAAGTAACTTATTGAGCAATGTGCTCTTACCAGACCCCGACGGTCCACAAATGACTAATGGACGGACTGCTGCCATTCTACAGAGACCTTAACAAAATATTTTTAAAACATTACAAAACGATATTACAGAAAACAACTATAACATACATTGTAATTGAACATTTACTTACTTATTAAAATAAATTATATTTATGTATTTATTTTATATAAATCATAATGTGGTTTATTTAATGGACCTTTGTTGCGGCTATTTATGGTATATACAAAAAATAGCCGCTACTAGTTTAGATAATGTTTTCATGTGTTTATTCCATCTTCTATGGATTAAATAAACCACAACAATATTTATGTAAATCTAACAAATAAAAACACTGTTGCACCTTACTTCACTTATTTATTTAAATATGTGAAGCAAAGAGTAAATATTTTATTTTAAATTTAAACTTTTACAAATGGATCTACATACATTTATAACCACTATTTTTGTTTGATTAATTTTTATATTTGCTATAATTTTAATAGCTGGTTAATAATTAATTCAAACTTATATCACTCATTAAAAAAAAAACTTAATAGAGATCTTAATTTAGTTACAAGGTTAATGGTTAACTTAATAATAAATAAAATATAAAGTATAAAATCAAGAACGTACCCCGTAAGAAATTAATTGTGAAGCCGAGTAGTGAGCTCTTAAAACAAAAGAACGTTCCCTATCAAAACAAATTATTTCAAAATTAGATACATCAATAATTCTCTCATTAAAGCAACACGCAACTGACAATTATTCGTAACACAATTAGAACCACGATTATAGATGCAATCTATACATACCTTCTCACTGAAAGCAACTGAGATCAATAACTTAATTGACACCTTGTACTTTTCGATTACAATAACGCCAAAGGAAATTCAAAATTAGGAATAACTTGCAGATCTGATTAAACAATTAAATCGTGCAGGAAAATGATATTATTCGCTGAATGTGCTAAAACGACCGGCGCACGCTGTAGCGATTTTATTTGAGGTTATATTTTCTGGTACACTCATGCGTGGTATTTACATTCGTCATTTATAAACACCTAAAAATACACAGAAAATACCAAAGTGCCTCGGTGTAAATATAATATTGTGTTTATGCGCATAAATTTCCTAAATGTATATTATCTGAAAAGCTTTACATTGATTAAGATACGTATTTCTATTTAAGTGATCATTTCCGGTTGCAATACGTGGATTTAATATTTAGATTTGAAACCTTGAATTATTAATGAATTTAATCATTTTAAATATTTAACAGCACAAAACGACTATGGCTATATTTTTCATACATGATATTTTAACGAAGCCAAAATATGATTAGCAAATAATAACGAGATAGACAACGTCTAAATATTTTTCTTTGTCCAAATATTACACTAAACAATAAAATTGTGTATTATTTCCCAAATATCATGTTGACCTGTAGTTTTTTTTAGTTCTGTGAATTTCGTCCAAATTTCTTAAAGATCAATTTTGAATGTTAGTGCTCGGAAATACCGAAGGAAGGGTTGATGTGTTATTTGAAACAAGTGATAAGAAATAAATCTCCACAGTATCAGGATGAGGCAGATTAAATAAAAACGTAGAACTAGATCATATATAGGGTCTTCCTTCCATAAAGCGCTTCCTATCTTTAAATTTAAAGTATGTGTGAGATATCGAAATTTTTTGTTCGTTTGAAAGGCCTTTGGATACCATTATTTATGGCATATAACATTGTGCAAATGTCCACCGCGGCTTCGCTGTATCGCGCGAGTTATATTTTGGGAACTTTGAAATTACTTTTTAAAAAAGATTATTAATTTATTTTTGCACGTGTGCTACTGCGAACTAACAGAGAATAAATACATGAGTGTGGTAAGGTGTATTTATATGATTATATTATCTATCCGCAGAAGTGACTTCGGGGTCAAAATGGGCCTGATGGAACGTCCAGGGGGATATCGTCTTGCATAGAAATATTTCTTTTAATTATTTGTTTAATTATATGAACACATTTAATTCTTAAGAAAATTATAATTATTATTAAAATGAATGGTATTGTATATTGCAGTCAATTAGTTTCCTCTTTCTGAATTTCAATTAATTTTTGTGATTCAACTTGTTTTTCCAAATTATGTATATGTTGTTTTAGTGAATTTAGACATATCTACTCCTGCTAGGTTTAATGGTTTTAATCGGTTTGTTTCTTGAATTTCGGCTTCAATCTTTATATTGGGCATTGCTATTATTGACGGTGAATATTCGCTTTTAAATTTTGGTAATAATATTTTGTAATCAAAGTGTCCTTTACATCCATATATGGTAGAGTGATTAAATAGTTTCCAAATATTGATTTTCGTTTTGTTTTAGATGAAGATTGAATTTCGATGGTTTCCACCAGGAAACCATTGCGGCAATTAAAATTCATGCGTTGCTATTTTCAATTCTTATAATTTGGTTTCCAAAATTAGAAATCTTTCGAGACGAACATGTTCTATGGGTGGCATATGTGATGAGTTGAACAGAACATGTTTTTTGTTTTATGTTCTTTAAAACTTTTGCTTCACACAAATATTCTAGGTTTTGTAGATAAATACATATTCAATAAATGTCTTTTCGTTAATTAAAATAAATTTTGAGTTTGGAATTATTATTTCGTTGTTTTCATTTGGTATTGGGTAAAGTTTGTAATATTCATATTTACTTTTTTCGACGAGTGGTATTTTTATTATGAAGTAAATTACAGTTCGGGGTCAAAATACGTGTTTATTTTTATTATTTCTTCGTATTTAGGAATGTTTTCTAATGTCGGTTCGAGTAGGAGTGAAGTATCTTCTAATTTTTGTTGTGTGCTAATTAATTCGTTTTGTAGTTCAGTACGCTTAATTATACTGGGGTGCATTTCCATGTGTTTTGCAAATGTTTGTGCTGTTATTATTTGATCCTAATAATCGTTAATTTCATTGATAGATTCGATAAGTGCTAATTGTGTATTTGTTGATATTTTCGTCCAGGCACACTTTGATATTTTTTGTATTGATGCTTTTAATATGTTTATATCGTCGACAATGATGTTATGGTTTTTTATTAATGTGGAAATAGTTGTATTTGTTTGATCAATTAATTCCTTGGTAATTGATATTTGATTTTTTATATCGCCTTTTGGCATTTCTTCGTTTTTAAATAAATTGTTGAAATTAGTTTCGTATCTTTTTCCGTCTTCAGCATCTAAAGTTCCGGTGATTGTTTTTTCGATAGTTCCGATAAAGTCAAAAATTCCTCTTTTATTTCTGTGTGACGGTAGTATTTCTTTCATTAAATTGTTTGTGCGTTTTGTCTCCTGATTTAGCATGGTTAATAGTTGTTTATTGAGGTCTGTATTTTCAGTGCACGCATTCTCGTAGTGGCTAATTTGGTCTTTGGTTTTGCTTAATATTTCGATGATTGGTGTAATAAAAATTGAGTGGATTAATTCCCATTCAGATATTATGTTGCTCGCTGTTCCCATTCGGAATGCTATTAGTCCTAGGTGATTGGGTATTTGCTGAATTATTTCTGAATTCGTCCTCCATCTGAAATGATGATTTTAAATTACTTAGATGGACTTTTTTATGCTGATTTATCTTTATTTGAATCTCTGCAACATTGTTCGGGTGGATGGAAAGTAATTTATAGGGACCATGATATTTAGTGGTGGTTTTGTGCCCTCTTTTTATTTGTTCTTTAATACAAACGTTTTGGTTCAGCCTTAAGTGTGATATATTACGCAGTTTTTCATTATGATAGTGTATGTATTTCTCCTTTTGTTTTTCGTTTGTCCTTTTTATAGTGTTTGCATTTTTTTAATATGTTTATCGACGTTGTTCTCATTGGTAGCGATTCCGTTTATGTTTTCGATTTCTTCGCCATATAGAATTTCTTGCGGGGTTTTTCCTGTTTTTGTATGTATTGTGTTATTGTAGGCCAATAATGCGAGTTTTGTTAATTCTTCGATACCTCTTGATTTTGTTTCTTCTTTTAATCTAAATATTCGTATGTGTGGTTTTTAGCATGTTATCAAAATAGTAATTTCGCTTTAATTTATTGTATGTTTCAGAAACTCCTCGGTGATTCGTTTTTCCTTCGTGGTACATTGTGATTACTGTTTTTATTTTATGTTCCGTTTTTAAATTTTTATTTTGTTTAGTATGCCAAATTATTTTAGGTCCATTATTATTGAAAATTTCAGAATATAATTTTGATAATTCTGTATATAATTTTTTTCTCAGCAAATACATATGGAAGTTTTCTTTTTCTGCGGTGTAATTTTTTAAGATGTCTACGAGATTTTCCTTTGAGTAGTTGACTTTCAGGTATATTTTTGTAATTCTTCGTTGTCCCAATTTTTCGATTTTTGTTCTCTTTGGATTCTCAGCAATTTTTATTATAATTTGGTGTCTCTCTTTATTAATGGGATCTTCACTGATTTAAATCGCATCTTTTAGTTCGTTAGTTCTCGTTGAATGAATTGTATCTGTGGTTTCTTCGTCTATAATTTGTTGGGTTTCCATGAGTTCTTCGATGTTTAATGGAGATTGTGGATTTTGATAGTTGTGTATTATTGGAATTTCGGGTGTGTATAATGTTTCTCTCTCTGTGATAATTTCGTCTAGTAATCTGTCTAAATTTTCATCTGGATTTCCGGCTATTGATAAGTTGTCAATTGGGTGAATTTCGATAAGTGTACTAGATAAAGCGTCGGCGTTTGTGTTCAATTTTCCTTTCTTGTAAATTACGTTGTAGTCGAATTCTTCTAATTTAATTCTCCATCGCATTAATTTGCTATTTGGTTCTTTTAAGTTGTATAGCCATTGGAGGGGACGATGATCGGTATAAATCGTAAATTTGCGTCCATAAAGGTAAGATCTAAAATATTTTGTTGCCCATACAATTCCTGGCAGTTCTTTTTCTATTGTTGAATAATTTTTCTCTGTGTCATTAAGGGTTTTTGATGCGTAAGCGATTGGTTTGTCTTGTCCTACTGTTCCTTGGGATAATACAGCTCCTAGTGCTTCATTGTATGCGTCTGTGGTTAATATGAATGGTTTTGAGAAATCGGGAAATTGTAATATTGGACTATTTGTTAAAAGATGTTTACAAGTTTCGAATAAATTCTGTTTTGTGTTCGATTTGAGCTTCTTTTTTTAGGCATGACGTCATTGGTTTAGTTAATTTAGCGTAGTTTTTAATGAATTTACGGTAATATCCAGTTAGTTCTAAAAATGCTTTAATTTGATTTACTGTTTTCGGTAAAGGGTATTCCAAAACGGCTTTTATCTTATCTGGATTTGGTGATATTCCTTTTTCTGTAATAATGTGTCCAAGGTATTTAACTTCGTTTTGTAGGAATTCAGATTTGTCTAAATGAATCTTAAAATTTGTTGCTCGTAATTTGTCAAATACTTTTCTTAAACTCTGAATGTGCTCTTGTAGGGATGTTGAAAATATAATAACGTCATCTAAGTAAACGAGACATATGTCTTGAAGTCCGGTAAGTACGTTATCCATAGTTCGTTGGAATGTTGCTGGTGCATTCTTTAATCCAAAGGGCATTCTAAGGTATTAATAATGTCCTTTATCTGTTGAGAAAGCTGTCTTTTCAATATCGTCATTATTCATTTCAATTTGGTGGAAACCGCTGGCAAGGTCCAATGTGGTGAAATAGTTGTATTTTACTAATTTATCAAATATGACGGCAATGTTTGGAAGTGGGTATTTGTCATCAATAGTTTTTTCGTTAAGTTTTCTATAGTCTATTACTATCCTTCATTTTTACGTCCACTTTTTTGGGTACAATCCATAGGGGCGAATATTATACCTTGTTTCATCATTGAGTTAATTTGATTTTCTATTTCTTCTTTGTGGATAGATGGATACCTATATGTTTTAGTATATATCGGTACGTTATCAGTTGTTCTAATCAAATGTTTGACTTGGTTTGTAAAAGACAAAGGTATTCCAAGGCAGTACATTATATCTCGATATTCATAACATAACTTTCGCACTGCTGTATATTCTTCTTTATTGGGATGTTGTGAACGTATATTTTTTAAATTTTGTTTTTGTAATGCGTCTATTTCTTTTGGGTCAAAATCTGTTTCATTTTCTGTTGTATCAATGTTGTTTAATTCTAATTTTCCGGGATGAATTCGTAATTCAGGTATATCAAACATTATTTGTTCATCTGTTGGATTTATAATAAGGCGATTTGTGCAATTATTTTCAAATTTACAAATTCCGGCAGGTATTTCCAATTTATTTTCGAATGTATAATTATTTAAAATTCCTTCTGTAGTTTCGCAATAATTTATTCTTAACTCTATTGGCATTTCCGTTCTGGGTTGAATTCTTGTTCTTTTTTGACGTGTTAATATAATATCCTTAGTTGGTTTTGGCAAATGTAATGGAATTTGAGCATCTGGTGTTATAATTAGTTTGTTGCTGAAATCAATGACTGCATGTAATTTTTGTAAGTCAGTTCCAATTAACCCTTGATAATTTTGGTAAATATTAAATATGTAATGTATATGTAAAATATCTGGTCGATTAAAAATATGTGAGAGTCCTATGTTTATTGAACAATTATGATTTGATGTTTGATGAGGGGTTTTAATTTGGAATGGATCATATTCAATTATATCTGGGAAATATTATTGAGCGATTTCTTCATTAATTAAAAATCTTGTTGATCCAATAACAATTATAAATTTTGCGTTTATTTCCGGTATTTCTATATATGGTAGTTTATGAAAATTTGCGACGTTTATTTTTATATATTCGGATTGGTATTCGAGGCTTCTGTTGGAAAATTTTCGTTTGTTTATTCATAGTTTTCTTCGTAAATCTCTTCCTCATTATTTTGTTGGTATTCCTCTTGTTGATATTTTTCGTATTCTGGATGTTCTTGATATTGTTGATAGAGTTCGGGGTTATGTGCGTCTTCTTGATGGTAAAGTTCTTCTACTGTATATTTCGGTTGTTGTGAATGTTTAAGAGCTGTTGTGCCTGATGATACTTCCATTGGTGATGGTTTAGGTAATTGTCTTGTTTGTGGTCTCTGGAATTGTGTCATTCTAGATGGGGTTCTATTCCATGATTGTTGTTGTTTATTTGGATATTGATTAAATTGCATTGGCAATCGGTGTAAACTGTTGTCTCGGAAATTGCATTGGTCTTGGTTGAAATGAGTTTTGTTGAAATTGATGTTGTGTTTGGGCTGGTCTTGGAGCAGGTGTAAAATTTTGTGGTTGATATATGTGTATGTTTCTCATTGGTAAGGGGTTGACTCTTAAATTATGATTTGATTTGTTTATCTTTTGGTTATTTTGCTGTTGACTCGGATGTAGTTGAGCTCGATGATAGTTCATATTTTCTTCTTCTACTGTCATTCTCATTGCATCTTCTATTGTTGCTGGTGTTTTACATCTTAGTAGATGGTTCATGTGGCTATTTAATCCGGCTAAGTAAGCTTTTAGTGTAGTGGCATTATATAAATTTCTTTTTGCTGTTTTAATGTCGATGTGTAAATTTTGGTAATCTAATTTATTCAATAATAAGCATCTTTGTTTGAGCATGATTAAATCTCTTAGTAATGATTCTTCGTCTCTTTGGTCTCCGAAAAGTGATATTAAAATTTCTTTTAATTCTTGGAATGTATTAAATGGTCTTGCAGCTAGCATCATCGCTGCTTTTCCGATTAATTTTGATCGAATATGTAAAAGTGTAAATGTTATTTTTGCTGGGTCGTTATTTGGTGACATCATTTGTATAACTGATTCATATGAATTTAAAAATGTTGATAATTTTGTTGGTTCTCCGTCAAATTTAGGAATAATATCCAAAATGTCTTTAACTGAAATTATTGGTACGGTCATATTGATTGGTTGAGGATTTCTACGGTTTTGGGGACGAAAGTTGTAAGCTTGATTAAAATTATTTATGAGGTCTTCTAATTCGTCGTTCATTTACTTACACTGTCAGGATTAAGATGATTCCACTGATTTTCATTGATGTTGGATCTGAATAATTATAATTATAGATTATTAAATATTTAAGATAAATGATTATTGAATATTTGTCTATGCTATTGTTTATATACCGGGTGACCCATTTTAATAAATCCACTGGAATATCTCGACACATATGCGTCCTACAAAAAAATGTTCCAAATAAAAGTTTGATGGTTTCGAAAGGACCATCTGATCCTATACAAATTTTTTTACCCCCACCCGCCAGGGGGCGGGGAAGAAGGTCAACTTTTATATCTTAAATGGGAACCCTTATTTTTTATTGCAGGTTCGGATTCTATATAAAAAAATATGAAGATTTCATTTGAACTTTTTTTTCGAATTCGTGATAGATGGCAAACTTTTATTTGGAACATTTTTTTGTAGGACGCATATGTGTCGAGATATTCCAGTGGATTTATTAAAATGGGTCACCCGGTATATTTCTATTGTCGTCGATATCGTTCAATTCGATTCAAGCGAACGAAAATCAAACAATGGTATGTCATTTTAAGGATAGGATTTGGAGAAGGTAATTCTCGATGGCTTCTTTAGAGATAGCTTCTTTCTTCCGTGTTCTTTCCCGCTAGGGTACGGTGGAAAGCCTGGTGGATTCCTGAACTCGAACGCGATGTTCCTCTCCGGTGGGTGACTCCAATAGTCAAGGGTTGTTGTATGTCCGTTGAAGAGACTGGGCGATACAAGATGTCCTGAACTTGATTGTTCCTCTTCAGTTGGTGACTCCAATAGTCAGGAATTCGGCTGTTTGCTGCTGGCACTGTTGATTTTTGATTTTACACGTAGATTCTTTTTGTTAATTAATTTGTTAAAACAAAAAGAATTTCACTTTTTTGAATTCTTTAACATCCTACCGACTGCGCCAGTTATATGGGCTACAGCGAACTAACAGTTAATGAATATATGAGTGTGGCCTTATGATTTTTTGATGAAAATTTGGGTCAGTTTTCAACTCCTTCAGGGTCCATTCAGTGAAAACACTTTGTTGTTTATGGTCATTTATTTTCAGCTCACGAGACAGTTAAATTTTGTACGGGTGCACTATCTTATTGCTGAATGCTATATCCGTCCATGGTCAGACTCCCTATTGGAATTTTGGCCATTCCAGTTGTTTCCATTAGGATGCAAAATTTTAAAGCTTTTTTTTCAACAACTGCACTTTAGCACGACGTCTTCACTTCAGGCAAAACATTTATCATATTTTCAGGTGAAGACATCATCCCGCACTATTTTTTTATATTTTTCTCCCTTCTTCCTTCTTTTACCTTTATTATTAATAATTCCAATGGAGGAGCAACAAGAAGCTTCCATTAACACTTTTAAATAAGGCGAAATTTCTAAATTCACATATAACAAATACAGTTATGTATTTTTATTGTGTAGTTGCTGCTTTACCTACAAAGGTAGCATTAGAAGTCAAATACATTTCAGCCAAGCCCCCACAATATCTTCATTATTATAAAATGTTAAAGCCAAAGATAATTAAACGGACTACGTTGTCTGAAAAGAGAAGGATACATCAGTTGTTATCCTGAGAGGTACCAGGAGAACAGTTTATCTGCTATTATTATTATTGATAAAAATCTCCGATATTCTACTCAGGCGTCTGCCTTCCGATGTACAAAAAAAATATCACTGTCCAATTTGGCCGAAATGGCAGACTAAATTTTAGAAATTTCTTCACCTAGTTTCAGAAGTAATCCAAAATTTAAAGTCATCAATTCCTTCTAGGCACAGAAGTAAATCTTATATATCAAAAATTCGACGATAAATGGTCCTGACGCCTAAACAAATTCTTGTGGTTTCATTATAATGTCATAAATAAATGCAACCGTGTAAGTAGAGAAGCGATAAACAGAGGGGCTAATATCGGCCCATTCCTCCGTTGTCGTTCTAGGTCGATTATTTTTCGTTCGTGATATTAATTCTGGGGCAAAATTTTTAGTTTACACCTTAGCCCAGGTTAGCATTTTGGCTGCTCTGCCAACACCCATCCTCTATGAGAGTTTGCATTAACTATAGCTATCGGTAATTTAATCTCTACATATGGATCTTTTAAATTAATAGTATAAATTGGTTTGGATTTGAGTGGAATTTTGTACTTGCTAATGTAAATTGTTCAAATCTAGGCGCTGACTTCCTTCGATATTACATTATTGATTATATCGCTAATGAACGCTTTATTAGGAATGCGCGCAGCTCATTTGAATAGCCTACTATAAATTTATTTTCCAAAATTTCACCTTATTCTAAATTACTGCAACAATTTCGAGACCTGGTATCCCGTTTTGACCTCACCAAATCAGTCAAACATAATGTTCAACGCTGGACAACTTCTTGACCACCTGTATATTCCAAACCACGTAGTTTAAAAAATTGTTGCAAATCGGTTATGTGAGGCTTTCATCAAGCCCATGGGCACCGCCATTACATCTTTTGTAAGCAGACGGCTCTTAGCGCCAACGATGACCTTAGTGGTTTGAACAATGTTACTGCTATATACCGCTATCCTTTATCTATTATTAACGATTAGGTAAAGGCATACCAACAAAACTCCAATCCATCCAAAAGACATTCCCAAGACTGCAATTAAATACCTTTCACCTTTATGTCTTTTTAAATATACAAGGATGAGTTTTGGATTGAGAAACGCCGCTCAAATGTTTCACGGTCTTGTTTTTCCAAATCTTTTTCGTATTATATAGTATTTTCGGTCATGAATTTTGGGCCGTTTATTTGGCAATTAAATGATTTAAATGTTACGTCTTTAAGGTTGCGAATTTATAATTTGTCCATATCGTTTGATTTTTTGTTGGTACTGATCTTAACATTTGTTGGAGATAATCTCTATTATTTTTAGAAATTATCGATTGTCATCTCTTCAAATGTTTTTTTTATAATCTCTACAATTATATTTTTACTTATATTCAAGAAAAGTAGTACTCGTTTGCGAATATTAAAAAATCTATTATATATTAACAAATATTAACGTATGATTTGTAAAGAACATACTTTAAACTTCTCTACAAAGTCACCTCGCAAATTTAAGCATATGTCGAAACGTTTGACGAGTTTTTGTATCCCAGCTTCATATTCCTTCGTCGTCAGTTTATTGAAAATCGCAATCATAGCTTCTTTCAGTTATTAATCTGTTTTAAATTTCTTTCCTGCCAAAGAGTCTTGTAAACAGATAGTAATCGTAAAGAGTATATGGTTTTAATTGTTTAACGTGCTACGTTTTCTGTGCCGATGAGGCTTAGCATTGTCATACTTCGCCGTTGATTTTGAATCATCAGCCGTAATTTCTTTAATGTTGCATAATATGCATTGGCATTGATCGTGAATGAATATGATGCCACTCTAATGATTGTCTTTTACTTTCAGGTATTGCAATACTAGCAAACCAATATTTTGCCATGAGTGACTATGTGTTAGTTATGTCGTAACGATCCAAATACGTTAGTGCTGTAGCCGTACCCATGCCTTTGTGTTCATCAGTAAGCATGCAAGAGACTCAGCCTGCACAAGTTTTCAAAAAGTGCAAGTAGCAATTTCATGAATAATATTTAATTGCTCACTTGCGCCGCACAGACGACTCATCCTTAAGATTGTCTCAATTCGCGATGAGAAATCTAAATTCACAACTGTCGGAATTCTTTATTTTCTTAGACTTAACACTCATATAAACAGCACAGCCAATACCAGGGAGACGTAACTTTGTACACAGATAGCTGAAATACAATTGAACAGGTTATCACACATTCGGCGGCTATTATATTCGGCAGCGCTCCGCACGGTGCAAACGTATACTAGTTTCATATTGGCCTATTGAGATAGGTCAAGGGCATGATAGTATAATGATAATTTATTAGCCTAGGTCAAAAGTACGCTTGATTAATTAATTGAAATAGGTCAAGAGTACACTAGGGCTATGATTCTTTTATTGGGATTGGTCAATGACTAATTGATTGGCTCAGGTCAAGAGAAGTCAGGGAGTCTGAAGTGGTTCATGTTAAAACCCTCTTCATTGAGGTAGGTCAAAAACGCATTGGAGTAGGTCCAGTACGCTCGGACAATTATTAGCAGTAAATTGTTTATTGGCATAGATCAAGAATACGCTAGGGCAGTGTTTCCCAACCTTTTTTGTTCCATGCCCCACCTAAGCATTTCTAAAATTCTTATGCCCCCCTATGTAACATATATATATAATTTTTAATATTAAAAAATTTAATTGTTTACTTAAGAAACTTAAATTATAGGTTTCAGGAAGAAATCACCAGATAATTGTTAACGAAACACAGTAAATAATTCTTCAAAACATATGTTAAAAGACTGAAATTCAAATGCAAAATAATTTTAATAAATATTTTTCTATATTATTTTAGTAAGATCCTTGCGCTTGGTGTTTGCTGCACAGATATTTTATGTTAGGTTCCAATTTGGTTAGCTTCAGTATCAAATCTTCCCGTTGTGTTATATCTGGATGATTTCTAATTCTACTAGTAAATCATTTATAGCACTAAATCCACATAAATATGAAAATGAAAACGCTAATAATAGTTTTCTTGCACATTTGGTTGAATTTGGATTTTTGTTTCCTCAGAAAGCCATCGCTCCTTTTAAATTAAATAAAGTTTTAACTGACTCATAATTTTGCATTTCTGCGATTTCTTCTTCATACTGCATATTTGATATATCAGACAAATCCACTAACGTTGTCTGCATCATCCATGATGGAAAATCAATTTGTTTTAAATCAGAAAATCTTTCTTTTAAATCAGCCGATAGAATTTTCAGATGATCGACAAATAAATCTCGTCTAGGTTCAACCCCTCGCCTCCCTCAACATGGAAGAAATCATCTTTAGAGATGAAGGTAAAGCTGAAACCCTGCGACTAAAAGGCGCCTTTAATCAAAATTTACGGGAACATCAGCACTTGTTTGAAAAGAGAGGAACCCCTACGATAGCCGTAACATATTACATTAACACAGGAAATCACCCCCTGATCTCCCAGCCCCTTATCGTCTATTTCCACGAAGAACAGAAGAACTAAAATCAGCTACAAGAAGATGAAATCATCGTAGACTGCGAAAGCGCATAGACAGTTCCGGTACCGAAACCAGAAGGAAAAATTAAGTTATGCGTTGATTAATGCCATAAGCAAGCTATCCGCTCCTACGGATCGATATTTTTTGTTACTCGATAAGAAAAGTCAACATCATTACTGAACCTTTAACCTGAATATCACCAGATAAGCGAGAATGAGAAGAACCAACATAAGACAGCCGTCGTCACTGCCTTCAGATTTTACCAGTATAAACGAATGCCTTTCGGACTCCAGAATGCGTCCGCAACATTCCAGAGAATGATGCACCGAGTGAAGACGGGATCTGAGCCAACGAGACTACTCATATGCTTCAATGACTTGATATTGCTCTCCAGCTTAGTAGAAGAACACTTCCTAGACCTGGTAAAGCTATTCTGTAACCTAAAAAAGTTCCAACTCAGAATTAATTGGAAAAAGTGTAGATTTGGTTGCAAGAAAGTAAATTATTTTAGTCAAATTTCCAAATCGTTGGCGAAGTTGACAAGGATAAATGTCGCGTGAAGCTGGGAACCAATGCAGCAGGTGCTTTTGAAACGTTGAAGCAAACCCTGGTCGTAACCCCGATAACTACAAATAGCCGATCAAACTGCTCCGTTTATAGTAATGATCGACACTAGCTCATTCCACAGCTTTGAGAAACCTAACGGAAAATCCATCGAATACGCCGGCCGCCTCCTAAAAAGAGCTGAGATGAATTACAGTCTTGACCGTATAATGGGCAATCTAGAAATTTCGTGGTTATATCAAGGACAGCCTCGCTATCATCCTTAAAAACGATCAGCAACTTAAATGGAAAAGCCAACCACATCGCCGATTTTCTCCCCAGATCCCCAACAGATCCCATAATCACAGTGGACCTACCGTCGAAAGATCCTGTACTTATTCATCAAGAACAACTTGTGATTAAGGACTGAGGACGAAATGTTTGAGCGTAGTAACATCTCAAAATACAGCGTAAAGAAGTCATAAGAAAATAACACGATAAGCATACAGCTGGATACTAGGAATGGAACGGACAGAAAATCATTCGGACTTATTGGCTATGTATAAGAAAAGACATTACCGACTATGCGAAACTCTGCCCAGAATCTCAAAAATACGAAGCAGAAAATTACACGTCCGCTGGATTACTACAAACCTCCCACTAGTTCCACCTCAACAAACTCCCACATTGATGTACAATTTTAAAAAATGCAACACAGACAGAGTCCAATCAGAAATATCAGAATACATTACTGCTAATCCTTCCATTAATCCCAACTCTATTACCCACTTCAATGAAATCCTCTCTTCTTCCATTAGACAAAACACACCCCAAATAACAAAACAATTCTATAAATATCCCCTCCCAAAATACATCCTCCGACTTATCAAATTTAAAAGACAATTGTACAGAGACATCCAACTGACGGACACACCAGAATTGCGACAAAAATTTAATAAACTCAATAAAGACATTAAAACACTCATAAATGAATTCAAGACGGACGTTTGGTTAAAAACTTGTGACAAAATTAACGACTCAAAAGGGAAACAATTTTGGACGGAAATAAAAAAACTCAGTAAATATAAAAAACAGACATTTTACAGAAAATTTACGACCCGTCAACTAACGAGACCATCACAGACCCTGACGCAATTGCACAAAAATTTGCTGACAATTTTAAGACGACCTATTTAATGACACAAGACCCCAACTTTGACCGGACAAATTCTAAAATAGTAAACGACTGGTACGTTAAATATTTTGCAAAAAACAACTGTTCAGAACCGACGGACATTTTCACACACGACGAATATTTTAGTGTTTTAAAGAAAGGGAAAAGTACAGCGACTGGACATGACCACATACACAGACTCATCCTAAAATCCCTTCCATTCCACATCCACGACTACATTCTCAATAACATTAATTTTCTTTATAAAAAACAGTACTTCCCGGATGTCTGGAAAGTAGGAATTGTAATTTGTATTCCCAAACGCGACCAACCCTCTTCCTTATTATCCAGTTACCGCCCCATTACTCTTTTACCCGTTATTGGGAAGATCTACGAATCCCTCCTTAAAAACAAAATCCTCTCCCTAATTTTCAACCAGATCCCTAAATACCAATTTGGTTTTCTTCCACATCGATCAACCTCCCTCCCACTCACTATCCTTATATCAAATTTTCAAACATCTCACCTTGAAGGCAAAGCTTCAGCAGCTCTATTTTTAGATGTCCAGAAAGCCTTCGACTCTATCTAGCATCAAGGCTTACTTTACAAGTGTCACCCCTTAAATATCCCTCCCCATATCATTTTCATTATTAAACAATTCCTCTCTAATAGATCCCTTAAAGTCAAAATTCACAATTCTTTCTCTTCTTCCTTTACTCCTGAGCAAGGACTCCCTCAAGGCTCTTCTCTCTCACCTCTGTTGTATAACATTTTTTGCGTTGATATCTATAACCCTGATCCTCTCTACTTCAATCCATCCAAATACCTCCTGCAATTCGCTGATGATACTGCCCTAATTACACATGCTCCCACACTACCAAAAGCCCTTCAATCCCTTCAAGAGCTAATTGACTCCCTTCAATGCTGGTTTGCAAAATGGCGCATTAAAATAAATCCTCATAAATCGCAATTCCTAATTCCTTATCATCGCACCAATAACTCACCTTACAAAATCGATATTTCTCAATCTATGATCCCTCCCGCAGTTTCCGTAAAATACCTGGGCATAACCATAGATCAAAAAATCAGTTTTAAAAAACATACAGCCATAATAAAAAGCAAAATTACTTCTAGGGCAAAATGCTTTAAAAGTTTAACGTACAAAAACAGAGGTATTGATACAAGAACAGCTGTTAAAATATATAAGATGATCTGCCGTCCATTACTTGACTATGGTTGTGCCCTCTATCCCAACCCCACCAACCCAACCTCCCGCAACATTGAAGTTAGCGAGCGAGCATCCCTCCGTATCCTAACCAAACTCCGCCATCCTCTTAATCCTCTACACAATCCTTCTAACCAACTCCTCTATGAGACTACTTTAGTTATCCCCATCCTAGAACGCCTTCGATTCCTATTAGAAAAATTCTCCAAAAATCCTTTCAACTTCCACATATTATCCTTATATTGTCTTTCCAGAAATCCTAGTATAAACCCTAAATTTAAAAATCCCAATTCCACTATATTTGACTTCATTTCATCATTTCATCCCATTACGCATTAACGACTGACGCCATATGACTGGACAAAACAAGGCAGAAAGACCTCTGGTCGATAGCCTTTTGACGAACTAACTCACTAACTCATCATTCATTATTTATTATTTAAATGTAAACATGTATAAAGTTTGTCAATATAAATGTGTATTATTATTATTGGCTCGAAGCAAAAGGGTTTAACTTGTGTCGAGTTCATTTTCAAATTGCCCCCCCTGTGGGGCGTAAGCCACACGTTGGGAAACACCGCGCTAGGGTTTTGTAAAGAATATTCTTAAATCTGTAGCTATTTCCAAATATACTGAACTGAATATTTTTAAAGGGTACGTTAGGCTTTCCGACATACCAACTGTGATTTTTAATCACTGTATGCAACACCATATAACCGCAAAAGAACGGAGAAATCAATTGAATTTAAATTAAATTCTTAACTTATTAAAATAATTTAGATTATTCAATTGTAAACGTAATATTTCTTAATTTAAACATGTTAATTTAATTGCAAAGAAAACGTATTTTTATTTTATTTAATACATACATGCATAATATTATCATAAACATTTTAAGTACTTATTAAATGCTTAAATTAGTTGATGGAATAGAAGAGAACATATAAAAAGGAACTAATTAAAATTATTATTACATTAGTTAACTCTAAAAATCATTTAACATTATTTCTACTCATCATCGACGACTTCCACTTTAGCAGATCCAGTGATGTCGAGCAACTCTCTGGAGGTAAACGTTGCGACAATTTTCTGCTCTCCTTCAGTTTTCGGAACAATCACAACGTCCATCTTGATAACCGCCTCAGGTTTGACATCTGGATATGGTTTGATTTGATTCCTTAAGAGAGTAGGTCCAGATACACTTATTTTGCATTTGGTCAAAACTTTTTTTAGAGGGTTCACAAATCTCAAAGTGATGGTGGTCGGTTTACCTAATGGAATTTCTTGAGGTATCTAAAACAATTAATACTATTAAAATATAGTTTACAATATATTTTATGAATTTTAACATTGTCTAGATAAGTCTTTGTTGTTTAAAAATTTATAATTAACTAAAATTTAATTATGCAATAAACTACACAAAAACTATGATTGTGCTGATGTCGGTGAATCAATACCTGACGTTTATTTCTTACGATTATATTTTTAATGTGATAATGGTTAGAGAAAATAATTTTTCAAATATGTATTATACGATTGCTGCCTTTTATATTTCAAGAATAGACAATCCATCTTAGAACGTTTTGATATCCATGCACCAATTGTGTTATTTAAAGTGGCATGAAAAATTAATGTCGGCCAAGAAATGGAATTAAGTTCTCAACTTTTTAGACGGATTATTTTTTTACAACATTCGATGTGGATTATCTCAACAACGGTGTATCGATAAACTTCGACTTTTGGCGATGAAGCACCATCAAAAATCACCATATATCGATTGTATAAATTCCGTAATCTTGGCCGTAGTTCGATTAGTAATGAATTTCGTGAAAGTAATCCAAAATCGGTTGTTGTTCTAGAAAACATGAATGTTATATGTGAACTGATATTGCAAGATCGTTTTGTGACTTATTGTGAGATTGCTGCACTCTTGGGCATTAGTGAGAACAGCAACATTCAATAATGCTGTCACATTTAACACTTGCTTAAAAAAGGCTCGTGTTAATTAGTCAAAAGAAATGTTTTGAAAATATGATGGCGGTGAGTGAAGTAAAAAGCAGTCTATTGAATGGGTCTTTTAAGATGAGTCAAATCCAACAAACACTATTTTTTGTTCTCGAAATAACCGGGAATGTGTAACTACCATTAGTTCATGGTGGGACGGTCAATTCGGAATATTATACAACCATTTGATTGTCAGAAATCTTTGGAAAAATAAGGGAAACCAATCGCCGAAGGTTCATCATTCACAAACAGTACAATGCGAGTTCTCACGCATCGGTTCTAACAATTGACTTTTTGATAATGGATTGATCTTCAAAAAGAATATTTTAGAAATTAATAAACCCACGTACGATTATTTAATTCTTTTTTAACTCTATTCTCGAAATATAAAAAAACCTAAACTAAATTTCCAACTTTACTTTATCATATAAATTACTACTTTTGTATTTTAATTGTTCTTCTTAATTAATTGGAATTAAGGTTATGCTAATACAAAATTATAATCTTAATACTAATAATAATACTTACTTTTATGTTTATATTTGGCTTTAAAACTTGAAAGTCGTCCTCATCGGCCCACGTCTGTCTAGTTTCCACAACTGAAGCAATTGCGTATAGCTTCATAATGCAGTATTCTACCAATTTATCTAAGTAATCCTCAGGCTTTACTGTCATTCGCAACTGTTCAGCTGTAATAGAAAAATCAACAAAACATAAATACAATCATACTACAAATGGAAACAAAATCTATGGTAATCAAGCGACCAAAAAGAGGCCTTGCAAGTATAAAGAGCAAAATAAATGCAAAGTTTATAAAGATTCTACATTAAATAATGGCGATTTAGGGTAGGCCTGTTATTAGGCCACTTTTCAAGACCAAATGGACTCATTAAGAACATATAGTGAAATTTTACCCAGATGATAAAAATAATTGCTTCTGAAGTAAATGCGCTCTATTAAACATGTCAACTAGGTCTAACTAGTGTCTATTTGCTATTGGAGATTATTCTAAGATCCGACCTAATCACTTAGCAAGGTACTAATCGATAAGGTAAACTATCTCAGTATATGTGGAGGCGTTTACTTTGTGGTAGACATCTTGAATATAATGAAGAAGGAGACACGATTATTTTGTTTTAGCACTTTGTTAAAATCGTAAAACAAAGTAATCGTATCTCCTTCTTCATTATCTTAGTATAGTCTCCTTGGCCATTATCTAAGCTAGTCAAGGTGCTGATTTTTTTTACAGATAATTTAACGCTAATCTTACGTTCAAGATAATTTTTCCTAAACTGGTATTTTTCGCCATTTGATTTTTGAACACGATGAAATTAAACTCCATAACTTTAAAATTACAAGTGATTAATGGGTGAAGCCTAGTAAATATATCTGGAATTATTAAAGATATAAAAGCTTAAAGGAAAAAGCCCCGAAACACAAAGCTTGGGTATTAGTGCCAGTGAGACATAATCACATCAATGGTGTTCAATTGAATCTCCATCATTCTAAAGCGGTTTCCAGTGCCCTTTATTGGAGATTCAAAGAAGCTAAATTTGAAATAGAATTTCTGCAGGAGCCTTTGATCAATAAGGGATAGGCATAGGGCTTAATACAAGACAATTGTAGCCTGGTGTATAAAACAGACTGCATTATTCCAAGGACAAAGTGTAGAAATCCGAGGAATAAGGCCTGGAACCTTTAAGGAGAGTGCTTAAGTGTAGGAATCGACTATCTCTACCTTAACATCCAGACCACAGAAGAGCTAGAAACAGCCGCGGCTATAATCAGAAATAGCATTCTAAAGGCGTATGCATTCAGTTGTCTGTTAAAGAGAAGATTTCGCTCCAGAGACTTACCCTGGTTAATCAAGAATTTAGGTCGCCTCAAGATGCAAGCCAGGGAAACAACAGTTCAAAGAAAACAGGCAACTGGAATACCTATAGACAGGTACACAAAGTCATGCCCAAAGACCCAACAGCAAATTGTATAGGCAGTTGATAGTTTTAAACCCTTCAAAGTACCAGGTCTAGGTGGCATTTTCCTTGCACTGCTTCAGCAAGGGCTAGATCCAGGGTGACTGGCAAAAAACCTTTGGTGCTGTATCTTGCTTATTTTTGATCCGATTTGAATAAATAAAACATATGATTTTTTCTTGCATACAGTTTTTGTCAAAAGACGATCAAGATACAGCACCAAAGGTTTTTTGTCAGTCACCCTGTATAATAGCCCCCTATCTGCAGGCAGTTTACAAAGCTAGCTTTACACTAGGCTATGTTACAATGGAATGGAGATTAAAGTGATATTTATTCCCACAGCGGGACGAAGGCCACCGGATGGGGCCAAATCCTACTGCCCAATTAGCTTTACCTCATTTCTCATAAAGGTCATGGACAAAATTATAGACAACGATATAAGGAGCAGTGCTCTAAAAACAAATCCGCTGCATAGGTAGCAGTTTGCCTCTCAACCGGGTAAATCAACTGTGGATGCACTCCATAGCCTCACAACAGGCATAGAAGCTTCGCTAAAACACTAGGAGATTGCATTACGTATTTATTTAGATATTGAAGGTACGCTTGACAACACAAGCCTTCAAAGCCGTGGCAAAAGGGGCCATTAAGAAGGGTATTGACATATCCATTATAAGATGGATCAAAGCCGTATTCTAAAACCTTAAAATCACCACAGGTTTAGAGAATAAATCAGAAACAGTAACCATACCAAAAGGGTGCCCACAAGGCGGGGTTCTATCGCCCCTGCTATGTGTACCATGGTGGACGACCTTTTAACGACCTTAGTAATCAATATATGACATAGCAATTGTCAAAAGGATAAATTACCTAGTCCAAGGGAAGACTTTAATATCAATTCTGACAAAACTGTGGTGGCCTCTCACTAGTCGTAGGAAGCTGAATATGATAATATTGGATATGAAACTTAAATGAAACGCACGCCTAGAAACAAACAATCTGCTAAGCTACATGGGGACTCAAATCCAAAATGATATATTGGCTGTATATGTTACCGGCGTTCAGTTTACCTGAACGTGGTAACAAATGCGTAATTATATTTTAATCCATTTTACGAGCTACCCATTGCTCCTAATAATAATTTGCATAAATTCCGCATTATTGAAATAATCCAAACGAGATAATTTTCCAAAATGTGCAGCTGCCAGTGCCGAACAATAAATCGGATCCTTTTTCGGCGAACGAGGATAATTACCTGTTCCAAGAATTACCGTGCCTACGTGACAAGAACAAAGCCGCGGTACCTGAGATCACCATATAAAACCAGGCCCGACCATCGCTCTTTACCAGTCGTCTGCCATCAGCAGCGGTGGTCAGCCTGGTCGGCTCCGCCGATTCAAGCATCTTGCCCTACTTGTATATATTGTATATTTTTCTATGTCTATTTTCTGTCTATTCTGTTGTAATATATTTTCTTCTATCCAGGCCCCATGTTTTAATTTACACACACTTTCTCTTGTTCTTTACTCTGTTTCACAGCTAGCCGGTGCCCCGACGTTGACGTGGCGTGGAAGCTCAAGCAAGTATCACCAACGGGAAACTGTTTAATCGAAGCCTGCGGCTGCTAATCGATGGTGAGCCTCGCCAGGGACCCCTGGGCCGCCTCCAGTGCGTGTTGGTTCCAGAAAGTACCGTCGGTGCTACTTCCTTGCCAGTCCGTCACGAGGACGTCTTCCGCTTCCGTTAACATATATTATTGTATTAAGACTAATTATTACATATTATATATATTGGCTGTATATTATTGTAGTAAGACTAATTATTACATATAGGTCACTAATATGGTGGGTCAAGACTAAACATGCAACGATACAAAAAAAAGCTTCAAATCCTTTAGAGAATGGTCTCTCTTAATGCACACCCCTCTTTGCAATGCAAAGTTTTCTAGGCTTACTTCCCCTGCACAAAAAAAGAAACAGAAAAGAAGGTCTAATGAGTGCGATGAGAACAGGATAGATTCGAGCACTCAGAAATTCTGGACCTGATTAAACCAGAGTTCCCATAAACAGACGTAATGTCAGTCAAATTTGATTCCGAATCGCGCTTTGAAGTGATTATGAATAGTCACCAAGAATTAAAAAATTAAAACATAACTTTGTAATTTGGTACACAGATGTTTTTAAAATGGAAGAGAGCTCTGGCATATGCACATACGGGCATATAGGGAATATGTTCCTCTTGGACATGGCCCATCAGGCTTTGAATGATATGCTCTAGTTTGTACGCAAAAGGGCTACAAAGGGGCACACTTCTGTCTGATCTGTGTTGCACTAACTACCACCATTAGTCCTAGACCCTACTAAAGAAATTGACTTTCTTAGTACAAAGTATCTAAGCAGGTCGCAGTTATGTAAAGTTGCCTATAGCCAAATAACTCCGTCTAATCAAATCTAATTTAATATTATCTATACAAAATTTGCCTTGTTTAAGAACACTACGAAGACGATTTTGACAGAGCTTTAGAATTTTGTAAAGCGATTATGGATATTTGTAACTCTGATAACAAATTTTTAGGAAATTTGGTATTTTCAGACCAGGTTGAAATTTGTTTGAACATTACGGTTACAAAGTAATTCTCATTGCGCACAAGAGGCATACGCAATACTCCAAAAAATTGAAAAATGATTCGGCTTATTACCATTATCAAGAAATTTAGTGAATTTAATTATACAACCTATACAGTGCTTCCCAAAATCTATCAATTGAGGTATCGCAAGGGGTACTTTTCTATATGAATTTTTAAAGTTGGCGTTACCACCCCTTAGGGGCGAGGGGTTGGGGCCTGAAAAGGGTATGTCAGGATAGTAATTTAAAAACAAAAATTGACGTGTCAAAGCATTTTTCTGAAATATTTTTATTTACGACTTTACAGAATTTATCCGTTACTTTTGGGAAGCACTGTATATGAACATAATGTTTCACCAAGTGATTAATGAGAAACAAGTATATAATATAATATAACTTACTTGACTTTGGTTGCATTTTGAAATTCCCTTCGGATTTCTTGACCATGTTCGCTTTGACGCCGGTATAAAACACACTTCCTGCTGATAAAACGGCCTTAATATTTCGCACTTCGTTGCTGTTGTTTTTTATGTTAACGACTACACAAAACTTTTCGCCAATTTTTATTCTTTCTAGTTCTTCCAGGTCGAATTGTATGTCTTCTAGGCCAGGGTCAGGCAATGAGTAGAAACTGGAAAATACATTTAATGGTATTAAGCCATTGTTAATAGTTACTGTGTACGAATACACTGCTTTAATAATTAATGATTTAATTTCTTATTTCAGCTTTCGGAAACAAAATAATCTTTAATTATTTCAATAATATATCCATTATTGAAATAATTAACTTTTTTAACTTTAATAGGCGACTATACTTAATTAATTGGGTTTTATAGTCCGATTGCGCTTTTGAACAGTTTCTCGACAACGATAGTTCGGGATTAACATTATAGACACTAAACACTAAAGCAAGGCAAGGAATTGTGTTTTTTATAATATATTTTAGTGAGAAAATTAAATAATGTTAAAATTAAATTAATAATTATCTGCAGATATTCATTTAGATTTTTTAAATTTCAGTATAGCTTTATAATTATCTTCATTGGTTGATGATTTCTGTCTAATCTATCTCAGCTATAAATTCAAATATTTAGATGGGACAGAGAGGCAGATGAACGATCAAAAACAATCATAAAGTGGACGAATGAATTAAATTAAATGTGTATGAGTCTTAATAATTCGGTGACGGTGTTTGAAAAGAATGAAAAATGAAGAAATATACTGTTCTTAACAAAATTTAAAAATAGTTTAAGAGAGTATATTTGTTTCTTTAAATAGAATTGTTTTAAAAAATTAAAAACTCAACCTTTTCCAATTGTCTTTTATTAATTATCAATTGTTTAATCATTTAATAAGAACTTCTCATTAATGTTTTATGTCCTTGTTGTAAAATGTTAACCCTTTTAAAGTAAATTTTAAACGGGTTTTTTTCCTAGTAAATTTATTTTTTTGTATAATTTTAAGATATTTTAAGCAAGTTTAATACTTATTTTTAGACAGTCCTAAAATCTGTTTTCTTTTTTAGAATTTTAACTGTTTTTAATGCCACTTAAGTTTTTTTTAAAAAGGTTTCAACTTAAATAAATAAAATATCAATAATTTTTATAATAAATTTTTCTTCTTTTGTTAACATTTTTAGGAGTTCTCTCAATTATTTTTAGCCTGCAATTTTTTAGAAAGTTTTTATTTATTTTTTAAAATAAAATATCTAGTGTTTTTTGGACAAATTTCAATTTCTCTTCTGGTAAAATTTTTCAGTTGCTTTCTGCACATTCATAAACCGGAAGTGGATGTCTTTGTTTTTTTTTTCCGATATTTTTTTTAATATGAAAAATTTTACAAAACTTTAAAAAAAAAAGTAAAAGAGAATGAGAAACTGAACAAGTTTAATTAAAATATATTTTTCGTAAAATTCTTAACTTTCGAGACAAAAAATAAAAATTGAAAATTTTTTGCTAATAAACTACAGGAGTTACATGAAATTTATATTATAAATAATTGTAAAGAAAGAAGTAAACAAATTATTAAGAAAAACATTTTTGCTTAAACCTCATAGTTTTCGAGTAAAATATAGGGAATTTTTTTTTAATAAAATGAAAATTGTGATCTTGGACCAATATTTTTTTTTTTAAAATTGCTCTTTTAAAATGATTTTTCAGGTATTATTTAAACTATTTTGAGAAAGTTTTCAAATGTTTTTCTTTTAATAAAATTGACTTGACTTTTTATTAAAAAAAATCAATTGAAACTTTTAAAAGGTTTTTAGTAATTTTTATCAACTGTTTAAACATTTCATAAGAACTTTTTATTTATTTTTAATTTATTATTTAAGGGAAACCTGTTTTATATAATATAATATATATTTTGGCGTTAAAAATAATGAAGAGATTTAATAACAAAATTTAATGTGTAAAATTAAAATAAAATAAAATAAAGATTAATTTTAATTTTTTTATTACAAACATCCAATTTATTTAAATCAATTTTAAAACAGTTTTTTTATCTTATTAAATTTAGCAAATTGTATTTTCTTGATATAATTTCAACTTTTTTTTAAGCAAGTTTAAGTTTCAACCCTAAAATTTGTTTTCTTTCGTAAAATTTTAACCGTTTAAAAAAAAATTATCAAGATTTTTCTATTTTTGTAAAAATTTTATCAGTTGTTCTCTCAATGACTTTTTTTTGGTAACTGATTCAAGTGGTTTTTAAAATGATTTTTAGAAAAAAATTTAATTTAAAAACAGTTAGACAGTTTTGCACATTTAAAGTTGTTTTTTATGCTAATTTATATTTCTTTTATAAATTAATAAAATATCAGTTGTTTTTTGGATAAATTTTACTATTTTTTGGTTTATTGAAAGTTGAACATTTTTTTTATTATTAATTTTAAATTATTATTTTTTAAATAATTGTAATTGAGTAAAAATATGAGCAACTTATAAAGAATCGTCTCTTTGGATTATACTATATAGTATTTCGAGAAACCAAATAGAGAGAAATTACTATGACGGAAACATTACCATTTTCTTATTTATAATTATTCATTCAAGTTGTTTAATTATTATATTAGTTGTATAGATTTGTCTATCTGTTCTTAGATATTTGTAGTTATGGGCGTTAATATTTAATACGTTATTTATTTGATATTAACCACAGAGATGAAGTTGTTTTTTGTTATTTATTTATTTTAATTTTCTTTGTTACTTAAATAAATTATATTATAAATTGTAAGAAGTTACCATATACAGGGTCTATTATGAAAGTAATTCGTGTAATTTTATTGGAACGCGACTATTCATCGCAGCGGGGCAAAAGTGGTCGGGAAATGTTATGAAGGGTCTGCATTTTCAATGCCAGTTTGCTTCGAGCAGTATAAGTAGAAAGGCGTGCCTCTGCGTTAAGTGTGTTTTTCGACTTTGTAATATGGCGCGATGAAGCGTTTGCTTAAACAGCGATACGCAATTAAGTTTTGTATGCGGCTTGGAACGAATGCAATCGAAGCATTCCAGATGCTTCAAAATGCTTCAAGGATGATTGCATTTCAAGCAGGAGGGTCTCGAATCAAAACGATGCTCATTGTCTTTTTTGACGTTCCAGGGATCGTTCATTTTGAGTTTGAACCACAGGGAAAAACTGTCTGTCAGCCTTTTCCCTGCTCAAGGGATTGAAACGCCAGGTTGCGCGCCTGAGACCTGACATTAAAGACATGGTAAGGCTGCACCATGATAATGCCCCAAGCAACACGGCCTTCATCGTTACCAATTTCTTGGCTCGGAGCAACACCCCGATGGTCTCCCAGCCCTCCTGTCCTAACTTGGCTCCGCGCGTTTTTTTTTTGTTTCCTCGACTAAAGAGAAAGCTAATAGGAAAGCATTAGAAGTCCGTGGAAAACTTCCAAGAGCATGTTAGAACGTTCCTAAGAGACATTCTCGTCGAGGAGTTTTAGGGTACCTTCCAAGCATGGCAGATACGTCTCCGCAAGTGTATTGATGCTGGGAGAGAGTATTTTGAAGAATTTTAAGCATTTGTACCCGTACGATTAATAAATGTATTTTCTCAGAAAATGCGCGTTACTTTTATAATAGACCCTGTATGTGTCAGAAGAAGTCCTAAGGAATTGAATTAGTTAACTAGCACCACTTTTCTCGCATTTTTGATTGTAGGGATTGTAAATATACTACAATATCTACTTTCAGGTTGTAAAAATCGTCTATAATTATTTCATTGATATAATAATTAGTAGTCTAAGTTATGCTAATTATTTTTGGAGCCGCCGAGTATACTATATGATTAGGACGATAATTACAAATAGAATATAATTACCTCTTTGCGAGTTCAGTTCCTCTAACAGCATTATAAAGTGATAAACGTTCAGCCTCTGTACCTTCCTTCGATTTATATTGGTCAGTAATATCTTCTCGATCTTTATCTCCATTTGGATCAAAAATCCATGGCTGTTTGGTTAAAATCATTCGGCCAATGCTAAAATCAAGTTTAAACATAAATTTTAACGCTTTGACCAGATTATTAGGGTTGAGTTCATATAGTTAAGTTTGTTCTAAAAAAATCACTTACTGATATTTGTTGCAGTATATTTTTGAAAATCCCATATCGGACTTTGAATCTTCTTTCCATCGCATTAAATCTGCATTCACTGATGCTACCATGAAGGCCACATCGTAATTATAGCCAACTGTTCCTTTCTTGATTGCTTCCAGTGATGCCGGTCCGCACTGATAAAATCCGGATGATGTTTCTTGTGGCGTTGCATCGATGGCTTGCCAACCCCCATAACCTATTCAAATTACTATTATTTTATCTGCGATCAGTTTTTTTCTAAATGTGTATAAAGAAACAATTACAATGTACTAAAATATAGGAGTGTTGGCTTCTATATTTCGGGAGTGAATGATCTGACAACCGACGTCTCTAATGTAATTTTTTTTAATTTGCATATGTAGGTTTATATTTCTGTCCATAGAGGGTTAATATGAATTATTAACCATCCTTATATTTAAATTAGAAACATTTAAGTATACAATATACATTGTGGTTACCTGGTGGTAAATCAGGTCTAGCCATCCAAACATCATTCCAAACGTGATAGTTCCAGATAGAATCTTCGCCCATTGGATTCAACGGATCAAAATCCAATTCCTCATTACATTCGTTATAATATTTATCAACTGTTAACGTAGCATTAGCATCGTGAGCTGATACTAAGTTTGAGACAACTCTTGACGGAATCCCAAGAGCTCTGCAAACTAAAAATGAATGCACCATAATTATAATGATTTGTTTTATATTGATATTTTTTTAAATAATTACTTGTAGTAACGACTCCAGAAAACACCCAACATTGCCCATAATTTACCGATTCCCCAGAATCTAAAAACTCTTGTAATATGTCAACGGATCCAGTCCAAGCTGACGGTGCTGTTCCTTCCTCATAATTACCATCCCATCTTCCAACTAATATTCCATTATCATCGTTACTGTTGACTAGTTTTGAAATTGTACGAGCTACTTTGATTGGATCGCCACGGCTAAGATAATAAATTATTTCCATCAGGAAAAACTTATGCATAACAAAATAAATAAAAATCTAATAAATGTTAATCAAACAAATGCAAATGTACATTTCAAACACATTTAGCATTTAAATAAAAGAGTGAAGAAAGGGGTACCTTAAACTTCTAAGAATAATTACTTTTCACGTACTCAAACATTACAACAGAAATAAATGTAATTCGTTAAAAAATATTTTTCAAATATAAATGTTCTTTTTGTTTAAATATAAAATTGACCACAAGACTGTTTTATTATTTAATATAAGATGGAACACTAGATATGAGTAAGTTTTTTGACTTTTAGTTAAGTGAATATTTTATATTTCAAAAACCTGTTTAATATGATTTGGTTACCTAAATGGTGGCAATTCAGATCTTTCAAACATGAGCATAGCTGCTGGCAGCACGCAACCATCGAACTGTCCGAAAACCCATTCCCTGCCTCTGCTGGAACCCCATGGTCCTACCCATATTTTGCCAACGTCGGTCAAAATATACTCGTCCAAGAGGCGTTCGTCCGGCATGTATACCAAATCCTCTAAAATTAATGATTCCATTAACTGACATTTGATATTAAATGTGTATTATACTAACGGCAATTCCATGGGTTAAATAGGAAATATAAATCATCATCGTAGGGAAATGTACTTGGCTCAGACACAGAGTTTGGATGGCTGGTTTCCACATGTAAATTCCAAATACCAACTGGTATATCAGGAGGAGTATACACCTAAAAATATAATTATTAACATAATCGTGCTTATGAATAATCTTTTATAATTAATTTTATGGTGCCGTTAAAACTCCATATTATCACAATGACATATTGTATCAGTATTTTTTATTAAATTCAAAGGAAAGATATATTGGCCGATAATTATTTTATATATAGTCAGTGGCATGGAAATTGCAATACCAGGAAATGATAAGCATTTTTTGATTGATTAAAATTTGAAAGAAAAACAGTTATTCGAAAAATTAAAGATGTAATATATAAATACAAATAAACAAACGAAAATCATTGCAAATATTAAAACAACAAATGAACAAACAGAAGAAATGTGGAAGAGATGCCCTTTTCATGAGGTAAAAAATAATACGGTTACTAGAATCGAATCAGGTAAATAAGACTAAACGTAGCATCGGCGAGACACACTTACAACATCCAACAAGTACTAGGAGAAGGAGAAAAGGTCTCTCCGATGAAAGAAGCGGGGGTGTCCAGAATCAAGATATGTTATATTTAAAAATATTCATAGTGGCGCCCTCTATAATATACTTGTATGAATAAAGTAAGTTAGTCTCGTTTGAACAATGCAACAGAGAGTTTCATTTGTAACAGGTTATGGGCCCAGGCTCGCATAGTGAAGTGCAAAGTTGATGCTGAAAAAAACTTAGCGAACATTCAAAAGTTGCGGGGTCGTGATAATTACAATGATTGGGCTTTTGCCGCGGAGAACTTTTTAATATTGGAAGGTTTAAACAAGTGCATTAATGGCTCCGAAACAGACGCGGGAAAGGACAAGATGGCGGGAGCTAAACTAATCCTAATGACTGAGACGCCGTTATTTGTTCACATAAAAGAGACAAAGTTCAAGAAAGAAGTTTGGAATAAACTGAAAAATCTATTTGACGATTCGGGTTTTACAAAGAATATTGGATTACTGCGAGCTCTTATTTCAATAAGACTGGAGAATTGTAATTCAATGGAGTTGTACGTAAATCAAATGGGTAGGATCGCTATTATTAGCCGGATTGCCTGAAAGATATTCGCCGATGATCATGGCGATCGAGCATTCAGGAATTGCAATAATGGCTGACAGTATAAAAACAAAGTTGCTGGACATGGAGTCGGAAGTCGGTAAAACAGGCAGTGCATTCGCCAGCGCCAGAAGTGCGGGAATGAAGCACAAGTATGGGCGTAGCACGGTAGATGGCAGTAACCGTGAATCAGCTATAAATGTCAAAGATGTAACATGTTTCCGATGTAAACAGATGGGTCAATTTAAAAACAAGTGTCCAAACGGTCTTATAGAAAATCGTAGAAACTGTAATAATAATAAAAAGGAGCATGCGTTCAGCGCGGTATTTTTAAATGGATGGTTTAATAAAAATCATTGGTATGTAAACACGGGCGCGAGTGTTCATTTAACTGTAAACAGAATCTGGCTTCGTAATGTGTCAAAGGAAGTTGAACTGAGTGAAATTATGGTAGCAAATAGAAGTAAAATTTCAGTTGAATGTACAGGACAAGTTAATATTACAACAGTGGTTGGAAAAGACAAACATAAAGTGACAATTCAATGTGCAATGTGTATACCAGAGCTAACGACAAACTTACTGTCGGTTAGTCAACTAATCAAGAATGGAAACACTGTGTAGTTTGAAGCAGATGGTTGCAAAATTTTTAATCAAAATAGTGAATTGGTTGCAACAGCTGATCTAATTAAATATAAGTTAAATATTGAAAGTCCGACTAAGTGTGAAAGCAATCTGCTGAGTACAACAGTAGTCACAAGTGAAGTGTGGCATCGCAGATATGGACATATCAATTATGCAGATCTTAAAGTGTAGTTTTCTGTGAAGGCAAACAGGCGAGACTGCCTTTTAAACACAAAGGAACAAGGGCAGACAGAATCTTGGAAGTTATTCACAGTGATGTGTGCGGTCCAATGCAAATTAAGTCCTTGGGAGGTTCCAGGTATTTTGTGTTGTTTGAGGATGACTACAGTCGTATGACATTTGTGTATTTTCTGAAGACAAATTTAAAGAGTTCCAATCAATGGTGGAAAACCAGAAAGACTGCAGAATTAAGAAAATAAGATCAGACAGTGCTGGTGAGTTTTGCAAGAATGAAATGGAAAAATTACTCAAAAGAAATGGTATCATACATCAGAAGACAAACCCCTACACCCCTGAACAAAATGGTCTATTGGCTTATTATTTGATGCAGACCTAAAACCCAAATTTTGATATAAACAGATCAATAGTATCAGGTTTAGAAGGAAAAACTTCTTATGAAGTTTGGCATGGTCACAAACCAAATCTTTGGGAGCCCTGTAATGGTTCTTATTCCAAAAGGAAGACGAACCAAATGGGAAAAGAAGTCCATACAAATGATATTAGTAGTACAGTAAAACAGCAAAAGGGTAAAGATTGTACGATGCCAACAGAAACATTGTAACCACAAGTAGAAATATAGTAGTAATGGAAAATATTACAGAAAACCAAGTGCAGGTGAAGGACAACAAGGAAGCCGAAATAGTGGAGAAAGTGGAGGATACAAGTTCTGAAGAAGATGCAGAAATAGCAGAACCAGTGGGGGATACAAGTTTTAAAGAAGAAACAGTAGCAGAATCAGTGAGAGATACAAGTTATGGAGCTGAAGAAGAATCAAGTAGCAGTATGAATAACAGTGATTCTTTAGAGGAACCAGCACCAATTAGAAAATCCAAGCGACATCCGAAACCCAAGGTGTTTGATTTTGTGACATACATGTACTGCGATGGAGATTCTATACTCTCAGATCCAAGAAAGTTTGAAGGAAAATGAAGCATGGGATCTTACAGCATTACCGCTAGGAGGAAACGTAGTGAGTTGCAAGTGGGTTTTTAAAACCAAGAGCGATAATGAAAACCAAGTGTGTTGTAGAGCGAGCCACGTAGCGAGAGGCTTCACTCAAAGACAGGGAATTGACTATGATAAAACTTTCGCACTTCAACTTTGAGAATGTTAATGGCTTTAGCAGTCAAATTGGATTTGACCATAACACATCTTGACGTAACTACAGCTTTTGTGAATGGTGACCTAGATGAAATAGTATATATGGAGCAGCAGTAGATGAAAATAAGATATGTAAGTTAAAAAAGGCTATATATGGTTTGAAACAAGCTTCTCGGTCTTGGAATAAGAAAGTTAAAAGTGTACTTAATAAGATAGGTTACGTAGGATTAAAGTTGGAACCGTATATATATATATATATATATATATATATATATATATATATATATATATATGAAAAGTAAACAAAACAAGCTAACAATAATAGCTCTATACGTGGATGATTTCTTCATTTTTTCAAAAGATTTATCGGAACTAGAGTTCCTAAAACAAGATTTAGGCTCCAAGTTCAAACTAAAAGATTTGGGAAATTAGGGACAATTAGACCACTAAAGTTGAGATCAAGGAAAACGTTCGTGCTTTGAAGAGCTTAGTTAGCTAACTGATAACTAGTTAGGTAAGGAAGCCTAGATAAGAGTTGAGATTCTGTCGGACGCCAAGGAGACCGCGGTTTAATTTTAACTCAAGCAAGTAATATAAACAAAGTGGTCATGGAACTTTAGACTTTAGGCAGTGCTAGAAAACGGCGAAGTGCCGAAAAAATAGTGAAAATACACTACCTTTACAAAAAAGTATTGATAGACATGAGACGGACTATAAAGATAATTGAAGTAAAGCTTATGGGCCTCGAGTGCGACATCCTCCCCAAGCCTTGACCATCACAGATGTCCGACCTCTAACCACTGTTGCAAGCAATCCCGAGAAGGTGGAGGACGGAAAGAAACTTTTTAACTAGAACTACAATGACAACAGCCAAGGTGGTCCTATCTCCCAGAACCAACTACGAAGCGCTATTTTCACAGAAAACAACCACTCGACGGCGGCAACCAATGCCCACTCCGACAGGGCACTAGTCATGGTGCATTGTCCAAAAGAGAGTACTAGGGAGTATCTAAAAAGGCGAAGGCTGACATATTAGGCAGCTCTCACCCTGAGGCATTTATGTCAATCACACAATCCATTTTATAATGGATCTTCGAGAGGACGCTGCCTGCCAGTGATCATGGCGGCGTTGAGGATAGCCAAAGCTACCAAGGATGTCCTCGAGGTTAAATTCTTAAAAGATAAGACTTCTTAACATTAAAAAGGCCGTTGACGAATCTCTCGTAGCGCCTTTCGACATCCCGAGACAGTTATGTCAGCCAGATGACCAAAGGAGGTTACCTTAACAATTAGATTAGAGAAAAAGCAAAATGTTAAGAGTGCTTGGCCATTAAAGATAATTTTCAAGACTAAGAAGGCTAAGAAAGTTTTAAAAAGTAATACTACTAAAGGTCGAGAGGAACATTACATATTTCAATGATAGGACAAAAAAACAACTGGAACACTACAAAAATCTTAAAAGCGAACTCGATAGGAGGAAGAGCGAAGGAGAAACTAATTTGCATATGGCGTATCGTAATAGAGCACCGTATATAACTAAAATTAGTAATTCTAATCATCTAAAAAAACTAAGCATTTGTTTTCAGAACTGTGGCGGAGTTAGAACGAAATTAAAAGAATTTGTAATTAATATTAATAGTTCAGACTACGATTTAATTATTATTATAGAAACATAGCTGTACGAAAATATTACACTTTATTTCAGTTGTTGAGTAAGGAGTCCTATAGTTATATTAATGAGATAAGTAGCGCAATTGAATCCTTTGATAGACTTTTATCAGCATTCATTTGACAAGTATGTCTTTTCCAGTGAAGGAACAACTCTGCAAATATAAACCAAAACAACTAAAATAAAATTTTTATCTTTATGATATGAGAAACACTTTGGCCTTAATCACAGAAGAGTATAATCAAACCCATGACGAACTAAAGCAAATAAAGAAAAAGGATCGACTTGATTATAGGAACGCAATAAAAAATCAAGTTACAACACGATGATGCATGCATTACCAATTCAGTTTCCAAACCAAAGGTCTAAGAGGTTATAAACTCTAGCGGAGGATTAAATAACAAAAATAAAAACACAAGTTGTGTTTTATCTGCAATGGAATTTAATCAGTTCTTCTCCAATATTTCTACTGATATCATAAGCTCTAATATTTGTCCTTTAATGTGTAACCATTCCCCAGCACTTAATTTTGAATTCACAGAAGTTTCATCTTGTGTAGTGATTAAAGCTAAAAACAGTTTAAGGCCTACTAAAAGCAGAGAAATTTATCGAATTCGATATGATGCAAAAAAAATTGTACTTACAGCAATAATCTTTTACAAAACTAATAAATAAATGCATTAAGAATCAAATTTTCCCTAACTCACTAGTAACACCGGTTCATAAGAATGGTGAATACTCAGATCCCAAAAATTACCGATAGATTTGACTATTGCCTTTGAGAGCAAATATTTTCGAAAAAACATTACTAAAGCAGCTTAGGGAATACTTCGAACAATTCAAAATTCTGTAATGAACAATATGGCAAAAGGATTTCAATAACTGAAGTGGTTTCCTAATTTGTTTTAATGATAACAGATTGTATTGAAAAAACACAATTGAAATCTACGTTTTTAGATTTATTTAACCCTTTCACCACGAGTGAGATTCGTGCCTAAAAATTTAGGCCAACCGCATCTGTGCACTTGCTTCGCGATTGGCGCAAGCAATCGGTCGGGACAAAGTAGGTCAAAGGGTTAGAGGTTTACTGTGTCTTATACTCTTTCTAAGAAACTTGTATTGCTATAATTTACATCATCACTTATCCACTTCGTCTAAGCTACCAATTATACATGGGGTCCGCAAGGATCGATTCTGGGGTCTTTATTGTTTTTAATATACATAAATGACCTACCCAGCACAGTTAAAAATGCAAATACACTTACTAGCATAAAATTAGGGTCACTCCGTTATTTGAAGTTATTTAAGTGTGGTCATAGGGATTTACATGCTTAAATAATTACCTCTTGTTAATTTTATTTTTCAATGGTTAGAATAGCAGAGCTTTGTAAACAAGTTTAATAAGTGATATTTAAATATTTATAGGAGTTATAAAATTAAATTAATAATACTAATATTATATAATACATATTTAGAAAATAATCGAAAAAAATAATTTATTAAAGAATTTCTTTAAAAATTTATTTTTAAATGTTCTACTTAGGCTGCTAAACAATATTCTAACAGCTAACTGGTTATAAATATACCTACAAATATCTGAAATAAAAATTAACTTTACATTAATTATTTGCCAGTAAACAAAGTGACATTTAGGCATCTTGATACTTCCAGTTCAATTATTTATGTACATTTAAGTTAACATAAGGTATAATTTTTAACATGGCCACAGTAAAAAAATGCACTGTATATATGGTATATGCTTGTGTTACATGGTTACATAAATATTTGAAATGATTTAGTGACTATTTTGATACAATGCAGTGAAGTAAGTGAAGTGTAAAATAATATAATCGACGCGACGTAATAATTTTAACGCAAGTTTATTTTTATTTTATCTATCTATCTATTCTATCGGTATTTATTGTCAAAATATGGAAAAGTCCCATATCATGAAGATATTTTTAGAGCAGGCTGGATGTAGTTATTCCAACTCAGATAATTCTTCAGAGGGAAACAAAGATGAACCATCGAAAACAAAACGTAAAGAAACTTGGATTAGGCAGTACGATCCTGATTATATGAGGTATGGATTCTCAATGAAATCTGGCACAGAAACTCAACCTATTCCATTATGAATCTATGAATGTTTATCAAACGGGTGTATGAAGCCTTATCTTTTGAAGAGACATTTATTAGCAAAACATCCCAATTTAAAAGATAAACCAGTTGATTTTTTAAAAAGAAAACATTCAGAATTGTCCACTCAAAAAGCAGCTGTGTTTTTTAGTAACATAAACACTAATTGTGTTCAGGCATCATATTTAGCAAGTTTGCGTATAGCCAAGTGTGGAAAAGCACACACAATTGGAGAAACATTGTTACCTGCAACTAAAGATATCGTCAAATCTGTGCTTGGAGATAAGGCAGCTAAGGAAATTGACAAAGTTTCCCTGTCCAACAATACTGTTAAACGGCGAATAGTAAATATGGCATTACAGATTGAAAGCATTTTAATCAAGAGAATAAAAGAAAGTCAATTTTATTTTCTGCAACTAGACGAAAGTACTGACGTCTCCAATTTGGCACAATTACTTGTGTATGTTCGATTTGATTTCAATAATGAAATACAAGAAGAAATATTATTTTGCAAACCGTTATTTGCGAGAACAACTTCGAAAGGAATTTTTAAAATAATTAATGATTATTTAATTAAAAATAATATAAGTTGGGTCAAATGTGTTGGAGTTTCCACCGATGGTGCTCGTCGTAGTGACGACGCATTGTATTATTCATCCTGAAGCCTTAGCCACAAAAATATGCCTGTAAATTTAAAAAATGTTCTCAAGGAGGCCATAAAAACAGTTAATTTTATAAAATCTCAAGCGCTTAATTCCCGCCTATTTACAATTCTATGCAATGAGATGGGGAGTATTCATAAAACACCTTTGCTTTACACCGAGGTACGATGGCTCTTGCGAGGAAAAGTCCTCAGTCGACTTTTTGAGTTACGCTCCAAGGTATCTATTTTTCTTAATGATTCTGGAGATTCCAAAAAAGATAATTTTGCCAATGAGGAATAGTTATTCAGACTAGCGTACCTATCCAATATATTTACTCGACTAAATGATTTAAATTTAAGTTTACAAGGAACTAATAATTCTTTGTTTGACTTCAGCAATAAAATATTAGCATTTAAAAGAAAACTGCAGTTAATGATTAATGACCAATCAGAGAAAGGAAATATTAGTATGTTTTTTTCTCTCTGCAATTTTGCTGAAGAAAACAATTTATCAGTATCAAACTGTGTGATAAACGACATTAAGCAACATCTAATATCGATGCCAGATTGGTTTGAAAAATATTTTACAGAAGATTTTACTTGCCAAAATTGGATTCGTAATCCCTTTGTATTAATTGCGAAAGTTCTGGATGACGTAATTGCTAAGGAATCCTTCATAGACCTCATAAGTGACGGTGGTTGGAAATTAAAGTTTGAGAGCACAAGCTTATTTTCATTTTGGCTTTCTGTTCGGGCAGAATATCCAGAACTTTCATGCCAAGCTCTGAAATTTTTAATGCCATTCAGTACAACATATTTATGCGAAACCAGGTTTTCAATCATGACAGCAATGAAAAACAAATCTATATTTGTTGCGCAATCTTGAGCCTGATCTTCGCCTGATTTTAACAAAAACTGATCCCGATATTTCTACGCTGGTAAAATGTAAATAGGCGCAACATTATAATATCTTTACACATTACATACATTTATATTTAGTATAATAAAAATATTTACGAATTTAATTGGTTTTATTGCAATTTGATACCACCATGCTAATGTAATGTCGTTTTTCTGTGCCCGCCTCGAAACAGATTTGAATTAAATTTAATTTTTCAAAGGAAAAAAAAATGTTATCGTTTAATTTTTAATTTACAAAGTCTGAACTAAAGATAAATACATCTATATATTTAATTTTGTTATTTATTTCGTTGAAATCTTTTTCAGGGTAGGCCCAGAAAATAACATTACTTTCGCATGGTGTACATATAGAGTTGTATTCTGTTTTTCCAAAGTTTTTGTCAAAAAATGGATCTTCAATAAATTGAGCGTTAGGAATAATTTTTTTTGGTCGACAAAGTTTTTGAGAAAAAAATAAGGCCATTACTTGAATTTGCGAAATATTTACACATATTCAAAAGTTTTGGAACCTGTGCCATAGAGAATATCTAAAAAACTCACCCTGTATATTCCGATTTCTTACTAAGTAAACTAAGAGTAATTTGAATGTCAATTTGTATTCATTCCTTGTTTGGTTTTTTTTAACATATATTTGTATTTTAATTTGTTTGTATTAGTATAGTTTATTTATTTTTCTTTATTTCTATCTTAGTTCTCACACACTTATAGTTATAATATTCACTTTTATCCTATAAATCGTTATCACGTTGGACAATAAAGTCTATTATTATTATTAATAATACAATGAAATCTAAAAGCGGCAAAAACATAAAGAGAAGATACGAAACATGTGAAATAGGAAAAAATAATAGGAGGAAGACCAAGAAAGGACAATAACAAAAAAGCTCTAAGAAACGGGAATAGATGAGAAAAGTAAAGATTACTCAATATAGAAAAACGCCCTTAACCGAAAAGGTAGAAGGGCAAATGATTATATAATAAACATAAAAACTCTCTGACATTGTTGATGTCCGTTTTCTAAGTAATAGAAGTAAAATAATTTTAAAAAATAACTTAGAACTTACTTCTACTGTAATACTATCACCGGATTCCCCCAATAGCCCTGCATACCAACGTTTTTTGTCTTCAATTTCAGATTTAGATACTTCTAAACGGGCAATTCCTTTGGTGCCTTTAATTGGATTTGGATTAGGACCTAAAATGTTTCAATATAATACATATTAGTAAAAAATATTCACTTAAAATTATTAATATATTCTATATAAAATTTCTATTATTTAGGTGAATAATAATTATAAACGTATAACAATAATTAAGTTATTTGTTACATTTTTTATAATCAAAGTTTATTGTAATATATTTTACTATTAAAATATTTTTATTTTATTTATTTACGTACCGTATGTAAAAATCAATCGAATCGAATCTTCTCCTTGAACATAATTTCTACCGCTGAATCGAATAGCCATGGTGAATTTGAGACCTCGTCGCAAAATTGCAATTGGGCTTTCCTCATCGTGTACAAGTTCAAACTTGTCAGTTTTGTGAGATGTAGAGTTTTCTTTTGGATACAGATATATTAATTCTACTTCCAAATTGTCAGACATCTGCAAGGTATTTCATCAGATTTTATAGGAAATTATAAAAATTTCAGAAAAAATTACACCATACTATTTATTAAGTATGAAGTAGAATATAAGAAATAAGATAATAATGATTAATAGCTATTAAAAACAACAATTTTTTTTATTTGAAAATCGTTAAATTTATTAAAACTATTAATATTATTTTTACATATATAAACCATAATATAGTGTGCAGCTTTTTATTTGTTTTTGATAGAAAAAAAATCCGAGAATATTACTTATTATATTCTTAAAATTTTAAATAATTAATTATTAATTATAAAATCTCCATAAGACTCTATGCATATGTTTAGGAAATTATTTATTTACTATTTCTGATTAAATGTAATTATTAATTGCTCTGTCCATTTAATAACTAATTTTATTGACATATTTAATTTGAATTTGAATTTATTTACGAAATCCCCTTTTACAAAAAATAATTATGTTATAAAATTTAAAGCGAGGCTCAAATGAATTTTAAATTGTTTATACAAATATATGCATTGTCTAGATGTATCACAAAATTAAACTCAACAACTAATTAATTATTTCTTTTGAATGATGTAATTAATATAATCACATACCTTGAATTGTTTAACAACACTCGTTACGAATGATACTTTGTAAACTAAACGATTAAAGAGAAATGCGCTTTTTTATATATAATTAATCATTATCAAAAACCGCAGCGGTTTACTTATTTTTCATAAACAAAATAAAGAACGCTTCCGCTGCGATTATATATAAAAAAAACAGAATAATAACATAATAACTATAATAGGGTTTTTAGGTCAATCGTCACATCCTTTACGTAAAAAAACATATTTATCTAACTTTAGTTTTTCTACAACAACCTTAGTTTAATATATTATTACGTACTACGCGAGAAGATAGTGTTAAATACTTTAGGAGTTGCTAAAGATTAAGAAACAAAATTAAATTATACTTGCGCGAGTATATGGTTTCGTTTACTTTCATAATTTTTCTTTTTTTAGGTTCTTCTTCAGTTGCCTTTTTTATTGCTTATTGTCATGTGATGCATCTTTCGTCTAGTATCTATTTATTGTTTCTTCCCGTTTCTTTCTTGGTCATCCTTTTTTCTTTTCATGTTCTCTTACCTCCCACACTGTTTTGTTTGCGTTATTTTGAGCTAATTGCTTTTTTTTCATCTAAACACTTTTCTTGCAGTTCTTCTCTTATTACTTGGCTTCTCATTTTATCCAATAATGTGACGCCATACGATCTTCTCAGATACCTTATTTCTACTGCTCTCATTCTACGTTTTTGTCTTTCGTTAAGTATTCATGACTTGTTAAATGTTAAAACCAGTTTGTAAATTGATTTGTACCATATACTATTAGTTTCGTGCTCGTCTTATTTTCTCTGTTTTTCCTGATATCTTGCTGTCTTGAATCTATCCATAAGTATTTGTATTGAATCACTTGCTCTATGTCATATACCTCTATTGTTCATTTGCATTACTTGTTCTGTTATTGCTATCACTTTAGTTTTGCTGGTATTAATTTTCAGGTCGTGTTTATTCAGTACCTTAGTATGGGTTAATAGCTTCTTGGATATCTGGTATTATCGCAAGGTCATTTACAAATGAACAGGTCGTGTTTCGTTATTGACTTCTTATATTTGTGGTAAGTAATTAATTAATATCGATGTGTTTGCAATTATTACTTCGATGAACTATTACAACAACCGATATCGCATTGCAAACGCACACTGCTGAATAATAATTACTCACCTAGCAACACAAAATTGCGCACTTCAACGTTTATTGTAAGCATTAATTAAATGTATAAATAGAGGTAGTCTTGAATAAACCAAACGAGCGAGTCGAAGTTTTTAGTAAAGAGTATTTATATTGCTTCAATTTAACTCACCCCCAACCCCATCATTACATGGCGATCCTGCCTGCAGTGCGAATAGAGAAATTATGAAAATTGGCCGAAAAATTCGTAAGAGGAAGGAGGAGAGAAAGGAAGAAGTTATAATAGCTCAATCCACCGAAGGCCAAGTAAACATTAGTACCACGTATTCGGTTTAGACGAGGAATTTTAAGGAAAAATTAAATTCCTGTCCTTATTACGAAATAAGGGCAAACATCCCCGATGGTCAGTGCCAGGTACAGGCTAATTTATGCACGAGCACGGACGGTCAAGACCAAGGCGGCCGGAGAAAAAACACTGGCTACAGATGGTGGAAAGTTCCAGGGAACACGCCGGTACCTGATCGGGGATCTTTTGCTTGAACCTCTCCTCCCTACGTCACTAGGGGTTCCGATTTGCACCCCCACAAAAGTTGTATTTATTGTAAATATTTCATATTCCTAGCATTAAGATTTTAGACGTGTAAGCGAGAGGTTGTTTTTAATATATCACTTAAAGAAAGTTAGTACTCTTATTTATTGAACGATTTAAATTTTGGCCGTTACAAACAGTCGTCTTACAAACGACAAAGTTGCAATCAACAAGAATTTACATGGTCCTTCGAACCGGATAACGGAGGCGTAACCCAAACCCGTGGCCGGAAGAATAATCGTTCGTTTCGATCATCGTCCGAGCCGTTCGAGTCATGAGTTCATCGTAGAAGACGATATCCAGGTAGCCGAGAAAGCAGCCCAGACGGTGATCGAGATCAAGTCCAGGAAGACGTTTTGGAGGAAAAACGGTGAGTCTCCGACAGTCACTCTTCCTACCTTGTTGGATGAAAATGAGGACAATGGCGAAGAATATTTTGAGAATACGTATTTTTCTACAGTTAGTTTATTAAAAACATTAATCGCTACTAAGCCCGATACTGTTAAAATAGCTTCATCAAGATCTTCAAATTTTCAATCAGAAATAAATTGACCAAAATTAAAAATTCCAACATTTTCCGGTGATTTATCTGATTGGATAGGATTTAAAGAAGCTTTTGAATCAATGATTTACGAAAATAGTGAACTTAATTCCTTGCAAAAACACAGATACTTAAAATCTGCACTCGAGGGCGAAGCAGCAAAATTATTGAAAGGTATTAGTTTATCTGAAAACAATTACAAAGAGGCATGAGGCGCATTGAATGACCGCTATGGCAATTCAACATTAATTAAAACCGCGATTTTGCAAATAAAACCAATTAATAGGGACACATGTGCCGAGCTAAGGGAAGTATTGGACGAAACTACTCGGAATATTCGTTCATTAAAAGCTTTAAAGGTAGATGTAGATAGTTGGGATCAGATTTTAGTTGTACTAACGGCATCTAAATTAGATCTTAATACGAAACGCGAGTGGGAAAGAACTCTCGAACCCAAACATTTTCCTACATATAAAGAATTAGTCGATTTTCTCAACAAAAAATGCGATTCGTTAGGGTCAAATACTCCCATTAAAACACACAAACCAAAACAGGTCAATCACATCAGTGAAATAAACAAAACATGTGCAATTTGTGACAGGTCGCATCAAATTTTTAAATGTGACACGTTTTTAAAATTAAATGTTAAAGATCGTTTGGCAAAAATAAACGAAATTAATCATTGCGTAAATTGTTTACGCCCTTCTAATTATTCTATTCAAAATTGTTATGGTCGACTGTGCTCTATTTGCAAAAAGAAGCATAATTCTTTATAGTACATTAAAAAATCTGAAAGCAATAATAATCCAGTCGCATCCACGTCAACATTAGCTCATTGCAGATTTAATGGCGAAGTTTTATTATCAACAGCTCTGGTTAATGCATCAGATAAATCAAAGAAAACCCAAACTTGTAGGGTGTTATTAGGCAACGGATCTCAATTGAATCTAATTACTGCCAAGTTTGCAGATAAATTAAATTTAAAAGCAAACAATGTTAACATCATTATAGGAGGCGTTAACGAAACTGTATCGTACCCCTGATTTTTTAAGTGGATCTTTAGTTTCTATTTTGTTGTTGATGATTTTTTGTCCTAAGTTTGTATTAAATACAATTATACAAAAAGCCAATAACAACGGATACGATCAAAACCTTGTTTTCAAGATTAAAAAAAAAACAGAAACGTTTACTAGTAAAAGAATTAGTAGTAGTAGTAGTAGTAATATATATTTGAAAACACCATACATGGTATAACATCGTCAATTAGAACATAATACAATAATTAGAATTACAAATAATTATTAAATAGATACTAAAATATTAATTAAAATATAATGTAAGACAAGTTTCTAAATATGAGGTCTGTATGGTAACACAATAGAAGTGAGTTGGAATTAAAAATTACTTGTATACATATATACATACAAACATCCATATGCATACACACTAGCCCATATTCATTTATATTACTATACAATGAAGGGGACAAAAGAGAAAATGAGGGAAGCATATTTGCAGCTATACCATTTGTGAACAACACCAGCACAAAAATCAAGAGACAGTTATTATCACACAACATAAAAGTAACAATAGTCAACAGAAGAAACTTTGGACAAAAAATCATCAACAACAAAATAGAAACTAAAGATCCCTTAAAAAAATCAAATAGCGAGGGTTATTACATAGGACAAACGGGAAGAAATTTTGAAACAAGGGAACGCGAACACAGGAAAGCAATTATAAACTCATCAACAAGCACTGGATTAGCCGACCATTGCATATCAACAGGACACCATATGGGCACAATTATACCTATCCATTTTTGCCGAAAAGGTCGGAAGCTTAACTTATTAGAGGGATTGGAGATTAAGAAGGCCATCAGCAGGGGGGATTATCTTCTCAACAATCAACATGAAATTGTCAGTACCGCTAATATTATTAATGCCGGAATTTCCTACATATTACGAAAATTTTTCATTTACAATTTTGTTTTAGCTTTGATAATGATCCGCAAGGACCGAAACACGTGTCAGTTATCTGAAAATAAAGAAATGAAACATAATAAGAGTTTTACTTCTCCTAATTTAATGTATCCCGTTCAGTAGATATGTTATCGGTTCAGAATTTTTCTTAAAAATGATGTGTAATGGGCAAATAGACTTAGGTAAAAATCAACCCGTTTTACAAAAAACTCATTTAGGATGGATTGTCGGAGGTGGGCAAGCGAACTCCACAATTAAAACAAACTTGCAATCTAACCACTAAAATTTCATCATTTGATTTAGAGCGATTTTGGTCTATTGAACATGTTTGTGATGAAACTAGCAAACAATTAAATCCACAAGAGATAAAGTGTGAAAATCATTTTATAAAAATGTAACGCGTGATGAAACAGGGCGCTTCATGGTCGCTCTGCCTTTCATCGATGATACAATTAAATTGGGCGAATCATATAATATTGCAAAAAAGAGATTTTTAAACTTAGAAAATAAATTATTAAAAAATAGTAATTTCAAAATGGAATATTCCAAATTTATTCAAGATTACTTAGACTTGGGGTATATGCATTTAATAAAATCTGATGATAGATCTGGCTATTATCTGCCACATGACTCGGTATTAAAAAATTCTAGTGAGACAACTAAGCCGAGAGTTGTATTTGATGGCTCCTGCAAAACTAATATTGGAATTTCGTTAATTACGTTTTATTAAAGGGACCCGTGATTTACCATTCTAATTCGATTTCGCGCTCATAGGTACGAACTATGTGCGGATATTTCAAAAGTGTATCGACAAGTACGAGTTGATAATAACTCAAAATATCAAAAAATGGTGTGTTGTTTTGAACCCGCAGATAAATTAAAGGTTTTTGAACTAAATACTGTATCATACGGTACAACCTCCGCATCCTTCCTTGCTACGCGATGCTTATATGAATTAGCCGAAAGGGTAAAAAGAACAATATTCGCGAGCCAGCGAGGTAGTGAAGAGAGATTTTTATGTTGACGATCTGTTAACGGGCAGTGATAATATTGACGATTTAATAAACGTTCGAGATGAAATCATAAGTTTACTTCAAAAGGGGGGATTTCAGTTAAATAAATGGAATGCTAATAATAAATTAATTTTGAATAACATTCCACATGAACAAAATAGCATTGTAATTAGGTTAGACAAGAATCATAACTCCAAAATATTAGGCTGTGAATGGGATTCATCCTTAGATCAATTTACTTTCTCGGTTCATGAATAAAATGAAACTAGACTAACTAAAAGAACAATTCTTTCGCAAGTCGCCAGTCTGTTTAAGCCCTTAGGTTTAGTTAACCCTATATTCGTCACAGCAAAGCTAATAATTCAAAAGTTATGGCAACATAATTGCACTGGGATAAGAGCATTCCTCTTAGTCTACATACTGAATGGAAAACAGTCCGATCAAATCTTAATATGATAAATAATTTCAAAATTGCACGAGATATTAAAGTTAATGAAGGGTTTGAGCTACACTGTACAAAAACCCTTTAATACAACGGGTAGTGATTTTTGTGGGCCCTTCTTAATAAAGGAGGGTGTCAGAAAAAAACTTACAAAAAAGGCCTACGGTTGTTTATTCATTTGTCTAACTACGAAGGCCGTACATCTTGAAGTGGTTAGTAGTTTATCCACAGAAGATTTTATTGCTGCTTTTTGTCGATTTGTTGCTCGTCGTGGTAAGATTTCGCATTTGTATTCAGACAATGCAACAAATTTTACAGGTGCCGAGAAGGAGTTAGAACAATAAAATCGATTGAGATCGATAGCCCAGAATGGCATTTTATACCACCAAGGGGTGGAGGACTCTGGGAGGCAGGCGTCAAAAAAGTAAAATTTCATTTAAAACGGGTTGTAGGTAATTGCACTTTAACTTTTGAAGAGTTATCAACATTATTTGCTCAGATCGAGACCATCCCTAACAACCCTTATGCCATATTTCCAATGACCCTAATGATCCCTCCTACCTTACACCTAGACATTTCCTTGTCGGAGATTCGCTTTCAGGAGTAGCAGACCCAAGAGTGACTGATATTAAGGTCGGCCGACTATCAAGATGGCAACATCTGCAATACATGAACCAGCATTTCTGGAAGAGATGGACCAGAGAATAACTTCCCACGCTACTTCCCAGAACCAAGTGGACCAAGAAAACAAGGTTAATTCAAGTTGGGGACTTAGTGGTCGTACAGGAAGAAAATCTTCCCCCCTTAAAGTGGATGGTTGGACGAGTTTTGGAACTTCACCCAGGAAAGGACGGGCTTACACGTGCAGTTACCATTAAGACTGCAACAAGTGAACTAAAGCGATCAGTAGCCCGATTAGCTGTTCTTCTCATGAGCGAAACTGAAGACACTTCATTCATTTAGGGTGGGCAGGCATGTTCGGTTTAGACGAGGAATTTTAAGGACAGCATCCTCATTCCGAAATAAGGGCAAACATCCCCGATGGTCAGTGCCAGGTACAGGCTAATTTATGCACGAGCACGGACGGTCAAGACCAAACCAAGGCGGCCGGAGAAAAAACACTGGCTCCAGATGGTGGAAAGTTCCAGGGAACACGTCGCTACCTGATCGGGGACCTTTTGCTTGAACCTCTCCCCCCTACGCCACTAGGGGTACCGATTTTCACCCCCGCAAATGTATTTATTGTAAATATTTCATATTCCTAGCATTAAGATTTTAGACGTGTAAACGAGAGGTTGTTTTTAATATATCAGTTAAAGAAAGTTACTACTCTTATTTATTGAAAGATTTAAATTTTGGCCGTTACAAACAGTCGTCTTACAAACGACAAAGTTGCAATCAACAAGAATGTACACCTCGCATTATGAAAAAAATGGGAGTAATTGCATTTGTGGGGCTAGAACTGATTGGAACGTGCACAATGGTATGATATCTTAAGAAGAGTTTCCGAAAAACCGTCCGCCGGGCCACCAGGGAGGAATTTATGCGAATATCCATGGCGAATCTGCAGGTCACCGGGAACTAAACCATCACTGCAAGCGGAGAAGGACAAGCAGGTAAGCGTTCGCGTTAGCGTTTTATTGCATTTATTCACGCATTAGATATTTTTAGATTTCCATCTCCATAACAACTCTGCGTCTTACCTACCTTTAAAAGGTAACTTGATGCCTAACTTTTTTTTATAATTCATAATAAAAAGTGATTTTAAAAGTTCGATATCTCTAAAACGGTTAAGTTTAGCTTTATAATGTGCTATACGAATTAGAATTTCGAGATGTATTGAAATATGGAATAATATATTGGGTGTTCCTTTAAATAAAAAGCAAGTTTGTTTCGTCCTGACTTTTCGGCTGATCCTGTATACTTAATTAATCTTTATTCTGACAGTTTTTAAAAAATACTAAAACTTTTGTATCTTAACATTTTTCGCTAGCTCTCTTACTTTAGGAGTTATCCCAACGTTTCCATACATATCAGCGACCCTGTATATAATGAGTGACAGTTGAGCGTATTTTAATATTGTTTGAAGAATTAAAAAAAATCAAAATAATATTAATAAAGATCCGCAGGCTAGGCGATAGAACACAGGGTAAACTAGATAAAATAAACGCAATTATTAAGGATTGTTACCGGCGTTCAGTTTACCTGAACGTGGTAACAAATGCGTAATTATATTTTAATCCATTTTACGAGCTACCCATTGCTCCTAATAATAATTTGCATAAATTCCGCATTATTGAAATAATCCAAACGAGATAATTTTCCAAAATGTGCAGCTGCCAGTGCGGAACAATAGGTCGGGCCCTTTTTCGGCGAAGAGGATCATTACCTGTTCCCGGAATTGCGGGGCCTACGTGACCGAAACAAAGCCGCGTCACCGAAGACCACCATATAAAACCAGGCTCCGGCCACCGCTCTTTACCAGTCGTCTGCCCTCAGCAGCGGTGGTCAGCCTGGTCGGCTCCGCCGATTCAAGCCTCTTGCCTTACTTGTATATATTGTATATTTTTCTATGTCTATTTTCTGTCTGTCTATCTTTTGTAATATATTTTCTTCTTCTCCGGCCCCATGTTTTAATTTACACATGTCTCTCTTGTTCTTACTCTTGTTTTCACAGCTAGCCGGTGCCCGATACGTTGACGTGGCGTGGAAGCTCAAGCAAGTATCACCGAAGGGAAACTGTTTAATCGAAGCCTGCGGCTGCTAATCGATGGTGAGCCTCGCCAGGGACCCCTGTGCCGCCTCCAGTGCGTGTTGGTTCCAGAAAGTACCGCCGGTGCTACTTCCTTGCTAGTCCGTCACGAGGACGTCTTCCGCGTCCACCGTTAACAGGATATTAAACTACAGAAAGTAATTTTATCTGGAATGAACCAAAAATATTGTTAGACAATGATTTATTTATTTATTTAGATTCTTCCCAACGGAAAATGTTTCAATTACAGGGAAATTACAAAATAAAAGTAAAAGTAATGGTAATGGTAATACTAAACCTAGGATTAAAATTAACGTAATACTATAACTAATTACTTCATGAAAAAGGGATAATATATAATTAAATTCTTATAATTTAAGATCATTAGAGAAACAAAGGTATTATAAGTAAACATGAACAATAAAATAAAATGAAAAATACACTGTACACCAAATACAAAACGAACATGTGAGCAACAAAGATAGCATACAAAATAATTACAACAAACAACAGATTGAAGCAATTTTTGAACTTTAGTTTTAAATGCTTCAAACAAATCGCCAAATATGTCCACCGCATAGTGTATTTGGTTGTAAGTTCTAAGGATTGTAATAACTGGAGAATGATGATGAGCTATGGTGTTGCTTACATTGTAGCGGAACAAAACCGCATGTCGACATTCTTGGTATATTTAATCTAATTTGGGAAACAAAATTAGAGTTGTCGATATCGTTGTGAAAAGTGTCACACAGGAACATCACCATGGCTATACTACGACGACTCTTTAGTGACTTTATACCAAACATGTTTAATAGATCGTTGTATGAAATTGTAAAATCAGCATATATATTATAAGTTTTAAAATTTTAAATTTTTAAGAATTTCTTTTGCATCGACTCAATGCGTTTAATATGTAACATATAATTTGGAGACCATATAATCGAAGCGAATTCCAGTTTGGATCTTACATATGCAAAATATAATCTTCTTAAGACATTGACATTGCGAAAGTTGTTACATGTACGATTAATAAAACCTAACATTTTAAGTGCTTCATTGCACACCTTGTCTATATGATGATTAAATGCCAATCTGCTGTCAAACAATATGCCCAGGTCTCTTATGCACTGACATTAAAAAAAAACATGATTTAATCCGTAACCATATTCAATTGATACCCGTTGCCGTGTAAAAGTAACAGTCTTCCATTTATCTGGATTCAACTGCAGTGAATTTGAATCACACCACTGCTGAACTAAATATACATCCCTTTGGAGTGAATAGCAATCACTTTCACATTCAATAGTTCTGTATATTTTCATATCATATAATAACACATGCGATAATAGATTCTCCGCAATGTCATTGAGAAAAATAATAAATAAGAGAGGGCCGGGGTTAGAACCTTGCGGAACTACACTGGTTACAACATAATTATGCGAAAAGTAGTTCATGTACTTTACAAATTGTGTTCTTCCTGAGAGATAGGATTTAAACAAATTTATAATATCATCAGAAACCCGGCTTTGTGCAATTTTGTAATTATAACGTCATGGCGTATGCTGTCAAAAGCCTTTCTAAAATCAGTGTATATCACATCCACTTGTTTGTTATTATTTAGATAGACAATTTGAGTGAAATTAAGTAGATTCATAACGATTGATCCTTTTCTCACGAAACCGTGTCGATGCGGTGAAAGCTGACTAGAAAATTGATTATACAATGTATTACAAACAGCTGATTAAAATATATTTGAGAAATTATTTATGATAGCAATTGGTCAATAATCTTCGATATTATACTTATCATTGGATTTATAGACCGGCGGTATTTTAGCGAGTTTTCATATCTTCGGAAAAGTTGTGGTTGTTATAATTAGATTATAAATATATTCCAGGGAAGCCAGAAATATTTCCAAGCAATCTTTTATCAGAAATGCGGGAATACCGCCAGGCCCAACAGTGCTGTTTGGACTTAAATTTTTAGCAGCAGATCTGATACAGTTTTGGGATAATGCCTGCAGTGTGTATATATTGGTGTGAATAAATTGGTTGTTATTATTAGTTGGGTTATAAACAGTTTTATTATAGATACTCTCAAAATGAGTGGCAAATACATCTACAATGTTTTTGGGATCTGACAATTTTTGAGTTTAGTAATGTAACATGCAAGGTATTCTAGATTCGTTTTTACGCGAGTTCATATAGGACCAAATTTGTTTGGGATCGTTAAGAATATTGGTTTCTGCACGCTATATATAATCGTCACGAGCTTTGATTCTAATGTTTATGTCGGTGCGTAGTAATAATTAAATCTATGACGTTAATATAATCGTAATCTTGCATTGTATTAGATCTATTACCTCTTTACTAAACCTCGAGGGGTATCTTTTTTTTATTATGAGTATTAACTTTGAGTTTGGGCACGCACCTTTCAAGTACATTATTTATCGTTTTATATAATGCATCACACGCATCATTAACATCCTTTGACACCAGAGCACTATCCCATTTGCAAAGTGGAAGTTCAGAATAAATATTCGCAATTCAGCCTTACGCAAGTTAAGTTCTGTTATATTATTATTGGGAGCAAAATTTGGAGTAGCTGGCATGATTACTATGCCGAGAGAGAAGTTTAAACAGGGTGATGGGGGTCTGGGTGGATTAAAATTTCAGGATTGTCATGCATTTTTAAGGCTATATCAGGTAACGCCACAAATAAATCCAACAGTCTCCCATTTATATTTAAAGAATTTGATAATATATGCCTAAATAAATCTGTTGGAGAGCATCTAGTTTTCCGACACTATTCTCGGAATATCCTTAATGAACTTGATCCTTAGATTCATTTCACCGTTGTCCAGCCTCATTTTCAGTTCATCTCGAATACGTTTGTCGTAGTCCATTTGACGAGGAGTTTTATCACTGCGTATGTTGATGTGCTCGTAAATTGAAGTTTTTGGATTGGTAGAGTACCGCTTTGGCGTCAACCGTGTTCTTAAATATGACTGTTAATGGTCTCACTTTGTCGTTCATAGGTTTTCCTAGACGTGATACTTTAACGGGTGCCTGTACATTATTACATGTGCTATTTATGACATGGTTTACTGTGATTAAATATGCATCTCTATCAGGCGGTTCCTTAACATTAAAAAACATAATGGAACATGATCTGTTTTGGCTTCGAAGATTGCATCATAGTTGTTGTCGTCAGATTGAGTGTCTTTCGATTCCAGAATTTCCAGCTTTTTTGTTATATCGCATATATATATGATCATATTATATTCATTGAATGGCGACGTGTTAAACCGATATATCGGCTCCGTCACATTGCAGAGTATATAGAGGAAATTTTACAGTAAGAAGGAGATAGTAGTGTAGAAAAGAAGACAAAAAGAAGCAGATAAATAGTGCAGAATAAGGTTAGTAATAGTTAATAGTAAAATCAGATAATTGAGCACTAAATATCGATAAAGCGAAGTGAGGTTAAGGAATTGAAAGAAAACACGGCAAATCGTCCTCCGAGGGGTCGACCCGGGCCGATAAGCGCCAGCAGTCGAGACGCGCGGCGCGAGAGAATAGAGGTCGCAATAACCAATTTTAAACGCGAAATAAAACACGCGCGGAAATATATGCGACTAAATTGGGCAGGCGGTGCGAGCGAACGGAACAGAGGCAGCCGAAGACGAACGTGAAGCAAGAAAACAAACAAATCAAACGAAAACAATATAAATCGCGAAAAACAACACAAATGAATAAAGAGAGGAAAAGAGGCAGATCGAATGAATATAGAGAACAAGGACAAAGAGAGGAAAGTGATATCTTTGCAGGTAGCAAAAAGATTCTACGGTCGCCAGAGCAAAGGAAAATACAAGAAGAAAGAAAGGAAAATAAAAGCAAATTGTGCAACAAAGCAGAGACAGGAGACAAGAAAACAGAAAGAGAAGATATGGAGGAATTGAAAGAAATGATGAAGGAGATGATGTCAGAGATGAAAAAAAATGCAGAAGAATTAAGAGAAGAAATAAAAGAAATAAAGCGGGAGATGAAGAGGAAAGAGGATAAATGGGAGCAAGATAAAAAAGACATGGAAAAGAGATACGAAAAATTAGAGAATAGAATAGAAAATATGGAGAAAGATAAGAGAAGAAACAACATAGTGATAAAAGGACATAATATAAGGGAAGAGAACATAAAGAATGGAGTAGAGAAGTTCTGCAAGGAAATACTACAAGTAGAAGCCAAAGTAGTCAAGGCTAATAAATTGGAAAAAGTAAAAGGAGTCGAGATGATAGTAGCGGAAATTGAATCTAGAGAGAAAAAAGAAGAAATAATGAAAGCCAAGAGCAGTAAATTGAAGAACACAAAAATATATATAGACAACGATATGACCGCAACAGAGAGAGAAATACAAAGACAAATTAGAAGTATAGCCAGAGAGGAAAGAGCCAATGATAACAGAATAAGGGTAGGCTACAGGAAAATAATAATAAATGGGGAACAATTCAAATGGAATGAGCAAGAGAAGGGTTTAGTAGCGGGGGGCCAGGTAAATAGACCAAAAAACTAGATGTAAATAAAATAAGGAAAGAACAAACAGAAATTGAAACAAATGCAAGAGACACAAAAAGTATAAAAAATAACAAAAAGGATAAATACAAAATATGGAGAATAGCAACTTGGAATATAAGGAGTATACATGGCAAAGAGGAAGAGCTGGAAAAGGAGTTCGAAAGAATGGATGCAGAGATACTCGCAATAACAGAGACAAAAAGAAAGGGAAAGGGAATGTACACAACCAATAACAAACACAAAATAATATATAGTGGGGTAGAAAAGAATAAAAGGGCAGCTGAAGGAGTAGGTTGTATTATACACAGAGACATAGAACACCAAATAGAAACATGGCAAGAAATATCGTCAAAAATATTAACAATAACATTAAAAGAAGATAACAGAATCAGAACAATAATTATAGTATATGGACCAAATGAAGACGATTTAGCGAGCAACAAAGAACATTTCTGGGAACAGCTTAACGAAACCACCGAAGCAGCCACTGGAGAAGTGTATGTAGCAGGAGACTTCAACAGCAGAATTGGCAAAGTCGTAAAAGAAACCGATACGATGAGAGGAAAATATGGGGAAGACGTATTAAACGATAATGGGAGAAGAATGTTAGATTATTGTAGGATGAACAATTTAGTAATAACGAATACATTATTCAAACACAAGGAGATTCACAAATACACCAGAGAAGTAGTAAATAGGAACGAAAAATCTATAATAGATTATGTAGTGACAGAACAAAGAAGAAAGAGCAAAATAATAGATACAAGAGTAAAGAGAAGTTTTGAAATAGGAAGTGATCACTACCTAGTAGTAACTACAATTAAGAAAGACTGTCAAGATAAAGAAAAAGAAAAGCCGCTTCCAACTACAACAATAAACTACAACAGGATAAGATCATATAAACTAAGGGATCAAGAAACAGCAATACGATATAAGGAAATAGTAGAGGACAAGCTAGCAGTGGTAAATGGAAGCGACAATGTAGATGAAATGTGGAATAATCTAAAAAGAAGTATGCTTGAGGCGGCACAAGAGACTTGTGGGGTTAAGAAGAGTACAAACAAGAAACAACAGACAGCTTGGTGGTCAGAGCACATACACGAAAAGATAAAAGAAAAGAAAAAGGCATGGCAAAGGTACTTAAAAGACAAAAACAATAATAACTACGAAAGATACAAAGAAAAGAGGAAAATAGTAAAAGACGAGGTCAGAATAGCAAAGACCAGGGATTGGGAAAAGTTCGGTGAGAAAATAGAGAAGAACGCAAAAGAAAACCAAAAGTTATTCTACAAAATTATAAAAGGATGCAGGAAAGAAAAAGGGCAAGAGGCGAGATACATACAAGATAAACACGGAAGAATGCTGAAGGATAAGGAAGAAATAATAGAAAGATGGAAAGAATATTTTGAAGACTTACTAGATACAAATAACGATAATGAGCAAGAGACGCAAAACAGCGATAAGAGTAACACAGAAACAGTAACGGAGAGTATCAACGAAAATGAAGTTCTGGAAATAATAAGGGAACTGAAAACAGGAAAAGCACCAGGACACGACCAGATAACAGCAGAAATGATTAAACAATTGGGACCTATTGGTAAAGATAAACTAGTAATATTACTGAACAAAATATACGAGACAAACAACATACCAAAAGATTGGCAAACAGCTCTAATTGTGCCAATATACAAGAACGGCGACAAGACGAAATGCACCAACTATAGAGGTATAACACTGATAAGCATAGGAATGAAAATATTAGAAAAAACAATCAACAAGAGGATAAGAGCAAAAATAGAGCACACACTAGAAGAATCACAATGCGGTTTTAGAAAAGGAAGATCCACACAAGACAACATCTTTACTATAAAACAAGTCACAGAAAAAAGAATCGAAAATAATAAAAACACATATCTAGGATTTATAGACCTAGAAAAAGCATTTGACAGGATACCAAGAAAGAATCTGTGGAGAATACTTGACAAAAGAGGTATAGAAAACAAGACAGTCAAATTAATACAGAACATATACAACAACAACAGTAATGCGGTAATATACAAGGGGCAAATATCAAGAACATTCAAGACAAAAAATGGACTAAGACAAGGAGGAGGACTAAGCCCAACACTATTTAACATATATATGGATGAAATAATGAAGAGTATGAAAGCAGAAATCATAAAAACAAATGTAGGATACAAGAATATGCAAGTGGTCAAAATATCAGAAGGAGCATACGCGGACGATATAGTAGTGATAACAGAAAATGAAAGAAATTTGCAGCACAACCTGAACGTATGGAATAAACATCTAAAGAAATATGACATGAAAATGAACTACAACAAAACAAAGGTAATGATAGTAGGAAAACGGAAGGAACACATAAATATAAGGATAGAACAATATTTGATAGAACAAGTGGAGCAATTTAAATACCTAGGAGTAGAAATCACAGAAGATGGAAAAATGGAGGGCGAATTAAGCAACAGAATAAACAACACAATAAAAATGTACTATGCAATGAATAACATACTTAATAACAAAAAAGAGATAAGTAGAAAGACAAAAATGAGTATATATAAAACAATTTACAGACCTATTCTAACATATGGAAGTGAGACGTGGAAGCTAACAAAGAGAGATAAAAGTAGATTACAGGCAATAGATATGAAATATTTGAGAAAAGTAAAACAAGTAACGAGAAGAGACAGAATAAAAAATAAAGACATAAGAGAAGAACTGGAAATTGAATCATTAGATAAGTTTATAGAAAGGAAACAACTCAGCTGGTGGGGACACCTAATCAGGATGGAAAGCACAAATCAAACAAAACAAATTTGGGAAGCAAGAACTGGAAACAAAAGAGGAAGAGGAAGACCAAGAGAAAACTGGGACAACAAAATAGAAGAAATAATAAACAATAGAGGAAAGACAGTTAAACAAGCGAAGGAACTGGCGAAGAAAAGAAGAGAGTGGAAAGAGTTTGCAAATAAATAAAATAAAATAAAAATTGTAACAAAGTAATGTAAAATTCATAGCCTACACCGAAAGGTAAATGGCATTTTTGATAATATATATATATATATATTATATTCAGACATAGGCTTATTTAGGCCAGATTCAAAATCAGTTAAGGCCGTCGGAGATAGTGTTGAAGAGCTTATGAGTAAATTATCTTTAGCCTAAGCTAACGAAATTAACAACGCAGATACCATAAGGCTAACGAGAAATTGGCTGCGCAAGCATTGTCGAATGGTTTAAAAAATAATGAAATTAGAGTAATTATAAAGGGTCTTAACTACATAAAATTAAAGGATGCTATAACGGCAGCCGAAGAGAAAGAAAATCTTAGTAAAAATAACAACATAAATCAAAATAAACATATTTTCTACAGTCAGGGTGGTGGATATTACAAAATCAATTATTTTCGCGGTAGTTTTAACCATTTTGCTTCAAATCAATATAATAAGAACAGGTCAAGTAATCATTTTCGTTCCACCAATAATCAAATTAGAGGTAGATGTAGAGGTTTTAATAGAGGTAGAAATCATAATTATTCAAACCGTGGTGGAAACAAAGTCAATAATCCGAATAAAAGCCATTGTAACTGGAAGAATTAATTACTTGAAGTAGTACATTCCTACAATTAATATTAATAATAATGAATGTGTTTCAGATATAATTGGGTTAAGTTATATGAGAATAAGATTGATACAGGGGCATGGTTACAGGATGAAGTGATAGATACCAGTAAATACATAATTAAATTAACTAAAGCGTTAGGCTTAGTAAATCTTTCATTTTATTTTTTCGATAGTGAATCTGTTGCACGGGTTTAAAAGAAATTGAAATATCTTTTATAAACAATTCTAAAACAAATTAAGTAGAAGAAATCACTCTTGAAACCCTTAGTGCTATTCTCGATGAAAAATTTAACAAATTTAGAGACGAAATTCGCTACACATTGAACAACATCACTCTTCGTGTAGACAAATTAGAATCCCGGATTGAAAAGTTGGAACAATCACAGTCAGTTGATCATGGAGAAAGTATGGACATCACGATGAAGAACGAAGATATTTTCGAAAATATCGTTATGGAAATGGAGGAGAGACACAAAAGACTGTGCAACGTTTTGCTTTTCAATTTTTCCGAATCGTTAGCCACTAGTATAACAAATAAAATAAAAAAGGATATTAATGGGGTTCATCAGATTTTAGAGCCCCGTGGAATAAATATTACCCCTCAGAAAGTTGTTAGACTAGGAAAATATTAAGTGAGTGAAAATATCAAGAAATGTTAAGAAGTAATGCTCTGGACCCTACACAAACTAATCATTTTCGGGCAGATCGAACAAAGAAACAAATCGACTATTATAAGAAAATTAAAAATAACCTAATAGAACGAAGAACAAATGGAGAAAAAAAATTAGTTATTAAATTCAACAATGATACTCCATTTATAACTGAAATAAATGAAGTTAAAGTACCATCGCAAAATGATAACACCGACAAAGAGTTAAAAAACTAATGGCATATTATCAAAATTGTGGAGGGATCCGAACTAAACTCAGAGACCTCATGCTTGCAGTCAATTGTAATGATTCCGATATAATTACCCTGACTGAAACATGGTTGTATGACGATATATCCAATGCGCAGCTACAGTTACATAATTATAATCTGTATCGTACCAATCGTACCGTTACTGGTAATATTAGAGGCGGAGGTATTCTTATTGCCGTAAAAAAATGTTATCATTCATTTCAAATTTTAGGAAGTCCAAGATAGAGCATCTGTTTGTTTTGTTATCATTTAATAATATTAATATAATTATTGGCGGAGTTTATATTGCCCCCAATGCATGAATCGAAAACTATATCAATCATTGCGCTGAAATGGAACAACTTTATGTTCGTTACAATTCTCATAAATCATTAATTTGTGGTGACTATAATTTGCCATCTATCAAGTGGAGTAGCTATGGTGTCATTTTGAATACAATAAAGGATTCTGATTCTAAAGCTAAGTGTATACTCAATGGTTATGATTTTTTAAATATGTCACAAATTAATACGATCCCCAATTCTAGAGAAATATTCTTAGATCTATTCTTCTCAAATTATTATGATGCTAGCGTTACTTTATCCAGGGACGCTTTATTAAACTTAAGTGAACATCATGAGGCTTACGAAATATTACTACCACTCACACACTTTGAGAATTTACATACGATGAAAAAAATATACTTATATCATCTTGCAGATTATAATGCTCTAAATCACTACTTTCATTCTATAGATTGGTCGAAACTATTAAAAGGCTCAGATATTGACACTATGACAGATCAATTTTACAACGTTATTAATTATGCCATTGATAGATTTATTCCTTGCAAATTAGTTGTCGCGACAGAGAGCTCTTTCCCGAAATGGATGACAAGGGAACTGAGGGGTTTGCTGCATAAAAAGAAATTAGCTCATAAACGTTTCAAAGAGAGAGGCTTACTAGATGACTACGAACATTTTTCTAATCTACGTGGTGAATGTAAATCCATGTCGGAATCGCTTTATAAAAATTATTTGTCTGAGGTCGAAAATAAACTTATTACCAATCCCAGAGGTTTTGGGAATACGTCAAAGTTCAAAGAAAGGATAATGCTATACCATCTATCATGGAATACCAACAGATTAAAAAAACAAATGGCGAAGACGTAGCAAATCTCTTTGCTAAGTTGTTTTCGAACAATTACTCCAGTGACCACAGCCAATATTTTACTCTTCCAACACCATCCGATGACTTCGTTAATGATTCAAAACTCAGGATATCCAAAGAAGAGGCATTTAATATGATTTTAAAACTAAAGAATAGCAAATCTCCGGGTCCTGATGGTATTTCCAGTTGCCTCTTACAGAATTGTGTTTATTCACTATGCAATAAAGCACTGTAATTTTCTAATGTACGAGGGTAGATTGAAAAGTTTCCGGAATGGGCAAGAGATGGCGCGCGTATCGTGAAATTGTTATGATGGTTGTCAAGGCTAACCTATTTTAGGTAAGCTGTCAAATTTTCAGACACGTGCGTCGTTCCGTTTTTGTTTACTAGGATATCTTGTGAAGCAAGTCAGGCACTTTTGCAAAAATGGATAAAAACGAATTTCGTGCAGTCATCAAACATTTCTGGATGGATGGGAAAAAGGCGACGGAGATACGAGATATTTTGCAGAAAGTTCATGGCACATCCACACCTTCATTTTCGACTATTAGTTTCTGGGTGAGCGAGTTCAAACGTGGCCGTACGAGCACCAAGGATAAACCAAGCAGTGGACGTCCAAAAACGGCCACAAATGAAGAAATGGTCGACAAAGTCCATGATCTCGTGTTAGCCGATCGACGAGTGAAGTTGCGCGAAATAGTAGAGATCACGGGCATCTCATACGAACGTGTGCAAAATATCGTGCACGAATATTTGGGCATGAGGAAGCTGTCGGCGTGATGGGTGCCGCGTTTGCTGACTATGGACAACAAGCGAAATCGTGTGACCACTTCGAAAGAGTGTTTGGCCTTGTTAAAGCGTAATCCAACGGATTTTTTTCGCCGATTCGTGACCGTGGACGAAACATGGATCCACCACTACACACCAGAAACCAAGCAGCAGTCGAAACAGTGGATTTCTCCAGGCGAATCTGCTCTGAAGAAGGCAAAGACTGTCCCATCGGCTGGAAAGGTCATGGCCACCGTTTTTTGGGATTCGCAAGGTGTGATACACATCGACTTTTTGCAGAAAGGAAGAACTATAACGGGGCAATACTACAGCGATTTATTGGATCAATTCAACGGCATATTGAAGGAGAAACGGCCTCATTTGCAGCGGAAAAAAGTGCTCTTCCACCACGACAACGCGCCGGCCCATTCATCCCGAATCGCCAATGCTAAATTGGTTGAATTGGGCTACGAGGTGATGCCGCATTCCCCGTACTCTCCAGACCTGGCCCCGTGCGACTTCTTTTTGTTCACAAACACAAGACTTGGCTCGGAGCAAAGCACTTTACGTCAAATGAGGAGGTCATGGACGCCATTAAAGTTTATTTTGCAGAGTTTCCGAAATCATATTTTTCTGAAAGCTTAAAAAAGTTGGAGCACCGCTGGGAAAAGTGTATCGCTCTGCAAGGGTACTATGTTGAAAAATAAAAAAAAAACCTGTTTAATTACTGCATTTTCTTGCCCATTCCGGAAACTTTTCAATCTACCCTCGTATGCGGACGATCTTAAATTATTTATGGCTGTAAACATTATTAATGATTGTAGACTAATCCAGGATGACATCAATAGAATGATTGGTGTAAAATTAACCAATTATTTTTAAATATAAATAAATGCTTCTCCATTTCATTTAGTAGAAGCCTCAGTCATATTGAATTTGTCTATAATATCGATACGGTACCTCTTCAGAAGCGTTCTGAGATTTCCGACCTAGGTGTTATATTTGACAAAAACTATCTTTTAACTCACATATAATAAGTATTTGTAGTAAAGCTCTGAGAATGTGGAGTTTTGTATGGCATATTGCTAGGGATCTTAATGTAGAATGCTTAAAATCGCTGTATTGTGCTTTGGTGCTTTGTCATCTAGAATACGCCTGTGGGGTTTGGTCCCCATATACAACATCTAATATTAAATCTTTGAAGAGTGTTCAAAATAATTTTTACGAACTACGGAATACAAAATGGGATCTCACCATACACCTGGTGCTTATTCGGATGACAAGATAATGTTAAAAATGCATAGAAAATCGCACATGTATTTCTGATCTATGCATCCTACACCAGTTTATACATGGTTGCATTGATTGCCTATATCTTTTAAGTCAACTTAAGTTTCATTTTTCACTTAATAATCGCAGATCAAGAGCAACGCCTTTGTTTCGAATCCAAACATATTCTACTAATATTAGTTCTAATAACTCAATTAGTCGTCTCATGAAATATGCAAATTCATTTAACAAGAAAACTTGGTTTGATATATGTAATAACTCCTATGATAATTTTAAGTCTAAATTACATCGTCATGTGTCGTATTAGTTTTCCTTATTATATTAAATTTATTATTATGTTTATAGTTATGTTATATTGTTAGGTTAAGTTTATTATGTATCTATGTGTGTGTGTATATATTGTAAAAGGGGCTTCCCGTTTATAAATAAATAAAATAAAAATAAAATAAAATAAAATAACAATCTCGGTCGCTTTAGGGCCCTCCTTCGTCGGGTCCCAAACAGCTCCCTCGGTTGTTATGGCTATCCTAACAGCCCTTAATACGTAAATAACTAGAATTTTAATAAAGTTAATACAACACCCGATAGAGTCGATAAATTATTTTAAAATAGTTTGACTGCGACTAGAGGAGTATGAATTTGGGTAATTACCCCCCCTAAGGATTATTCGTTCGCTTATTTTTTTATACTTAAAAATTACTAATATTTCAAACAAACAAGTTAAGTGTTGGTGAATCTAGTCAGCGATCTATGACGGTGCACTTTTTCAAAACGGGCAGGCTGTGTACACAAATTAAAATGCGCAAGCACCGTTAGAGAAGTGATGACTTTCTTCCTTTGCATAGGGGGTTCCCTTTTCTAATAATACTCGACATATATTGGTACTATTCGTGAAGCGTGAATCATATTTCTGCCACATCGTTTAAACAATTTATAATGATGAAGCCAATATTTTAAACGAATTACAAATTGAAATGACGAAACCTCGAATTATAAAATACGAGAGAAATAAACCAAAAGTGGATTAACCTATTATAGAGGATTATTTTTTCCACTTTTATTTATTTCCTTTTACACTTCTTTACCATTGTTGCCTATATTGTGCCATGTTTCTTATTTCTTTCCATTCTATTCCTCTTCTTTCCGTTGCTTGAGGTACTTGTTTTTATCCTCGTATATTCTTTTCATTAATCTATTATCTTCTTATCTGTATATATGACCAAACCATCCTAATTGTCTTTCTTCTATTACTGATTTTATTGGTTTAATATTGAGCTGTTGAGCTGTTTTCTTTCGTACTCTGTCTCTTCTTGTAATTCCCTCTATCTTTCTTAACTATATCATTTCCATTGCATTGGTTTTGCTGTTATTACTCTCTGTGGTTACTCATGATTCACTACTATATAGCAGTGAATGTCTTACATTATTTTATATACTTCTGTTTTTAATGTCTTTGTAATCTCTTTTTTCTCTAAGAATGTTTTCTTTATGTGTTGTAGATCTTTGTTAAGCCCAGGTATTTGAACTGCTTAACCTACCCGTTTTCCGTTTAACTCTATTTTCTGATTGCTTTCTTTTGATGATATTATCATTGTTTTGGTTTTGTTTAAATTCATTTTTTTTAGCTCCTCTTTGTATATTTCCAGGTTTTTCTTCAGAATTTGCTATTAGTGTCATGTCGTCGGCCAACATTAATATTTGCATTTTTAATATTTCCACATTTTTAAACACTATCTTTGTGTTCTCGGCTCTTTAATCATCTTTTCTTTTCTTGTCTCATTATGTATATTAAGTCTTGTTTGCTTCTATTTTTCTGAATCCGTGTTGTTCTTCTCCCAGCTGTTGATCTAATTTTCCTTTTATTCTTGCCTCTATTATCGTAGCAAAATGTTTCCCTGGTATGTTTGTGAGTGTAATACCCCTGTTTCTTTCACATATTTTTGCGTCTCCCTTTTTATGTATGGGTATTTTAATTCCCTTGTACCATTCCTCGGGTATCTTGTGAATCTTGGTAGTGTCATTTACTATTTCCAAAAATTCGTCCTTCCCCTTTCATACCTGATGATTTTCCTAGTTTTATTTTCTTGATTGCTGCCTCCAGTTCTTAGATTGTTATTTCGTTGTTTCCTCCATTTGTTTCACTTCATCATCTCCATTATGGTCTTTTTCGGTTATTTCGTTAAAGTATTCTTTCCATCTTTCTAATATCTTTTTTTTTTCTGTTATTATATTTCCGATTTTTGTCTTTTATACTTTATAATTGTGCTGTAAAATATATTTCGGTTTTCTGCGAACGTTTCTTTCAGTTTCTTACTGAACTGCTCCCAGGATTGCTTTTTTGCAATCATGATTTTGTGCTCCACTATTTTATTTGCTACCCTATATCTTCTATAATCTTTGTTTTTACAAATTGTTTTACCTCTTCTGATACGACCTGCTTTCTTGGACTGCCTTTCTTTGAACTTCTTCTATTTGCTTTCTGCTCCCTCTATTTTGTTTGTATTTTCTATATTTTTGATTGGTCCCTAGTTTCTTTATTTTCAAATTTTGGTTTTTGTGTTTTTGTTTATTATTGTTTTCTGCTTCTGTGTTATTTTTATTTTTACCAAGTTGTGGATTAAGGAGTAGTCTATTATTTCTCTTTTCTTGGTCTGACTTCTCTAGTATATTTGTGTATGTCTTTGTGTTTGAATTTTGTGTTTGCCACAATGAGGTTGTTTGTTATACAGAATTTTATCATTCTATTTCCATTTCCGTTTCTATTCTCATCTCCATACTTTCCCCTGTATCTTTTTTTGCCTTAATAAAAATGTATTAAAATCCTTATGTTGTAGAAAATTAACTAATAATTAGAAAAAACACGAAAACATTTCGTAAATATGTCATACCATACCAATTTTTAGTTTATTTGACAGAAATCAATAAGTTCAAACTAGTGTTGCTATTTGTAACACGCAAATTACTTTTGTATCAATCAATGTCTGTCGAGATATTATACTGAGTAGTTATTTCAATAAGTGATTTGTTTCATAGTCTTAATTGATTTGTTTTATAGTTTTAGATTTGCGAAACGTTTTTCGTGTTTTTTCTAATATTTTTGCCTTTGGTATCCTTCTCTACACTTCCATTAAGATCTCCCATTACTATTGTGATTCCTTTGCTATCGTCTATTTATTTTTGTAGTCTCTCGTAAAATTTATCTTTTTCTATATTTGTCGTTTTCGTTTGGTGCACATGCCACAATTATATTCCATGTGAAATTCTCTACTTCATTCCGTTCTTGGTTTGCCTCTGCTGCTAAGCCTGTTATTATGATATTATTTTTATTCATTTGCTGTTCTTACTTTTCCCCTTTGTTTCCAGGTTGTCGATTCTTTTTAACATCTCTTGCTTTTCTAGGACCCACTTATCTTCTTTATTACTAATTTCTTTCTTTAGTTATCTGATCTTATCTTTTAGTTTTTCTGAGGCTTTTGCCATTTCTCTCATCAAGTCATTAAACATGCTCTTTATTTCCTCCATTTCCACATCGTTCTTAGCTATATTTAGATTTGCCTTCTCCGTGAGTTTTGTCCTTGTTTTCATCTTCCTTTGTTTTATTTTTGTATCCTGTTGTTGTTACAACGTTTTATATCGCTGCTTCCTGTTTTCTATATTTTTCTATTCTCCATTGCTTATTTGGAAACCTTGGAATCCATATTCAGGCCTGTCAATATCTCTTTCTTTTTTTGTACTCATTTGTTTCTTTCAATGTGCAATAGCAATTAAGTCTTAATTGGAATTTTGGAAATTACAATGGCAAAGGAAAAATAAACTAAAAGAACCATTACCAGAAAATGCTTTAGATGCATACATAAAATTTTACCCCAACATTTACTGAACATAAAAATAATTTTACAAATATTATGTACTCTGTCCGTTAGCGTTGCTTCTGCAAAAAGAAGTTTGTCTGCACTGAAAAGATGGCTGTGAGCCACTATGTTTCTAGAAAGACTAATCGAGTTAGCTCTATTATTTATAGATATATGGATATTAATATTGACCATATTATTAATAAGCAATGAAAGGCAGGTTTCATTATTTAAGAAATAATTTAATAGTTGTGGCTTTTAGTTGTTGAAAGTTCATATTCTTAATCACTTTGGTAGTTTTTCATAAATAAAACGATAACACTTTCAAATATTGATTTCGCTGTTCGCGACAATTGTTTTCAAATTTACAAAGATCTGTTTTAAATTTTACAGAATATTTTTCTTGTCTTGACTCTAATTATGTATAAAAAATAAATATCTTTACTAGCTAACTTAACTGTCTGGATGATTCGAACTAATGAATTGATGAAGGGTGATTGGATTTTTTGATGTTAATTATTTATGGAATAATGAAAATATTTAAGTTTTTTTTTTTAATTACCCCCCTAAGCCAGTTCGCTGGTAACGCCCTTGGATTAGGGTTCTTGGGTTCTATTCTAAGTATTTTCTTTTAATAATACAGCTACAAAGTACACACCACATGAATTAGTGTTTGGCAAATCAAGTCGTATACCGTGAAATGTACTAGAAACAATTGAACCATTGTATACATTTGTTGACCATCCAAATGAATTGAAATACAGATTACAAGTGTCTTGGCAGAAAGAATTTAATAGACTCGAAAAGCAGAAGTAAAGCAAAACAATTTGAATATAATAGAAAAAAGACTATGTATAATATTGACGATAAGTTGTTAGTGCGAAATCCGTCTAATGATAAAAATAAACCGATATTTCATGGACCTTATAAAATTGTAAGAGTGAAATTGTACAACGAATAGTGAAGTGTATAGGTTAAGTCATTTTTAATTGTTTTTTCTAAGAGGGGTGGTGTGGTGAGTAATTATTTTCGATGTGTTTGCAATTATTAGTTCGATAAACTATTACAACAACCGACAATACATTGCAAACGCATACTGCTGAATAATAATTACTTATCTGCTACCAATACACAATTGCGCATCTCAACGTTTAATGTAAGCAATAATTAAATGTATAAATAGATATAGTCTCGAATAAACCAAGGAGCGAGTAGTTGAAGAGTTTAATATTGCTCCAATATAACCCACCCCCAACCCCATCATTACATATTATTTAGTCCTTGTGTATTATATATAATGAGGAGCTAAGACCTGTCTAATTCCTCGTTATCTCTAAAATAAAATCTAATAGTTTCTCACCACTTGGATTGATGTCCGTGCTTCCTCATATGATGTGGTGTGCGTTGGCATCGCATCTAAGGATCAGCGGTATAACATTGTGGCTCCCTAGCCACTAGGTCTCTGCAACATATGTCCCATAATGGCATTAAATTCAGTTCATGTTTTACCATTATACATGTACGTAGGTTACACATAGGTTCGGCCAAATCAGCAAGGGCGTTTCCAGCCAACTGGCTTAGGGGGGGTAATTTAAAAAAAAAAGAAAAATTTGTTTTAGTCCATAAATACAAACAACATAAAAAAATATAATTTATATAAAAGGACTATTATATAATAATAAAATATTCTGTAAAATTTGAAACAGATTTTTGTAACTAAATTTATTTAAAAAAAAACGATTTATTTCTTAAATATGTAATGAAATTTATTTTTCTTTGCTTGTTAATAAAATTGTCAATATTAATAGCCTTTCTTGAGACATAGTGGTTCGCAGCCACAATTTGAATATTTTCAGTGCAGAAAAACGTCTTTCTGAGTACATAATATTTGTAAAATTATTTTTATGTTGGGTAAATATTGGCGTAAAATTTTCTGTATGCATCTAAAGCATTTGCTTGTAATTGTTTTTTTAGTTTATTTTTTTTGCCATAGTAATTTCCAAAATTCCAATTCAGACTTAATTGCTTACACACGTTGCATTTTCAGGTAAAATTTTATTTAAATATGTTGCAACAGATTTTAAAGTGATATCTAAATTTTCACCAGTTTGTTGACAATAAAACACTAAGTATTATTGTGTTAAAATTGAACAAATTCATCGTGTCTTTATTAAATCTGTATTGCAGATCTGTAAAATTATTCAGGACAGGTAAAAATATATTAATTCGATAATAATCCTCTGTTCAGTTCAGAGGAACCTAAAACAGCGAACCACATACATGCAAAAGTTCATAAAAAATAAATAAGTAGTGTTAAAATATATAAAACTAAAAGGAACTGAAAAATAAAGAAACAAATAAGTACAAAAAGAGAATATTGACAATCCTGAATAAGGTTTCCAAATGAGCAATGGAGAATAGAAAAAGATAGAAGAACGGAAGCAATGAAACAGAACGTTGTAACAACAACAGGACACAAGATTAAAACAAAGGAAGATGAAAACAAAGACAAAACTCACGGATAAGGCAAATCTAAATATAGCTAAAAACGATGTGGAAATGGAGGAACTAAAGAGCATGTTTATAGACTTGATGACAACCTGGAAACATAGTGGAAAAGAAAGAACAGCAAATGAATAAAAAAATAATATAATAACAGGCTTAGCAGCTGAGGCAAACCAAGAACAGAAGGAAGTCGAGAATATCACATTACATAGAGAAAAACAAGAAATACGAGTCGAAGTTGGGACATGGGAAACAAAACAACAAATAATGAGAGCTAAAGGAAATCTAAGAGGGTCCAAGATATACATAAATAATGACCTAGCACAAGAAGAAAGATGCGTACAAAAACTAGAGAAATAGCAAGAAAGAAAAAGCAAAAGAAAAGAGAATAAGAATAGGATACCGAAGGATAACAATTAACGGAGCGGAGTACGAATATTAAAACAACTAATAGAAAATCAAATAAATAAGAAGACCTCACAGCGAGAAAATGGTACAAGAAAAAAGTTATATAATAAAAATGGGAATATGGACTGAAAGTAGTATTCAAGAAAAAGAAAAGGGATTAATCATAGTACTTTCCCTATATTTTACTCGAAAACTATGAGGTTTACGCAAAAAGGCTATTCTTAATCATTTGTTCAGTTTTAGATTCCCTACAATTATTTGTTAAATAAATTTGATGTAACTCCAATAGTTTATTAGCAATTGGCAAAAAATATCAAAATTTCCCATTTTTTATTTTTTTCTACTCGAAAGATAAGAATTTTATGAAAAATATATTTTAATAAAACTTGTTCAGTTTTTTATTCATTTCCACTCTTATTTAAAAAAATTTCTCAATCGGATTATTCGTTTTTGAGATACAGCGCCCACAGGCATTTTTACTCACGGGAAATACTTCCCCTATATAGGGAAAATAAAAATTCTCAGAGAGAAAAAAGAGATTACAAAAACAATAAAAACCATAAGTATATAAAAGAATTGTAGAAGAAGAAGAATCTATATAGTAGTGAATCCATAAGTAACCGCAAACAGTAATAACAGCAAAACCTATGCAATGGAAATGAGATACCTAAGAAAGATAAAGGGAATTACAAGAAGAGACACAGTACGAAATATAGAAGAACGAAAACAGCTCAATATTAAACCAATAAAATAATAGAAGAGAGAGAATTAGGATAGTGGGGTCACATATACAGATTAGAAGATAATAGATTAAACGAAAAGAATACACGAGGTAAAAACACAAGGCCAAAATGAATCAGGAAGACCAATCATAATAATTTGTTTAAACGATGTGACAGTATTTTTCGTCTTATTGGATAAAACATCAAACACTATTGATTATCAAGTTATTAGGGTAAGATTTTTCCATTTACTCAAAGTTACCGTATTTCTAAAATTATCGGACAAAGATCGTAGCGTAACTGTGAAAACTGAGGTACAAATTGCATTCTTTAACAATTTAGCTTTATTAGAAGATTATCTTCCCATTGCGAGATTAATTCCAATAACTCCATAACGTTTAAAAAGCATGTTTTTTACATGGTATCTTTTGAACGAGGCATTAAAAAATTAACCGACTTCTTAAATGGTAGCAATGGCATTGAGGGCAGCCTGTACTTACATACATTTTGATATGGACAAATTTAAAGCATGGTTGAAACATGGTGTTCTAAAAACGTTGGACAAGGTTGACTGCAATATAGATACAGCACCCTTTAATTCTTCCATCATAACGGAACATTGATCTGTTTCAATTAAAGTATTTAAGTAGGCTTATGAGTAACATCATTAATTATCATATTTTAAGAGACATTTGTGAAATATGTTTAACTGTTATCCAAATGTCATATATATCTGTCATGTTGACATAAACAGCCAAAAATTTTCCCCTTAAAAGGGGCCAAAAAATTAAATACAAGTATATAAAGAAGAATTTGGATGTGCAAGAGGATATTTGCACCCTCAGCATCATGAAAAAAAATAAGGGTTATAGTGGCAGAACATCGCCGCTGCATGAACTCTGCCCAGCTTCATCCATCCAAAATTTTTGTACGTTTTGTTATATATTTGTGTATATTCATATGTATTAGCTAAGCTAAAAACTAATAAACATAAACATAAATAATTTTTTAACGTGATGTCACCAGCTTAAATTCGAAACGTAGAATTTCACGTTTGTAACAGATTTTGTATTTAAGAGAGAACCAGCGTCACGATGATCGCGAAAGGGAATATTTTGTTTCTCCCAAAAATTTTTACTTTTGATTATTGGTTTTAATCTATGTCTATTTTCTTCAATTTGTCGAAGTCTTCCCATATTTAATTTATTTCTTATATCTCGTGATTGTATAAAATTTTCCGCTTAAACAATTGTATTTTTATGACTTATCGAAACAACATCAACCTGATAATTTAGAATATTGAGATACCGGCTGAGATACTAATTCTTGCAATGCTACTTGTTGGTGCAACCCACCAAGAGTAAAGGATTTTTTAATTATTAATATCTAAGTAGTAACGTTTATAATATGCATTAATATAACTATTAATTTGTAATCAGTATATTCATTTTATTTATATTAATAGATATTAGCATTTGTTAAGTTTATATGTGTTATGTAAATGTAAACTTTTATGTATATCACCTACTTACTTATATGTGCATATAACTTTCTGAAATTGTATGACTTGTGTAAACTTTATTGTACGATCACAATAAATATTATTATTATTATTATTAAATTTTGTAAAAAATGAAACAATATTTGCAAAAGATTCCGTTTAAAAACATCAACCAATTAAATTGTCTAAAATGTTTTTCAGACAAGTAATATTTAACATCCTTTCCCCTTTTTTTATGCGCAGAATGGAGTAACACAAAAGTGTAATTTGGTTTCCATTAACAATTTAAAATCCGAAATTTCTAAATTTCATCAACATAAACATTACTAAATTTAACTATATCAATGTAAATTTCAACGTTACTAGATGTACATGTTGTATGCTCCTTTTTCTCTTGCTGAGAACAACTTAATGACGATTCTGAAGTTTCTCCTCTGTATTCGGTAAACGTCGATGCAGTTTTAGATGGATGATTTAAATTGACTGTTTACATAGATTGATCTTTATTTGTTGAAGAATCGTCAGTTTTTTTAATTTTCTGAACAAATGAATCGAACGTGGATTATCGATTTTTATTTATTAATTTAATTAACTACAAACAAAAATCAGGAATAAATTAATTTAAAAGAATGCATATATTATTCCTAAAATAAAAATAATACCTTATGTATAATTGATTGAATTATAATAAATTGGTAATTAGTCAGTAAACACTAAAAATTTATGATTTATATGTGACGTGCACACAGTTTCGGTTTCCATCTTTTACATTTAAACCAAGTAAGAAGTATTATAAATTGAACTAAGAAATGTGATTCGTGCTCTCTTAATGTAAAACAATGTAATGATTAACGATACCAAAGAGACGAATAGTATCAATATATGTCAAGTATAATTAGAAAAGGGAACCCCCCATGCAAAGGAAGGAAGTCATCACTTCTCTAATTTGTGTACATAGCCTGTCTGTTTCGGAAAAATGCACCGTCATAGATCGCTGACTAGATTCACCAACACTTAACTTGTTTATACAAATTAAATATTGAAATGCTCACAAAGAAAAATTATTTTTCTTATTATTAATTATCATGATTAATACTGCACTCACTTTTCAATATTTAATTTGTATATTTAAATGCCGAGAGCTGGCTTTTTATCTGTGGTGATATCGTTTTTTATACGCGCCTCGAAAATCGAACATCGGCAATGGCTCAATTCTTTTTCGAACTGATTCATTCTCGTGACGGCCTTTCACCAGAAAGGACGCACGTAGTTACGACATAGCTGCACTGATGAGCTGTGATACAGCGAAACACGTGTCTGCAGATAGTCGTTGCATAACACTTTTTGAGGAACGGATAAAAAATGATTACACCACAAAAATTGTTACATCGTGCTGAATATTATTTCAGACATGTAACGACAGCTAACAGTTATATCATTCAATGCCTGGCGGTGCTTTAGTACGGGGAGTAGTTGTTTTAACTGTTAGCTGGAGTATTTACATTAAAATGTAAATCATAAGTGCAGAAATGCTCACAAAGAAAAATTATTTTTCTTATTATTAATTATCACTTAACTTGTTTGTTTAAAATATTAGTAATTTTTAAGAATAATAAAATAAGCGAACGAATAATTCTTAGGGGTGGTCTTAGGATATATACACTGAGGGCAGCAGATGCCGCCCTATAGTAGTGTACATTAATTTGAAGTAATTTGAACATTACTTACCTTTCGGCGATCCAGTCAACGGACTGTCATCCGTTGCTCCCTCTCCGGGTAATGGAATGCCTTCCATTGCTTCCTCTTCGGTCTTCTCAGTTTGGCGACGGTCTTGGCTGCCAACGTCCTGAGGGTGATATTTGAAAGGCCGAAGTACAGCTTCTTCCTTTCGCTCATTTTCCCCCAAGAGAACTTGTCCATCAGTATGGTGTACTGAGTTCCCTTGTGGTCCGGTCTTTCATTTACTACTCTTCAGGTATTGGTGCTCAGGTTGTTTTGCATCGATATTCGGTCGAGGAAGGTGGTTGTCTCTATTGGTGGTCCTAGAGCCCACGTTAGTACTCTCCTGGGTTTCGGTAGGTCCTTCAGATCAATTATTTGAAGTTCCTTTTCGTTCCCCAGGAGATTCTTCTCCTTGGCTATGCTCACCATGTCCTGGTGGGAGCATACTATTCTTAGGAATCCCACTTTGTGGGTACATTCCTGAAATCTCGGTGAGGCTTGTCCTTTCACCGTAGCATCAATGCTTTGGATTATCGAGGCTTTAATGGCCTCGACTGCATTTATGCTCGTCCTTTCGGTATTATAGCGAGTTCTATTCCCGTCAGGATGTCGCTGAAGGTTTCGCTTTTGCGTCCCTGACGAGCCGTGTGCGGTTCCCGGGTTCCGGTAGGTCCTTCAGATCAAATATTTGAAGTTCCTTTTCGTTCCCCAGGAAATTCTTCTCCTTGGCTTTGCTCTCGAGCCATGTCCTGGTTGGAAGGTCGGAGCATACTACTCTCAGGAATCATCCTTTGTGGGTACATTCCTGAAATCTCAGTGAGGCATCAATGCTTTGGATTATCGAGGTTTTAATGGCCTCAGCTTCCTCTGCATGTATGCTCTGGGAATCCCATCGGTATTATAGCAAGTACAGCCTGTCAGGATGTCACTGAAGGTCCTCTTTGCGAAGGCCCTTTTCCCCCTCTAGGGGTTTTCGCCGGTCTCTTGTGGAGTCCCGGGGGTGTGCTGTCGCTCAACAGGTTACGCTTTTGCGTCCCTGTCAAGCCGGGTGTTGACGTTGGTGCAGGGTATCGCGGATGCGTCCCCTCCCCTAACGCCCGCTCTCCCTGGGGTAGGTTTCGCCTAGGCGTCCCTGCCCTCTGGGCGAGTTTGGTCTCTGGGAATCCCTTCGGTATTATAGCAAGTACAGCCCGTCAGGATGTCGCTGAAGGTCCTCTTTGCGAAGACCCTTTTCCCATTCTAGGGGTTTCCGCCGGTCTCTTGTGTAGTCCCGGGGGTGTGTTGTCGCTCGACAGGTTTCGCTTTTGCGTCCCTGTCAAGCCGGGTGTTGACGTTGGTGCAGGGTATCGCGGATGCGTCCCCTCCCCTAACGCCTGCTCTCCCTGGGGTAGGTTTCGCCTAGGCGTCCCTGTCCCCTGGGCGAGTTTGGAGGAGTTGGTTCGCGGCAGCTGGTTTAGGTCGGTCATGCGGGGGTGACCCACCTGCCCGACCCTATGCCAGCTACTGGCCGATTTCTCGGTCACGCTCCTATCCACCACCTAGAGACGCGCTCGGTAGCCTCTGCCTGCAGCTGCCAGTCAACTGGAGTCAACTGATCCGAGTTCTATTGCCTTACCCCTATTATTATCCTAACTGTATTCTCCTTTTTATAATCTAAAAACAGGTATTCTTTCGTTTTCGCTTCCCATTATTGAAATAAAGAAAATTTGATTTGAAATCGAACTCCCAAAGCAATCCAGCTGCTACTGGAAGGCTAGTATCCGCACAAACATAAGGGCTCTTTCTATACTTGAAAATAATAACAACAATTTAATAGAATTTATGAAAGAATCTAAGAAAATTATCTCTATTGTCAAAAATATTACTGTTCTATGTTGTTGTATGTAATGGTCCTATTATTTTGCTCGTACTTTCTGTGCATTAGACATGCCGTTCCCGCTGCTGCCCCTCTGTTCTCTCTCAACTCCACTGAAAAAGTAATAATAAATCCAGTTTTGCTTTTACAAATTCTCCTTTAGTTTTTTTCACTCATATTTCATGTTCCAATTCGTTATTATCTTATCTAAATTTTATTTTCTGTTCTGTTTTTTTTTTTTAGTTTTTGCATCTTGTGCTTAATTGTTGCCCTATTACTTATATATTACCTAAGTTTTGTTTAATGAAAATGATGGTAGCGACCGTTACTATGTGGTAGTTCATTTTAAAAAAGGTTAAATGAAAATAATTTTTAAGTTTTTATACCACTATTTATTGTATAATATACACAAACAAAGTTTACAATATATTATCAATTTTGACACAACTATAGTTTCGACCTTTGCAGGTCATTATCAAGTGTTGAATGAAGAAGAATACAGGGTGTTAACAATTTATAGGGGAGGTATGAATTTTTAATGAACCTAATTAGGACTGAGATTTATTACAATGGATTAACTAAATATGCCGATCGGATTAAGGTGCGGTGTTTTCAGAAGAGGTACATGTCATTATAAGAGCTTAAATAATGGCGAAGAAATTAAATCCGTCTGCTCATTAAGCAAATTTACAACATTCACTTATTTTGGGCGCGTAACAAATAAAATATCAAATATTTTCAAAAAACAAAATCATCAAATTGCATTTAGACCAGCGAGCAAACTTTCAAATATACTTTTTAACGCGAAAGACAAAATTCAATCTATTAAAAAATCGGGAGTATACCAAATTTCATGTTCCGAATGTAACAGCACATATGTATGACAGACAGGTAGGAGTTTTGAAAAGAGATACAATGAACATTATAGAGCATTCAGACTTAGACATACAACAAGTTCTTTTTCAAATCATTTCTTAGAGTGTAATCATTCATTTCCACATATGGATAATTTAAAACTTTTACATTTTTGCAATAAAGGCCAAAGGCTTAATCTTTTGGAGTCATTAGAGATATACCGCCAAAGCAAGAACATTAATTCTAATCTGCTTAATGAGCAGACGGATTTAATTTCTTCGCCATTATTTAAGCTCTTATAATGACATGTACCTCTTCTGAAAACACCGCACCTTAATCCGATCGGCATATTTAGTTAATCCATTGTAATAAATCTCAGTCCTAATTAGGTTCATTAAAAATTCATACCTCCCCTATAAATTGTTAACACCCTGTATTCTTCTTCATTCAACACTTGATAATGACCTGCAAAGGTCGAAACTATAGTTGTGTCAAAATTGATAATATATTGTAAACTTTGTTTGTGTATATTATACAATAAATAGTGGTATAAAAACTTAAAAATTATTTTCATTTAACCTTTTTTAAGTTTTGTTTGTTCACCTGATTTGGGAGCTTACTAATTAACAACAAACTGAAAAAACAAAACTCTATACTCAAAAGCAGCGTATACTAATTAGATTACCAAAATTGTGATGCCATTTATATAGGCCAATCCTATATAGGACTATGGTCCTTACTGATGTATAGTAACTTGAATTACGATGGCCTCTCTTTGCATACTATACATACTGTATTATAGGATCACGAATTATCTTTCACATTGCAACGTTATAAAACTTATTCAGTTTTAAAACTTAACGTCTTCTAATATCCTCGAAGCGACAACATGCAACATCCTTTACGGTCGTCAGCCGAGCTGCTGAGTTTGTGAACTTATTGTATTTGATCTAACTCTATGCCAATGCGTCCAAATAAGAACAACATTCTTATTAATCGTTAAAAGATGTTGATATATTAGTAGAATATCACAACTTTATTTGAGAGGAGAGGAAATCCGTCATAGACACCCTTATAGGCTAGTTTCGAACTATCCACTAAAATCAGTCGTCTATGGTATGACTAGCCTAGGGCTATAGGTCTTTTCTAGTCAGAAACTCAGACAAAATGATCTCTAAAATTTGGGAGGCTCAATTGTCTGCGTAGCGCTCTCCTTGAAACGGAGAAGCGGGAATAATTAGATGCCAATTATTATGATGCAAATCCTTTGACATATCACTCTTCGAAAATTTTATTCCGAAATGAGTTATTTGATAAACTCCAGAAAACTATAAATTTTAGTGAAAAGTTCAAAAACGTCAGCAAAAGTTTTTTTTTTTAACAGCTTACTTTAAAGGTCACAGAGGAAAGAGAATCGGTTGCCTTTTGCGTATTTGGTATCAGAATAATTAGACCTGGAGAACCCACTTCACGTAGGCGAAATTGAGGCGAAAATTAGCCTAGCAATAGAGAATTTTCTAATAACGATGGGACTGATTGCCACTCTTACTGGCATTAAAGACTTGATTTCCTTCATCGGACTACGTCTTCTTTAACACAGGTAACAATCATCACAACTGGTCAAACGATGATTTGTAATCACTCGGAAGACTACCCTGGACGAAAATATCGATTAAATCCTTAAGTGTACGTATGGTATATAAGATAATTTTTATAAAGAAATGTGATGATTTTTTTAAAATCAGATATTGATTTGAGAGTAATATTATCCCAGATTATCTCAGATAAATACTTGGAGATTGTTTAGTTATCTTTAAACTGTAGTTAACACACGCAATTTTGTTTTGTTGCGAATTCCTTGAATTTGTGGGTGCGATCGGGATGTCGTTGAAGACGGCTTTGAGGGTCATCATCATCTAATTCGTAGGAATGGTGAAGAAGATCATCTCTATCTATTTTGATGTCTTTTTTAATGTCAGGTAGAAAACTAATGCTTTATGCAGTAGATTTTGATTTGAGAATATTAATTCCTATATCAGATAAACGCTTGAAGATTGCTGTCCAATTATGTTTGGTTCGTAAAATAATTGTTTTCGTTTAACATAAATTTTGTGGTTAATTGGTTGGATTTGTGTCTGCAATCTGGATTTTATTTTGTTTGTTTGTTTATTTGTTTTAATTCTGTAGCAACAAAAAAGCCTAACACATACAAAAAAATATATAAATAATATTAATTACATAATTTGAATTGGGCATTGAGTTCATCCTAGATGATCTTACACTCGTACCTCGAAGTTGTAAATTCTTCGGCTGACGCCCTTGTTGAAATCAGAAATCCATATTTTGGTGAATTTTTGCCTTAAATCCAAGCATTTTGTCCCTAATGTGGGAATTATATGTCAATTTGACTGAATTGTTGCGAATACTTTGAATTGTTAGCTGCAGTATCTCGCGTGGATGTAGGAAAAGCGATTGATGTTCACGGCTGCTGCTGCTGTGGTTGTAGCAGTCTGCTTCTTACTAGCAATGAAAACGGATTCAGTTTCAGTTGCTATACATGACGATAGTATTCTTTTAAATTATGACTTTACTAAACACAAAGCCGTCATCAACATTAACAGTGGATATTATATACATTATATTGGAAGAAGGCAGTAAAGTACTGACCTTCTTAGTTTTACTTTCAAATCCGGATCACTTCAGCATAACTGTTGATATTTCACCGCTTGAGGAAGAACGACCTGCTCAGTTTTTCTCTTAGAAGGAATCGCTTGACGATTGGATTTTAGATTTGAAGTCGATATATGTGTATTAAGTAAAATCGGTTTCGACCTATTGGGACATTATCAAACGAATGTGAAAAAACTAATCACAATAAAATATGAAAAATTCTTATGTAAATTCCTGACTTACTTAATAATCGAGATGAATCACAAAGTAATGGCTTCAATAATCAATCATTTTACCTTTATATGTCTCGTAATTTTGATTTTAGTTGTTTAAGTATTATGTGGAAGACATTTTGGTTCTCTTTATAGTCTTTCGTCATTTTTATTCCAAGTTTTAAAAATAATTCTTACTCCTTTGTTACTGATTTTTAACTTTATTTTATTTCATTTGAATTTCTCAAAGTTCATACCATTCTGATTTCTACATCAATATTTTTTCCCCTTGAACTACCATGTTTAATATCACTAGTATTTTTCTATTTCTCTTAATATGTGTAATATGGTTTATTTTTTCATTTACTTTTTTCCTTCTTTAATCAATGTTCGATTTTATTTTCTTAATTTTCACTTCTAGTAAATTGTGTTTACTTTTTATTTCTGGTAGTCTTATAACTTCTATATTTTATTTAGTTGGGTTTAGGTATACATATTTGTATAATTTTGAATTTTGTATTATTGTTGTTATTACTAAAATATTAGGTAAATTTAAATTATTTTTGATTCCATATTTTCCCAAGATAACTTTCTTTCTTGAACTTATTACAATACGTCCATTTAGGTGTCTCACTATTAATACATTTTTAGAGGATTTCAACGATTGTTTCGCCGTTTTCGTTGTCTCCATGTACGATTATAACGGTATATGTCTAATTTTCAAATAATTTAATAGATCTACAAAACCTGTGAAATTGAAAAATCGAATTCCATTTTAAAAAATTACATTGATGTCATATATTCAAAATTACTAACGTCATATTTTTTAAGTATGTCAGAAAATGCACAGTATAGAACAAAAATTAACCTGTCCAAAGATTTTCATATTTCGAATTCACATATTCCATATTTTAAATTGAAAAATTCACTATGTTTTAACCACAAATAATTATTGTAAAAATATTATATAACGTGTAGGCACAATTATATAATAAAAATATATAAGTCCTTTACGTTGTACAACACGCAAATTACTTTTGTATTATTCAATGTCTGTCGAGGTATTAGCTAGAGAAATAGTTGTTTCAAAAGTGATTTGTTCTTGTAGTCTTAATAAGACTCATTTGTTGTAGATTTTACGAAAATATTTTCGTGTTTTTTCTAATTATTACAATTATATAAATCTAAACAACACAGCAGGACTCGAGTTTTGACATTTTATTGTCATTATCAAGTGAATTATAAATTGATGAAATTTTGATTTTACACTATAACTATTTTGGGGTGAGGGAATATACCTGCCGTTAGTTGTTTGCGAATTATCTCGGGAGGATAGTACCAGATTAAAAAGTGGCGAAAAGATTAGTTCGGTCTGCACATTGAGAAGATTTACTGATGGATTATGGCTCTGTTTGAAAATTTCCAATGACTCCAAGAGATTAAGATTAACGCCCTTGTTGCAATTATACAAGATTTTTAAATTATTTATATCCGGAAATTGGTGTATGCATTCTAAACAATGATTTGAAAAAGAGCTAGTGTCTTGATTAAGACGAAAAGCACGATTATGTTCGGAAAAACGAGTTGATACACTTCGTTCTGTTTGACCTACATACATTCTCAACAACGGATCTCATACACAACTGATTTTTGAAGAGGATCGACTTTATCTTTTGCATTGAATAGACTGCTATTGATAATTTTCCAGGAGGTTTAAACGCTACTTAATGATTCTCTTTTCAAAAAATATTAGCAATCTGTTCGCTGGTTTTTCCAAAGTATGTGAGTGGAATGAACGATGTATTTAAATTAGGTATTTTCGGATATATTTCAACCCTTGTGGTTTGATGACGTTTTTTGTTTATTAGTTTTTGAATGAGGTTAGTGTGGAAACCATTGTCAATGGCAATTAAAATTATTTTATTTAATTCTGTGGCTCTTCTGCTAGTAGTTAAGGGAATGGAGAAAACTCTATGTATCATTGAGTGATATGCAGCTAGTCTGTGCGACAACGGGTGATTTGAGACAAATGGGATTGTTGAGTTCACGTTAGTAGGCTTCCTGTATATATCAAATTCAATTTTATTTATTTATTTATTTTTTATTATTTTTTCTATTTCGAAATAGAAAAAATAACTTTTAAGCATTTAATGCTTTTTAGAATACAACTACGCTCAATATGACGTAGATGATATATACCATCCCGCTCTTGAAATATTTCGTTAAAACTAATACTTCTTGTTTAATTTCAATTTAGAAAACTATAAAAATAATTTACGTAAAGCAAATTTCCCAGTTTTATATGCGTTATGTAAAACTATTGGTCTGGTGTGTTCACAAATGATGATGTTGACATGGTATTTTAATTTTTATAATATTTTATTTAATATTTTTGATAAATATGTTCTATTTTATAAAAAGAAATTGCCGATGAAAATGCCCCATGGATTCAAATTCAAATTATAATCAAAACATAAAGCTCGGAGATAATTTACAATATCACGTGTGAGAACTTTGAAACAGGAATATCGGATCACTATGGCCAACTTGTTACTTATCACACTAACAGTCCCACCAATAGCACAAATAAACCAAACAGATTTAGCACTCACAAAAATTTAAACCCTAACAGAATTATAAAATTTAAGCAAGCTTTACAGTCATATATTCATAATATAGGCATTGAAAACATTTTGACTTAATATTTAAAAGAGACAAACCGATGATAGTTAAAAATAATGGCATAACTAAAACAAATTTTCCTGAAAATCTGTTGCAAAAAATACATCTTCTAAAAAATCTTAACTGGTTACGAAAGCAAGTACCTAGCAATAATATTAACGAAAAATATAAAAGCCTAAAAAAAGAAATTAACATTGAAGTTATAGAAGAAAAGAAAAAGCATTATAATTCTATTGTATCAAATTCTGAAAATAAAACTAAAGCAAGTTGGAAATTGATTAATAAAATTCAAGATAAAACAACTTCTTCTACCAGTTATAAAATTAATCATAATAACGAAATTATTGATGACACCAAAAAAATTGCTGAAATATTCGGAAACTTTTTTTCTAATGATATATCGAATAAAGTGAATGCACGTTTTGGTAATGATTTATCATACAATTGCACTACTTCATCACTTGAAAACAACAGTTTATTCTTTGATCCTATAACGGAAACGGAAATGTTAAATGTAATATGTACTTTAAATTCCAAAAAAACTACTGGCCTAGATGGAATACCATCTCAATTGATTAAGGCATGTGCCGAAGAAGTAGCACCTATACTAGCTGAGCTTCTCAACAGGTCTATAGAAAAAGGCAAGTTTCCTCAGTGCTTGAAAATAGCTGCTATAGTACCCATCCCCAAAAAGCAAAATTCATGTAACTTAGATGATTTTAGACCAATTGCAATGCTCAGTATATTTTCTAAATTAATCGAAAAAATTGTAGCAATTAAAATATTCTCATTCTTAACCAAATTTAACATTTTAACGGTAGATCAGTATGGCTTTAGACCTGGATATTCCACCGAAACTAGTTTAATTAATTTTACACATCATATTAATAATTGTCTAGACAACGGTGAATATGTTGTAGCTCTTGCTTTTGATCTGACGAGAGCTTTTGACACGGTTTATGTTGAATTTATTAAGGAAAAATTATTTGCAATGGGAATTCGTGGACCTTTAAATGATTGGTTAACTTCCTATCTTGAAGATAGAAACATTGTAGTAAAAATCAACCACATTATATCGTCAGATTATAAAATGAACAGGGAAGTACTTTAGGCCCGTTATTGTTTTTGATTTATGTTAATGATTTACCATCTCATATAACTTATGGGAAAATATTTATGTATGCAGATAATGTCTGCATAATAATATCAGACAAATGTCAAAACAGAGTACATCAAAAAACGCTATCGGCCATAAAAGATTTTGAAAATTGGTGTTTACGCAATAGATTAATAATAAATCATTCTAAAAGTGTCCTAGTAGAGTTTAATAATATAAACAAAAAGAGATTAAATTTAGAAATCAACTATAATGACTTTAATCTTAAAACTTGTTTATCATTAAAATTTTTGGGTACCCATTTTGACAATCGTCTAAATTGGTGTGATAATGTGCATAGCGTATGTAAGATACTTAATAAAAGTTTTTATTTGATAAAATCATTGAAAAATAACGTTTCATTAGAAGCATTAATGAGCGTTTATTATGCATCTGTATATTCTTATATCTCATATAGTATTGTTCTGTATGGTCAGTCTACTGAAATATCGCGTGTATTCATATTGCAGAAGAGAATATTACGTCTCATATTTGATATTCCGTATAATGAATCCTGTCGAGAAATGTTTGTTAAACAAAATGTTTTAACTGTCACTTCAATATATTTAATGAAAATAATCTGTCACATTTTTAAAAATAAATCACAATTTATATTAAACAAACATACTCATAATCATAATACTAGAATTAAAGATGACTTTCACTTAACAAAACACCATCATAGCTTTTTCAAAAAATCTCCAATATATGCTGGTTGCCGATTTTATAATATGTTACCACTAAGTTTAAAAAACTGTAAGACATTTGAGTCATTTAAAAAGAAATTAAAGATTATATTAATTAAGAAATGCTTTTATAACATTCATGAATTTGAAGAGTGTGTGGACTGGTAATTTTATACTTGAACACATTGTCCTTGTTGCATTTGTACTGTTTATTTTTCACTCCAATTTTAGTTTAAGTTTTTTGACATTCTGTTTTACAGGAAATTATAATTCGTCTTTCTTTATTATGTACGCGACATGTTCAATCTATGTATAGTATAGCCAAATGAACCAATAAAGCATTTATTTATTTATTTATTTATTTATTGAAACAAAGATATCACATCTAAAATGCATTTGGATTATATATTACTCATACTCAACAACAAGCCTCTCACGAATCTAATTTAGTTTGGAACTACGAGGGGTATTCAATAATTAATCAACATTTTTTCTCGGCCACGTTTAATTGAAAAACCTGAACATTTCGTGTTGAACATCATTCCGTGCAAAGCTGTGACCCATGCAATATCGGAGCCTACTCCTTCGAGATGATGGACTCACAATCAGAATCCTCGCTGCTCAACTGGACGCCACTGTTGGCAGTGCTGTCATAATTATTCACCGGTTGGAATATTAAAGGTTTGTTCCCACTGAGTCCCGCGTTATCTAACCGAAGACCATAAAAAGCAAAAAAGTAATTTGTTTTGAAGTCTCATTTGTTGTATATTTACGAAATGTTTTCGTGTTTTTCTAATTATAATATATTTTATTTATTTTTAAACCACACTTTTAACTCACTGTTAACTTTCTTTCGTAACAAAGTTTGCAAAAAATTACAAGTCGTTTGACATTTCGTACTTTTTGTAAATAAGGTATACGAGTAAATCAAGACACCAGATTAATCTAGAAGAATTATAAAATCATATTTCTTCTTGGTGCATGATTGCACAAATCAATTCTTAAATTGTATTCAATCGTTAATTAATCACGTTCGAGGTAATTTAACGAAAACTATTGTTACCACATCCGGTATTTTATCAGCAATGATTATTATTCATTCAAATACACGCTTAGAGATTCTAATTCCGGCAATCCAGGAATTATAGCCACCATTCTCTTCTAATAACTTGCGAAGTGGCTTTACGTAACAATTTCACGTTGATAATAAAACCGCATATCTGGTGCGATAACAATAACATCGTCATCGTCGATTTTAGGAAATACATGCAAATTTATTTAGGCCTCAAAACATCACTTTTATTATATTTTTACTTTGCCTAGGGAATGTATTGTTTTCGTGAATTTTTTTAAATTTTTTTTTAACAGAAATATCTGCATTGAGGTCCCCTGAGGCCATTCCACTAATTTCTGAAATAAAATTGTGTTTGTGTCTGTCTGTCGGTGGTCACTGTATCTCAAAAATTAATAATCCTATTGAGATGAAACTTTAAACTTAAGGTTTTATCGTTCAAAATTGATCAGTAGAGAGCGGATAAAAAAGCTTAAAAAATGTGAAAAAAAGCACTTAAAAAAGCACCAAATTTAGAGACAAAAAGCAATTTTATTAAAACAGGCAAAAAAGCATAAAAACAGGAAAAAAGCACTAAAGAAAACTATATTTTCTTAATATATAAAAATAAGTTATTTTTGTAATTCCTTTGAGAATGGTCGTCATTGACCGAAACACGTGTCAGGAAACTGAATACAGGGTGACTGACGAAAAACCTTTGGTGCTGTATCTCGCTTATTTTTTATCCGATTTTAATAAATAAAACATCAAATTAAACCATTTTTAAAAGACTTTAATAGGATCTGAACTGTTATTTTTTCTCGCACCCAGTTTTTGACAAAATACGATCAACATTTTTTTTTTAAATTGCACTGTATATATATTTTTATTGATTCGCAAGGAGATTTTTTTTCTGAATATAAAATTGTAGACAAATTTATCCATACATCAAACTTAAGTCGAGAAATTGAGGATTAAAAAAATAAATAAAAAGTCAAGTATCCATTGTAAACAATATACCGACCCTATTTTAAATGTCAAAAGTGACAGTGACAGCCATTGATACTGCAACGATTTTTAATTATTTCATAATTAAAATGTTGCAATATTTCAAACACTGTACAACATTTTTATTATGAAATTATTAAAAATCATTGCAGTATTTTACCAATGACTGACACTGTCACTTTTGACATTTGGAATAGGCTCTGTATATTGTTTACTATGGGTATTTGATTTTTATTTTTTTTTTTAATCCTCAATTTCTCGACTTTGGTTTGATGAATGGATAAAATCGTTTACAAATTTAGATTCAGAAAAAAATTTCCTTGCGGATCAGTACAAAATATATATACAGTGCAATTTGAAAAAAAAGTTGATCGTCTTTTGTCAAAAACTGGATGCAAGAAAGATATATCAGTACAGTTCATATTAAAGTCTTCATCATTTAATTTGATGTGTTTTAATTTAAAATTACCTAATACATAAATTATGTATATAAATGAAACACACTAATAACTTTGTTTGTATAACACGAAATTTATTTCTGTGACTTAATTTTCGGTAACTGCACGTACCATTTTCAAACATAGAGTAATTTAAATAACCGATTGTACAGGTATAAATAGTTGCGATAATTACATGAGCGCATTAAAAATAGGGGTGCATACAAGGTCTAGTTGGTCGTTAAGAATTGGACTTTCCGGATTAGCGCCTATTTTCTGGATTTCCAGGGACTCCAACAAATCCATCTTAGGGCCTTTCTTCGTAATATGTAGTACTGAGAGTACATCCTCGCCAAAAGGATGTTTGTCTTGTAGAAGATGTGCGGCGAAAGTAGATTTATCCTCTTGCCTAAGCCGGAATGATCGATGATGTTCTTTTAACCTCATATTGAACTTACGACCAGTTTGGCCGATGTACACTTTTTTGCACTCAGAACAAGTTAATTTGTATATTCCCGATTTATCAAGTGCGGGAGATTTTTCTTTTTGGTTAAAAATACAATATTTTAATTTAGAACATGGTTTATATGCAATATTAATATTATGTTTCTTTAGTATGTTACCAATTTGCGAGCTAACCGCACCAAAAAATGTAATTGACTTATATACAGGGTCCTGCAACAGGGCGTCAAGCTTTCCTAGCGTATTTCTCGTAAGAGATAGAAAAAAATGTTTCGTATAAAAATTAATTGAATTAAAAATCTCTATGCCGTAAAATTATTTTCAAATATACAGGGTGTCCCAATTTTGCGGTATAACAAAAGCAAACTTTTTTTTTAATGGAACACCCTGTATATTTTTTCATTTTATAATTTGGATAATATTTTATAACTTGAACCATTTTTTGGTTTTTAATTTCGATATGGCATTTCCGAGTTATTGACGTTTTTCTGAAAAAAATGTAAAAAGCGGAGGTTCACAAAAAAAAAATATTCTGATGTTCTATTTAAAATTTAAGAATTTTTCTTTTTCCTATGGTTGGTCATAAGTACTGTTTATGTACCAGTGTTAAAAATTTTCACTTTTGAGGAACCCTGCCTTTGTATCAGACACGCCATTTTCTAAAATTTCAAATTGTCGTAACTCTTTTTTTTTTAATGGAATCATATATTTTTTTAAATTTCAGATTATTCTGCATCTAATTTCCTACAAAAAATATTAAGCATACCCTATACCTAAAAGTGATATTTTTCAAGATATAAAAAAATTATATTTCAAACGGTCCTTGAATACGAATTTGTTTTTCAGTAGATGGCCATGACTGAAAAAAATGCATCTGTCAATTAAACAATAAGATATGTTACGATTATAACAATGCAATTTTTAAAAAGAATTAATTGAAGTGATATGTGCTACTGGAGAAAGTGGAATTAATTGTTTGCTAGCCTAAAGAATTTATACTCTGCGCTACCCAAATAAGCGAAAACAATTATTTTTCTTATTATTCGATTTGATTAGAAAGAAATGCCAAACTTTGCAAATAATAATTTTTATAAACCCCATAGTTGTTGAGATATTTAATAGTTTTCACAAGAATAACCATTTAATTATACATACTTCTATGTACGGAGTTGATCATTCTGAGGCAAAATAACTAACAAAATGTAAGTAAGTGTCAATATGAGATAAATAGAAACAGATAATATGATTAATTATTTTATTCCAAAGCCGTGAAAGATAACAAAATTATTAATACAAAAGAGAGACGATACTACAGTAAATGTTCAAAATGTCTTCCATTTTCATTTAGGCACAAATTAATTCGCCGTTGCAAAGACCTTTCCACAACTCGTTGGTGTATATTCATTGGTGCTGTTGGTGGTTCCTTATAAAAAATCTCTTTTGAGTATCCCCACAAGAAAACGTCAGGTTTTGTTAGATCCGGAGATCTAGCAGGCCATTTGGGTCAATTCCTACCAATCCACTGGGAAGGTGCTCTGTCTTGTTAAAACCACACCCTATTTCTTGTTAGTTAGAGTATATTAGCTAACGTTCCGGGTAATCCAACTTGCAAGAAGTGCAAATACATAGGCCTATTGAGATGGCCCTCGAAAAAATGTGGATGTGAATTCCAAAAATTCCGCCCCAGACATTCAAAGACCGTCGATACTGATGATCGACTTGTCTCATAAAATGCGGATTATCAGTTGAATAATAGTGAAAATTGTGCCTATTAACAGATCCATTGTTATGGGATGTCGCCTCATCCGTGAATAAAATATATTGGAAAAACGCAAGATCCTCCTGTATTTTTTATCTTCCCCAGATCAGTATTACTCACTTCTTAATGTAGCTGAATATGATATGCATTTTTTTTTTCTTTTTTTTTCTTTTTTTGCGAGAGGCGGAATGCTTTATGCACCGTCTCTTCCACAGAGGTGTGTGGGACTCGTCCTACTCCTTCTGGGTAGGCCCTACCCACTAAACCTCGTCTCAGTGTTCTGGGGGAACCGGTGGTATCACCAGGTATTCTTCGCCCGGAACCCCCCTGCCAACTATTATGGCCTTCCTGTTATCTACAGATCTGCCAGAAGGGCTTCCTTTCGGCATATTATTGTCCTGGCCATCTCCGCAACGGCGTCCCATTTTGTTTGGTCGGTCAGCATTGTGGGCACAAGGTTTTCGGCCGTCAGCGGCACCCCCAGCACTATCTCCAGCTGTATTCTTTCGGTGTTCCACCGCCCACACTCGAGCAGCGTGTGACCGGCGTCATCAGTAATGTCCACACACCAGACGCACCTCCCACTTTCGACTTTCCCGATCCGCTGGAGGTACGCTCGGAAGCAGCCGTGTCCTGTCAACATCTGGGTTAGATGGTATGTCAGCTCGCCATGTTTTCTTTCTATCCATGGTTTTATTTCGGATATTAGTTTCCTCGTCCATGTTCCCTTCAGAGACTCACTCCATCTATTCTGCCAGTCCGTCTCGAGTTCGCGTTCCGCTGTCGTACTAGCCATCACCTTGCCTGTCCCCTCTGCTACCAGCTCGTGTATGCGTGCACGGGCTTTAACGCTTAGGTCTGGTGGCGCCATTGAGGCTAGTACCTCTGCCGCTGCCGTCGAGACTGTTCGGTACCCGCGTATCACCCAGAGTGCCGCTGGAATATGATATGCATGATATCGATTGTTCTTCAGAATGCTTTGTACTGACCTCTCGCTTATGCCAGTTCCTTCACCAATGTTTTTGGTTCACATTGGGATGCTCAGTTGCTGTTATAGCACTGAAATTTGGTTTATCTCGTTGATGATAGGCTTTTTTCTTTCTTGTTTTTTTTGTAATTCACACTTCCCATGTCAATAAATCTATTGAGTAAGTTCCTAAAACATTTCTCCTCCGGATGTCTTCTGCCGGGATAACGTGTGGTGTAATTTCTAGCCACCAATAAACAATTTCCAGCAGCCTCCCTTAATACAAAAATCGTATCGACTAGTTCGTTCTTTTCGAAATCCATGATGATAATTTGCTGTCTCTTTTACCGCGAAACGGAGAGAATTACTTTGCAGTAAATATCAGAGAAAATTACATGCCAAACTAAGTATTTAATTGACAGATGCTATCTATTGAAAAACAAATTCGTATTCAAGGACCGTTTGAAATATATTTTTTTTTATATCTTGAAAAATATCACTTTTAGGTATAGGGTATGCTTAATATTTTTTGTAGGAAATTAGATGCAGAATAATATGAAATTTAAAAAATATATGATTCCATTTAAAAAAAAAGAGTTACGACAATTTGAAATTTTAGAAAATAGCGTGTCTGATACAAAGGTAGGGTTCCTCAAAAGTGAAAATTTTTAACACTGGTACATAAACAGTACTTATGACCAACCATAGGAAAAAGAAAATTTCTTAAATTTTAAATAGAACATCAGAATAATTTCTTTTGTGAACCTCCGCTTTTTACATTTTTTTCAGAAAAACGTCAATAACTAAAAAAAGGTTCAAGTTATAAAATATTATCCAAATTATAAAATGAAAAAATATACAGGGTGTTCCATTAAAAAAATGTTTGCTTTTGTTATACCGCAAAATTGGGACACCCTGTATATTTTAAAATAATTTTACGGCATAGAGATTTTTAATTCAATTAATTTTTATACGAAACATGTTTTCTATCTCTTACGAGAAAGGCACTAGTACAGCCTGACGCACTGTTGCAGGACCCTGTATATTATTTGAACATGATGAATTTTCAGCGTATAAGTATTTTAAATATGTTTTCATTTTATGTTTCTTAATCAATTTATCGATGGTATGTATAGAATAGCCATTGGATGTTGCAATATGTCTGATGGTGTTTAATTCTTTGTTTAGATGTAGTTCTGATAGTGGCAGATTAAGAGCTCTGTGTATCATCGAGTTAAACGCGGCCATTTTTGTTTAATGAGATGTCGAGATGTGCTGGGAATAACTGAATCTGTGTATGAGGGTTTACGAAAGATGTTGAAAGTTAAATTATTATTGGTTTTAGTAATGGAAAGGTCTAGAAAATTAATGTTTTTGTTAGTTTCGGTCTCTACGGTAAATTTCAACATCAACAAAATTATGTATATATTTAAAATATTAAAATTTGGTAAATATGTATATACAGGGTGTCCCATTTTAATCCGCCAGTAGCGATAATTCTGAAACTTTGCATTGAATCAAAAAGTGTTCCAAATGAAAAGTTAATGGTTCTGAGGGGGACATCTGATGCCGTAGACTTTGCCCCCCCAGCCCCCCAAGGGGGGCGGGAGCAGGGGGCAACTTTAAAATTTTAAATGGAAACCCCTATTTTTTATTGCAGATTCTAATAGACGGTTAAAAAGTATGTAAGTTTTATCCGAAACATTTTTTTATTGGTCGAGAGATGGCGCTGCAAATGTAAAAGTTTTTTGTCAATTAAATTGCGAAAATCGTCACGTAATTAACTGTTATTATTACTTAAGACTTACTCACAACCTTACAAGGTTGTTTTTTTCTCAGCCTGCCCAAATACTACCCCCGCCCCCCTACAAAGACGTAAAGTACTCAAAAATAGCGATTGAGTACTTCTTTTTCAAATTAAATAATGGTAAAATAATTCAAAAAAGAATGTCGTTTTTTTTTCAAACAGTTGACCTGGCCCCCCTTATAGCTTCATTTTTTGAAAAAAACGACATTCTTTTTTGAATTATTTTACCATTATTAGTACTTCTTTTTCAAATTAAATAATGGTAAAATAATTCAAAAAAGAATGTCGTTTTTTTTCAAAAAATGAAGCTATAAGGGGGGCCAGGTCAACTGTTTGAAAAAAAATGACATTCTTTTTTAAATTATTTTACCATTATTTAATTTGAAAAAGAAGTACGTGACGATTTTCGCAATTTAATTGACAAAAAACTTTTACATTTGCAGCGCCATCTCTCGACCAATAAAAAAATGTTTCGGATAAAACTTACATACTTTTTAACCGTCTATTAGAATCTGCAATAAAAAATAGGGGTTTCCATTTAAAATTTTAAAGTTGCCCCCTGTTCCCGCCCCCCTTGGGGGGCTGGGGGGCAAAGTCTACCGCATCAGATGTCCCCCTCAGAACCATTAACTTTTCATTTGGAACACTTTTTGATTCAATGCAAAGTTTCAGAATTATCGCTACTGGCGGATTAAAATGGGACACCCTGTATAAAAAACTTTTTAACTTTGTTTGTATAACACGGACTTTATTTAGTGACTATAGTTTCGACAATTTTAGCTTGTCATTATCAAACTAGAAGTAATTAAACTAACAATTTACAGGTATATATATGCTTAAAAATTAAGGTTTTACAACAGCGTTAAAAAGGGGGGTATATATCAGGTCAACCTGGTCGTTAATTACGGGGGTTTCCGGATTAGCGCGCGCTTTGTAAATTTCTAGAGACTCCAGGAGGTCCATCTTACGGCCTTTTTCAGCAAAATGTATAATTGACAGTACATCCTTACCAAAAGTATGATTGTTTTCAATCATATGTCTGGCAAAAGATGACTTATCAATTAAATTAAGCCGAAAAGAACGAAGATGTTCCTTTAGTCTTGTATTGAAATTACGACCAGATTGCCCTATATATATTCCCTTACAATTTTCACAAGTAAGTTTGTATATCCCTGATCTGTGAGTATTCTCTATTGATGTTTTCGGATTAAAAATTATGTTGCGTATTTTCTTAAAAGGTTTTAGAGCTACTATTACATTATGTTTTGACAAAATATGTTTAATTTTTAATGAAATGTCACCAAAGAAGGTAAGGGGCTTATAAATTAAATGTTTTTGTGGTACCTGGCCTGCATATATGTATTTACGAAGGTTTTTCATTTTGTATTTATTAATTAATTTATCAATGATTGATGAAGAATACCCATTTGAAGAAGCTATTGTTTTTATGATGTTAATTTCTGAATTAAAAGCTTGTTTTGACAGTGGAATATTAAAGGCTCGAAAAATCATAGAATTAAACGCAGACAATTTATGTTTTAGTGGATGGTTAGAACTGTTAGGGATGACTCGATCAGTATACGTAGGTTTACGGTAAATTTCAAATGTTAATGATTGATTAGTTTTTGTTATTGAAAGGTCTAGAAATTTAATATTATTGTTAATTTCGGATTCGACTGTGAATGTTATATTTGGGTGGAGGTTATTAATAAATTCTAAAAATTGTTTTAGTTGTCTATCTGTTCCTACAAATGAAGCTAATATATCATCGACGTATCTAAACCACATTTTGATATGTTTTTTACCTAATGGAGAATCTAATATAATATTTGTTAAATTGCACATGAAAATTTCGGCTAGCAATGGGCTCAGAGGTGAACCCATTGCAAGTCCTTCTGTCTGTTTATAATATTTATTTTCAAATGAAAAATAGTTGTTATTTAAAATGATTTCAAGGATATTTAAAAATTCTGTTTTAATTGAAATATTAATATTGAGTGTATCAAATGATGTTTTTATTAAATTTAAACAATCTGTGGGTGGAATTTTAGCGAACATGTTAGATACGTCGAATGTAACAAATTAACAAATTACCAATTCCCTCCTAACCACAAACTAGTATCATTATTAAAAAGTTTTTTATTTGTGAAGAATTATGTATAACGAAGTAGAAGCCTCCACCGTTAACAGTTAAATATGTATATGTTACACCGAATTTGTGAAATTGCCCATTACATGAAATAAGTAAAAATATTGCCTAGTTCGTGTAATGCGCAAGTCCGTTGCATAGTTCACGAATTAGGTAAATAATCTGCCAAATTCGTGAATTAAAATATAGAATTTTATTATTTTTAGGCAACGTCTCAATTTGTTATATTTTTTCACTCGAAATAGATGTGCAGTCAGCAATCAACGACTATAGAAGCAATCATATGTGGACTGAAGACCACGAGAAACATGTAATAAACGTTTTAGAAGATAATAGTAACCTAAAAGATAGGCAGTATTATCACATTAAAAAGGCTTTCAGGTTAGTAAACTTTGCAGGAGTTAAGAAAGTGTCGAAAATTAATGGTCAGAAAATTATGGCAACTAGAAAGAACGTATTGTCGATTATTAATGACATGCATATAGCTTGTGGACATTAGGGTGAAAAGAAAACGTATAAAAAAGTTTCAGAGCACTATGCTAATATACCAATGTCACTCATAAAAGTATATATACAACAATGTGAGAGATGCACGGAAAAGATAAAAAAAGAGTTTGCAAGCAGGTATATCACCGTTTCTGACTTAAATAAAAAGAGGACAAGTGGACTTGGTAGATTTTCAAAGTTTGCCTGATGGCGATTATAAATTTATTTTACATTATAAAGAACATTTAACAAAGTACGTTCTACGGTCAGATAATGGGAGAGAATTTACTGCAGATATGATCCAAGAATTGGGGTCTTTATGGCCTGACTTGATGCTCATCAATGGGAGACCAAGATATCCACAAAGCCAAGGTTCTGTTGAAAGAAGCAATCAAACAATGAAATATTCTCGAATTGCTTGGATGCGCGATCACAATACTTCCTATTGGACAACTGGTCTGCTTTTCCTTCAATGGGGAATGAATACAACGTACCATAAAGCTATAAAAATGGAACCATATAAAGCTCTATTCGGACAACGTTCAAAAATTCCACGCGAATTTTTAGAAAAAATCAACAATGGGTTATTTGAAGAAAGTATGGAAAATTACATTAAAACTGATATCTGTACTGAAACCAAAGATATAAATGCTGATATTAGGATTATTGATAATTTAGAGATCAGTAGGGAAAATTTGATTGGAGATCAATCCGCCAGAATTAATACGGTCGATGGAAATATACTAATGGATCAAGATCTTATCATTTAGCCACACCTGGCCGTTGAATGTAGAAAAATAGCAACTGAAAATTTGCTAGTTCAACCCAATCGAATGGTGGAAAAGTCAAAAAAGAAAATGCCACCTTTGAAAAAAGGTGATAATGTTTTATTAAGCATTAGTCAATTTAATAAAGGCAAGGGAGACCCTAACAACTTAATTGGCGTGATAATCGTAATTCAGGATGATAGATATAAAGTGGGGACAAAACATGGAATCATTGAGAATCTATTGGAGAAAAATAGTGTGCAGAAGACAAAATACATGAAGCTAAAAATAAGTGATGTTCCCCAAGAAGAAAAATCTATTAGGACATTAGTTAGTCTTAACTCCGTAGGTAGTGGTCAAGGATACCAAAGATGCCAATGTACTCAAGGATGCCAAACTGTAAGATGCGGGTGTTTTCGAAAAAAAATCGTTTGCAATTCTGTTTGTCATGGTGGCAGAAGTTGTAAAAATTATAATTAGTATTTTGAAGTTATCTAGTACTTATATTAGTTAACATTGTTATATTAAAATAAATACTTAATTCTAAAATGGTCATTATTTTCCAATTTTGATTTGATTTCATAACATTGTCCTATTATTTACATAGTAAGTACGATCTGGCATGTCGAGTTGTATATTATTAAAATTAAAGGTTACTTATTGTTAAAAAAGGTACTTCAACCAAATGCTGAAATTTGGCCTATAAAATACGCAGACCCTAAAAGACTCCATTCTAGATCAAAGGTATTGGTAAAGGATTATTCAACTAAGCTCGTTTGTATTCACATTAAATAATATGATTTATTCTGTAACTCGGCTTGTTATTTTATTCGAAATTGTATGTCCATGTCAAATGATACAGATCACCCAAACTTGACGTTCAATGTGGCAGGTCGAACACGAAACTAAATGCACCAACTATCGGCATTTTGTTTAAATAATAATTCGTTTGCTCCTATTTTAAAGCGGACAATCGCATTTTTAAAGTTAATTATTTAATTATGATATATAAATATATTTTTAATTACTTATTATTTTAATATACATGAAATTATAGTGCAATAATAGATTAATATAATTGACATTTTAAGGTTTCTATACAGTGCCTAATTCATACATTCGGCAGATAATTTGCCTAATTCATAAACAAAGCAATGGGCTTGCATTTTTCATGAATTAAGCAATTTTTTGCTTATTTCATGAAATAGGCAATTACATGAATTCGGCGTAACATATTTAATAAATGAAAAATAATATACATGGAAACACATAGAAATTGAACTGATTGAAAATAAATTGTAACATGATTTACTAATCACCTCAGCTTATAACCAAAAGTATTTCCAAGGTCTTTAGTATCTTGTTAATGAAATATTGTTTAAGATGTATGGATTTTAGATTAAATTAGATTTTTTATCGTATGATCTAACAGAATATTTTTAGCATTTAATGAAAGTTTGTTAGATACACACCACGAAGTACAACTGTTGATATCTCATTGAAAGTCGCACATTCAACAGCACCATAAAGTTTAATATCATCAGCATATATTAGGGGGACCGGAAAGTAATGTCGCTTTTTTACAAAAATTCAAACGAATAAGTGTTTAACAAGTTTTTATTTTTAATCAATAATATAATCACCCTCGTTATTAACAACTTTTTGCCATCTAGTGTGTAGATTTTCAATCCGGACCGATAAAAATTAATTGGAATTTGGATAAAACATCTTGAGATGGAATTTTTGACATCATCTAAATTTTCAATGTAGGGATCGGAATGCATAAACATCGAAAATGTTTTTGGTCGCAACTGTCCCGTTACTACCCTTGCCAGACTCAAAAAGCATACACTGCCGAATATGCTCTTCTGGTATTTGACTGACCATTTCACCCCAAATTACAAAAAAAAGTTTCATATTGAATTATTTAGAAGTGAACAAGACACAATAACCTTAACATGACTTTGACACGCCTTAGAAATATAAAATGAGCTGACAAATGATAATCAAATATTGACATGGACTGGTAAAATTGTATTTTTACTTCTTGGCCTCTGTTATATAGATATGATGTCAATACCTGAATTATATTATTATTTAGTTCAAATTTTATTAATTTGATTATAAGTTATTGGACATGTCTTCATGGAAGACATCAACCCTGTTTGTTATTTTCCATAGCAGTAGCTATATCCTGGGCAATGTTAAACAAACTTCTTGAAGTTGATGTACGCCTCAACTAAAACAGAAATACCGTCTTTTAAGATAATAGCCAGAGTTGTCTTCTATTTTACTCAATTTCTGTAATATATCCTTAGCCTCGATATTAAATTTCCAAAATGGATTTTATGTATTTAATAAAATGATATGCAAATCCACAGTTGCACATTTTAAGTCATTGAATCTGGAATCCGTGAGGTTCTTGATGTTGATATACGTGGGGATCAATATATAATGCAACACATTTTATTTCTGAAACAAGGATTGTTTTATTCAGCATTCAAATACACCATGTTGTGCCCCAATCCTTTTGCTACAAAACACTATATTTCAACGTAATCTCCTTTCAATGCTACGGCTTTACGCCACCGTGACGTACGAGCCTGTATGCCTGCACAGTAACAGTTCACGGGTCTATGCCGGAGCCAACGTCTTCATCATCCACGTAGTGCTTCCCGCGGATTGCGTCCTTCGTTGAGCCAAACAGATGAAAATCCGACGGTGCGAGATCGAGGGTGGATGAGGAAGAACAGTCCACTGAAGTTTTGAGAGCTCCTCTCGGGTGCGAAGACTTGTGTGAGGTCTGCGAAGTTCGAATGTGTCTACAAACACGCTGAAGTCGTTTCTTCAATTTGCGAAGATCGTTTGGCATTGGGGAAGGACATCGAACAGAATAACCCCTTCATAATTCTAGTAGAGGGTAGGGCTTTAAACTTTTTCTTGGGGGGAAGTGATTATGGCTCCACTAAGAGACGTCCAGTTGAGCAGCGAGGATCCGTCCATCATCTCGAATAAGAGTATTCGCACGCTACGATATTGCATGTGTCACAGCTGTGCACGACTGGCCGGCACCCAGAGATCAGTTTTGCTTGACTATACGAGACGAAGCGGGAATATTGAATAATGTTCAACACGAAATGTTCAGATTTTTCAACCTACGGTAGCCGAGAAAAAAAATGTTGATTAATTATTGATTACACCTCGTAGTTCCAAACTAAATTATGTTCGTAAGAGGTTGTTGAGTATGAGTGATATTATCCAAATGCACTTTAGATGTGATATCTTTGTTTCATAACGCAGTTTTGAATGTATGACGTCATTGTAATTTTTTTAAATGGAATTCGAATTTTCAATTTCATTTTTATAGATCTATTAAATTATTTGAAAATTAGATATACAGGGTGAGTTTTTTTCGATGTTCTCTATGGGGATCTCGGACTCTATAAGAGATAGAGAAACGGTTAAATGGGGAAAAAGTGTAGATTTACGAGACGAATTAAATTCAACATTCAAAGTTTTCAAAAAAGTCAAGGGTAACTAGATATTTTGAAAAAAGTAAAAAGTGTCAATTTTTCAAATCAATATATCTCGGTTATTATAACAGATAGAACATACCAAAAAGGACAAAGTTTTAGATAATTTCATGCAGATTCATAAAAAAGAATCAGAAAATTTTTATCGAAATTATTTTCCGAAATATGACGCAAACTTACATTTTTTTTAAATGGATTCAAAAGGTATTTTTTTTTTCTGTTTAATCCAATATGGCATACGTCGGAGTTATTTCTTGTAAAACTAATAATTACAATATTGCTATTATTATAAACAACTGCAATTGTTTTACTTTCATCTTTTTCATGGCTATCCATTTTTTATTTATAAGAAAACTTAAAATGACTACAGCTCACTTATTTTTAGAAATAACTATGTCGTATGTCATATTGGATTAAAGAGAAAAAATTTACCTTTTGAATGAGGCCATAGCCAACTATGGTTTCCATTTAAAAAAAGGAAGTTTGCGTCATATCTCGGAAAATAATGGCGAAAAAAATCTGATTATTTTTTATTAATCTACATAAAATCTAAAACTTTGTACTTTACAGTTTTTTTCTATCTGTTATAATAACCGAGATATATTGATTTAAAAAAATTGACAGTTTTTACTTTTTTTCAAAATATCTAGTTACCCTTGACTTTTTTGAAAACTTTGAAAGTGTAATTTTATTCGTCTCGTAAATGTACACTTCTTTCCCAATTTAACCGTTTCTCTATCTCTTATAGTTACGGAGATCACCATAGAGAAGATCTAAAAAAACTCACCCTGTATATCGTTATAATCGTGCATGGAAGCAACAAAAACAGCGAAACAATCTTTGAAATCTTCTAAAAATCTATTCATAATGAGACACCTAAATGGATGTGTTGTAATAAGTTCAAGAAAGAAAGTCCTCATGAGAAAATAAGGAATCAAGAATAATTTAAATTTGCTTAAAAATATTTTAAGAATAACAAATATAACAAAAAATTCAAACATTAAAATTATACAAATATACCCGAGTATAAAAAAATTATACAAATATACTAAGGAGCCAGACAGGAATAGTTAATAATAGCTGCCCCAAATAAACAGAAAAAATCAAAATATAGAAGTTATAAGACTATAAGAAATAAACACAATTTAAAGATGTAATCCAGGTAATCCACTTTGCCGAAAAGGGATTAAAAATGGATTTATTAGAGGCACTGGAAATTTTCAAAGTAAAAGGTAATCCGGACATCCCACTCATCAACGACCAGACCAACCTGATATATACCTCTCTGTTTAATGCTGTAAAATAATATAAATTGTGCAACAAATGTAATTTTAAGTATAATGACCAGCTGAATTGTGTCGAAACTGTAGTCACTGAAATAATAAAGTGTGCGATATAAATAAAGTTTATTTTATTTTATTTAAAGTTATAAAATATGTATCACAAAGTGATAGCCTCTACAATCAAATATTTAAGAATCTTTTTACTATTTCTCATTTATTTTGTACAAAATTTGAAAACCGTGTCCAGTTTATTTATTTACTTATTTATTTATTTACATCTTTTTTTAAGTACAATTATTAGAATATTCAAAATTTAGAAAACATACTTATTCTTGAATCTTCGCGGCGTTCACTTCGTGGTACATTTTCAATTTTTTTAAATAAAGAAAATTTATAACTATTTTATACCACGTTTTATTACACTTTTCGTGACTAGTTTCGATTACACGGTAATCATTATCAAATAAGTAATTAAAATCTAAATTACAACCGTTTATACCCTACAACTAAAACGCTTCAAAGAGGGGGGTGTTCAACAGGTCCATCTGGTCGTTTAAGATGGAAATTCCCGGATTAATTTTCGCTTTATGAATTTCAAGGGCTTCTAGTTAATCCATTTTTCTACCTTTCTCGGCAAAATAGATTACCGAAAGTACATCCTTGCCAAAATTATGGTTTGAGTCTAATAGGTGATTTGCAAATGTTGAATTATGTTTTAAATTGTATGATCTTTTAATGGAGTTAATTAAAAAAATGCTTATGTATAGAATAAATATAAAAAATTATTTGAAGAAACTCTAACAAATAAATTGTTACTTTTGAAAAGGAGTTATTTTGTAAACGTGTATTTTTTGGATGTTCTTGCTCTGCTCCTTTGTGTGGACTTCCACTGCTGATTCACTTGCTTGGAAATGTTAAATTCAAATAATCTTGAGCTGCATTATGTGCTGGGCATCCGGCAACTTCTGTAATTGATCCTCTATTTTATGTTGTAATAAATCTAAATACTTTAATTTGTCTTTAAAAAGAATTGTATCAACAACTATATTTTTAAAATTCCTCTCCATAAATTAAGTTTTTCTGGATATTCAGTTGTCGATATTACAATATGAAGATTTTTTGAGAACAATGACGAATATTTTGTTCGTTATTTTCAGACACCAAATAAAAAGTACATTCATCTGTAAAACACGCACTATTTGGAAATTTATTGATATTCTCGTTACACTTTTCCATTATAATTTCACAAAATTTAGATCTTGAATCAGGATCAACTGCTAGCAGTTCTTGATGATGGTATATTTGCTGTTATTACATTCAGAGGCTACTTTTCTTACAGTTAATGTTAGATTTACTGTTATCCTTGCTAATTAATTTTTTACAATTTTTCAGATTTGCTCTTTTTATTCCTAATAATATGTTCATCGCTTACACAATCATTCTTCTCAAATTTCTGAGCAATTCTAATAATTGTTAATTGACACGGTACTAAACGGGTTTCAAAATTTATACCAGATAAGTCGCAAATGAAACGGAAAGAATGTCCGCCAAAACTCAATTTGATGATCTGAACTTTTCCTTTTGTGGTGTAAGCACTCATTTTAAATTTAATTATTTGTTTTTGGCTTAATCAATTTTGATGTCAAACATCAACTGAGGATTTTATTATCACACTTTTTAAGCTATATTTCGAATAAAACTAAAGATATAACAAAAATGTAACTTCAAAAATAACTTTAGTAGGTAAAGGAATTATTCTAATTTTATTCTGTTCATTTTCGTTCAATAATGACACAATAATAAAGATACAAACTGCAAATGAAATGTTTGCATGGGAATTTCCTATGGTGCGTCTTGAATGGCTTTGTATTTAGTAAAATCATAATTTAAAAGAATGCTAACGTTGTGTATCGCACCTGAAACTAAGTCCGTTTTCATTGTTAGTAAGAGGCAGGCTGATAATAATCTTCCGTTTCCTATAGTACGGAAAAACTTAGGGCAAAGTGTTCTAACGCCCGTTCGTCCGCCTCTTCGTCTACCGGCACAAACAGAAGAGCGGAAGCGGTAAACACCAATCGCTATTCCTACATCCGCAAGAGATACTGCAGCCAACAATTCAACGAATTCGCAACAAATAAAATTGTGTGTGTTAAACGGATTATTTGGCTGTTCGATTTTAATTGTAGCCCAATCGCCAAGCGTTTATCTTACGTTAGTTAAAAAAGTCATCACATTTCTTGATGAAAGGATTTGCCGTGCTGTACGTTCGAATTAGACGATTATAAAACCTTTGAAGTCATCTTCTGGGACATCTAGATCGCAGACACAAATTCAACGAATTCGTCACAAAATAACAATTCAAGTTTAGATTATTTTACGGTTCAAACATTAATTAATTCATATTCTCAAATCAAAATCTATTGCACAAAGCATTAGTTCTGCACTTGACATTAAAAAGGTCACCATATTTCTTGATGGAGAAGACCTTCTGTACCATACGTACGAATTAGATGATTAGATGATGGGACATCACGATCTCACCCACAATTTCAAGGAATATGCAACAAACCAAAATTGCCTGTTTTAACTCAAGGGTGTTTCCAGCTAACTGGCTTAGGGGGGGTAATTTCTTACATTGAATGGTGTGAGTTGTTTTCGATGTTCTCTATGGGGATCTCGGAAACTATAAGAGATAGAGAAACTGTTAAATAGGGAAAGAAGTGTAGATTTACGAGACGAATAAAATTCCACTTTCAAAGTTTTTAAAAAAGTCAAGGGTAACTAGATATTTTGAAAAAAGTAAAAAGTGTCAATTTTTTCAAATCAATATATCTCGGTTATTATAACAGATATAACAAAAACTGTAAAGGACAAAGTTTTAGATAATTTTATGCAGATTAATAAGAAATAATCAGAAATTTTTTATCGCCATTATTTTCCGAGATACGACGCAAACTTACATTTTTTAAATGGAAACCATAGTTGGCTGTGACCTCATTCAAAAGGTATTTTTTTTCTCTTTAATCCAATATGGCATACGACATAGTTATTTCTAAAAATAAGTGAGTTATAGTCATTTTAAATTTTATTATAAATAAAAAATGGGCAGCCATGAAAAAGCTGAAAGTAAAACAATTGCAGTTATTTATTTATTTATAATAATAGCAATATTGTAATTATTAGTTTTACAGAGATAAACCAAAATGAAACAACAGCATAAAGTAATTCTGTAATTATCAATATATCAATGGGAGAGAAATTTTAAAATGAAAAAAATATGGTCAAAGAGTCCACTATAACAACTGCAATTGTTTTACTTTCATTAACTTTAATTTACTTTTATTTATAATAAAATTTTAAATGACTATAACTCACTTATTTTTAGAAATAACTCTGTCGTATGTCATATTGGATTAAAGAGAAAAAAATTACCTTTTGAATGAGGCCATAGCCATAGCCAACTATGATTTCCATTAAAAAAATGTAAGTTTGCGTTATATCTCGAAATAAAAAATGACACTTTTTACTTTTTTTAAAATATCTAGTTACCGTTAACTTTTTTGAAAACTTTGAAAGTGGAATTTTATTCGTCTGATAAATCTACACTTCTTTCCCCATTTAACCGTTTCTCTATCTCTTATAGTTTGCGAGATCCCCATTGAGAACATAGAAAAAACTCACCCTGTAGATTAATTAAACTAAATCTTAAATAAACTAAAAATGATTAAATATATGTTAAATAGTTTGTAAGTGATTAGGGTATGACAGATTTACGAAATGTTTTCGTGTTTTTTCTAATTATTAGTTAATTTTCTACAATATAAGGATTTTAATACATTTTTATTAAGGCAAAAAAAGATACAGGGGAAAGTATGGAGATGAGAACAGAAACGAAAATGGAAAAAGAATTATAGAATTATTTATAGCAAACAAGCTTATTGTGGCAAACACAAAATTCAAACACAATTACACTAGAGAAGTTGATAGAAATAATAGACCTCCTTAATAGACGCAGATGAATGGAAAAAGGTGAAAGATGTTAAAGTAACAAGACAAACTGAAATAGGGAGCGACCACTACTTAGTAAAAATAGAAATTAAAACAGGAGCAGAACAATAATAAACAAAAACACAAAAAGCCAAAATTTGAAAAGAAAGAAACTAGGAATAAATACTAATCAAAAATAGAGAAAAGGACAAACAGAAAGAAATAGAAATTTAAAGAAATCATAACTGAAGCACTTCAAGAAAGCTCTGGAACAATCACTATATCAAACAAATAGAGGAAGAAAAACAGGTGGTGGTCAGAAGAGGTAAAATAATTTGTAAAAACAAAAAAAAGAGAATTGGTAAACTTACATAAAGACAAGGAAAGAACAAGATTTTAGAAGGTATAAAATAGCAAATAAAATAGTGGAACACAAAATCAAGATAGCAAAAAAGCAATTCTGGGGGCGGTTCGGTAAGAAACTGAGAGAAATGTTCACAAAAAACCAAAAGATGTTTTATAGCACAATTAAACAAATGAGGAATAAAAGGACACTAAGCCAACCAAGTATAAAATACAAAAACGGAAATATATAAAACAGAAATAACGAAGATATTAGAAAGATGGAAAGAATACTTTAACGAAATAACCGAAGATATAGATAACATCATCAATAATAATAATAAGAAGAAATAGCAAACAAAGAGCCGAAAACACAAAAATAGGGTATAAAATTATAATGGAACTATTCAAAATGCAAATATTAATGTTTGCCAACCACATAACACTAATAGCAGATTTCGAAGAAAAACCTGTAAATATACAAAGAGGAGCTAGAAAAGATGAATATAAACAAAACCAAAACAATGATAATATCATCCAAAGGGAGCAATCACAAAATAGAGTTAAACGGAAAACAGATAGAGCAGGTTAAGCAGTTCAAATACCTGGGATCAACAATAGAGGATAAAGGGAAGATAGATTCAGTAGATTCAGAACAAGATGAAAATTATGCAAAGCAGGAGTGATCTACAACACAATCGAGAAAACATCCTTAGAGAAAAAGAGGTTACAAGAACAATAAAAGCAGAAGAATATAAAAGAATTGTAAGACATTCACTGCAATATAGTAGTGAATCGTGAGTAACCACAGAGAGTAAAAACAGCAAATCCAATGCAATGGAAATGTGAAACCAAAGATAGATAGAGGGAATTACAAAAAGAGACAAAGTACGAAATATAGAAGTAGGAAAACATATTAAACCAATAAAAGAGGGACAATTTGGATGGTTGGGTCATATATACAGACTAGAAGATACTAGATTAAAAATGAATCATGAAGACCAAGGAAGGGTTAGAACGAGCAACTACATCAAGCAGCGAAAAGCAGAGGAATAAAATGGAAAGAAATAAGACAAATGGCGTAAGATAGGCAACAGTGGCAAAAAGTGTAAAAGAAAATAACTGAGACATATTGTAGAGAATAAGTCCGACACCCGCAATGGATAAAAGGGGAAAAGATAAATAAAAATAATCCTCTATAATAGGTTGATCAACGACTGGTATATTTCTCTGGTATTTGGTAATTCGAGGTTTCGTCATTTCAATTTGTAATTCGTTTAAAATTTTGACTGCAAAATTATAAATTGTTTAAACGATGTGGCGGTATTTTTCTTCTTATTGGATAAAGGTACAAGTTATTAGCGTAAGATTTATCCATTTACTCAAAGTTTTCGTATTTCGTCGTATTTCTAAAATTATCGGAGCATAACTGTGAAAACTGGGAGTACAAATCGAATTTATTGTGAGATTAATTCCAACAACTCCACAATGTTTAAAAATCTAGTTTATCAAGTGGTATCTTTTGGTCGAGGCATTAAAAATTAAATGACTTCTTTAATGGTCCAATTGCATTGTGAGCAGCCTGTATTTGCATACATTTTGATATGGACAAATTTAAAGCATGGTTTAATCATGGTGCTCTAAAAACGTTGGATAAGGATGACTGCATTACAGCATCCTTCAATTCTTCCATCATAACGGAACATCTGTTCCAATTCAAGTATAGGGTCATGAGTAACACCATTATAATTATCATTATCATGAAAATTGTCCTTGTTTGTAATAGATTTTGTATTTAAGAGAGAACCAGCGTCACGATGATCTCGTAAGGTTCCCCCCAAAAAATATACTTTTGATTATTAGTTTTAATCTATTTCTATTTTCTTCAATTTGTCGAAGTCTTTCCATATTTAATTTATTTCTTATATCTCGTGATGGGGTATTGAATGATTTTATAAAATGTTCCGCATAAACAATTGAATTTTTATGGTTATACTTAGTATTTTTATGACTTATAGAAACAACATATTTACCTGATAATTTTGAATATTGAGATACTGGCTGAGATACTAATTTTTGCAATACTACTTGTTGGTGCACCCACCAAATTTTGTAAAAAAAAGCAACATTTGCAACAGATTCCGTTTAAATGATTAGAAAACATTAACCAATTAAATTGTCTAAAATGTTTTTCAGACAAGTAATATTTAACATCCTTTCCCCCTTTTTTATGTACAGAATATGGTGACACAAAAGTATTATTTTGTTTCCATTAACAATTTAAAATTCGAAGTTTCTAAATTTCATCAACATTAACATTACTAGATTTAACTTTATCAATGTAAATTTCAACGTTGCTAGATCCTGAAGATTCTCCTCTGTATTCGGTAAACGTCGATGCAGTTGTAGATGGATGGTTTAAATTGACTGTTGACATAGACTGATCTTTATTTGTTGAAGAATCGTCAGTTTTTTAATTTTCTGAACTAATGAATCCAACGTGGATTATCGATTTTTATTTATTATATTATTCAACAAGTGGTAATTTAGGCAATAACTCACGCGGATGAAATTTGCAGCACGAGCCGCTAAGCGAGTGCTATAATCATCCAAGTAGTTATTGTCATTGTCACGAGTTGAATACTATACTTTATCTAAGACAATAACAACTTTTAGTAAAATATTTAACTTAATATAATATTTTTGACATTTGTCAATTTTCAGCTAACTTGAAAATATAGATTCAAAGAAAAAAACATGACAACCTGATCGATACCAGTGAGTTATAATTCATAGCGTGAGTTATGATTCATAACTCACACTATTTAATTATACTGTGCGTCCCGTATGAAGACGCATCATAGGGAATTCCCTTGTAAAATTTTTAATTGCAGTTTGTATCTCTATTATTGAACGAAAATGATCAGAATAAAATTATAATAATTCCTTCATCTACTAAAGTTATTTTGGAGGTTTTATTTTTGTTTAATCTTTAGTATTAGTCGAAATATAGCTTAAAAAGTTTGAACAAATATCGCATGATAAAATTCTTAAAATAGTAGTTGCTGTAAAAAGTCAGTGTTTGCCATCTAAATTGTATAACCCACAAAAAATAATAAATTCAAAATGAGTGCTTACACTACAAAAGGAAAAGTTCAATGCTTTGAAAAGTCAGAATATAACATCTAAAATTACAGATGGCAAGTTCAAAGGCACAACTTCAATATTCTTGTTGAAACGAGTTAACTCAGGAGGTACAATTGTTCTAAACAAAATAAGACTCTTTTAAGTATTTCTCATTTATTGTGTACAAAATTTTAAAACTGTATTCAGTTAAATTACAATTATTAGACTATTCAAAATAATATGTATGTAAAGAATAAACATAAAGGATTATTTGAAGAAATTATAACACATAAATACTTTTAAAAATGAGTTTTATCAATTATTTTACAAATGCTTATTTTTAAATACTTGCTTGAAAATGTTAAATTTAAATAATCTAATCATAGCAATATGTTCACTTTACACAACCATTCCCCTCAAATTTCTGATTAATTCTAATAATTGTTGATTGACACGGCACTGGACGGGTTTTAAAATTTATACTAAATTCGCAAATATCACGCGAAGAATGTCCGCCAAAACTCAATTTGATGATCTGAACTTTTTTTATGGTGTAAGCACTCATTTTGAATTGAATTATAATTTAATTCAAAGATTACAATAATTACTTGTCTGTGGCTTAATCCATTTAGATGACAAACACTGACTTTTCATAGCAACTACCATTTTGAGGACTTTTTAAGCTGTATTTCGATTAAAACCAAAGTTGAAACAAAAATAAAACCTCTAAAATAACTTTAGTATATGAAGGAATCATTTTAATTTTATTTTGATAATTTTCGTTCAATAATAGAGATACAAACTGCAATTAAAAAGTTTACATGGGAATTCCCTATGATGCGTCTTCAAACGGGACACACGGTATATACCATTATTTGTTCTAATCTAGATGAATAATAAATATTTAACCCAATAGGAGTAGATACATGAATTTAAAAGAATGTATATATTATTCCTAAAATCAAAAATTACCTTATGCATAATTGATTGAATTATAAACAATTGGTAATTAGTCAGTAACCACTAAAAATTTACGATTTATATGTGACGTGCAAACCGTTTCGGTTTCAATCTTTTACATTTAAACCAAGTAAGACAAGAAGTATTATAAATTGAACTAAGAGATGTGATTCACACTCTCTTAATGTAAAATAATGTAACGATTAACGATACCAAAGAGGCGAATAGTATCAATATATGTCGAGTATAATTAGAAAAGGGAACCCCCCGTGCAAAGGAAATCATCACTTCTCTAACGGTGCTTGCGCAAATAATTTTAATTTGTGTACATGGCCTGTCTGTTTTGGAAAAATGCACCGTCATAGATCGCTGACTAGATTCACATTTGTTTGTTTGAAAAATTAGTAATTTTTAAGAATAAAAAAAATAAGCGAACGAATAATTCTTAGGGGGGGGGGGTAATTACCCAATTACCCCCCCCTGAAACCGCCACTTTTTTAACTTCGAGTTAAACATAATTAGACCGCAATCTCAAGTGTTTATCTGAGATAATCTGGGATAATATTACTCTCAAATCAATATCTGATTTTAAGTATATACGTACCATGGGGATAAAATTCAATCGATATTTCCGTCCACGGTAGTCTTTCGAGTGATATCAAATCATCGTCTGACCAGTTGTGATGATTCTTACCTATGTTAAAGTAAACGTAGTCCGATGAAGGAAATCAAGACTTTAACAACTTTGAACGCTCAGCGTGAATCGGTGAAGTTTCTCCCGGGGCCCAAATCTGCGATATCGTGTTTGAGCAACGCGTTGCTTAAACTCCACCGTGTCACGCTGGGCGTTCAACGTGTTAAGTTTTTGCTAAAATGTTTTTACCGAAAGTAATTAAAAATAATTCTAGTATTTGTTGTACAGTTAATTTATAAAACGTCTTAAACGCAGTTATGCATATGAAAATAGAAGAGAAGTTTTGGGAACCCAAAAATTATTGGGTAAATTGAGTTTTTTGACTAAAAGTTGATTTTGTTCATAGAAACCCTGTAGGTTTTTTCTTTTAGTTGAAATTGGTTAGAAGAAGTATATAATATGCCTCATAAAGGGCGAAGTAGGAAATGCGATAAGTGTTATTACAAATAATATTACTATAAGCTACCAGCAAAACATTGTTTTAATTACACAAAGAAAAGTATCACCCACTTGTGGATCATGGGTCGCCAGCGGAAACATAACCGTCACTCATCCTTTTTGGGGCGTTCAACGTGTTATAGTGTTATTCTCGTTTGTTTGTAAAATTATATTAAATTATTACTTTATCTCAAATATTCATCAAATTGTATTATAACTAATAGTACTATAAACAAGTACCAAAATCTTCTTTTAATTACACGAACAAAAGTGTCAGACGTTTATGGGTGACGCGGCGTTCAACGTGTTAATGTCATGGACTCAGAGTCAGTGTCATTGTTATTAGAAAATTGTCTCTTACTAATACGCCGGTGGTGGCGCATTGGGTTGCAGCCCTGAACTAACGTGCAGCAACGTTGATTCGGGCCAGCATTAGGATGGGTGGCCGGTACCATTCACCATTGGGATACAATTAATGGTGCTTTAGAGTAACAGGGGCGATCCTTTAAAGTAACAAGTTCATTTACACACACACACACACAAATACACAAATCCTACTGTTTGTTACTAGGCTAATTTTCGCCTACGTGAAGTGTGTTCTCCATTTCTAAATATTCTGATACCAAGAATGTTGTTCTTATTTGGACGCATTCATATAGAGTTGGATCAAATACAATAAGTTGGTAGACTCAGCAGCTCGGCTGACGACCGTAAAGGATGTTAAATGTTGTCGCTTCGAGGATGCTAGAAGATGTTAAGTTTTAAAACTGAATAAGTTTTATAACGATGCAAACACTTAAAAACTTCACTTAACTTAACAAATGGCCCACAAGAAGTTGGCATAAATGGGGAACCAAGCTAACCTATTGTCGGAGAGTTTGGTCGTAGGTATATTCTAAAAGATATTACATATTTATTAAGGGCGCCAGTAACCATGAATACCCTTGTTCCCAAACAAATAAAATAATCGGTTACTAATTATTTCACTGATGTTGAACCACCTATCATCAAGCAATCAAACAAACACAATAATAATCAAAGGTGTGATAAATAAACCAAGAGCAGCACTAAACAAATGTTTCTCACAAAATGTCAATAATGTATAAATAAATTCAATTTAATTTTTGTAAGTTAGAAAAAACAGGTATACACAAAAAATTTCAGTATTGCTTATCTTTTCAATAACTGTATCTAACCAGTTTCCTCCAAAAAATGTTCATTCATGGTTTACATATGTAATTATAATTAGTTAACATAAACAAAAAAACGTACAACGACAACCGTTCTTTTAAATATAATTATAATTGTAAATTATTAATTAACTAAATTATGTCACTGCTAGATTAAAATTAAGTTACCACTATTTATGTATATATTTATTTTAACCCAGTAATGTAGAATTCATTTATTAAATTTGAATAATCCACTACTAAATACTGAACAAACTAGAATAAGACTGAATTGATTAAGTTATTAAATTAGAAAAATTCACTGATTCACTTTAATTTAAGAAATAAAAATAAACCACGTTCAAAGCAAGGGAAAAAACATGTACGCATAAACTTATCTTAAATCCAATCCCGTAATCAGTCATCTGGCACATCAATTCCGAGGAAACTCTAAAATGAAGTATGAGTGAATTTTCTATCGCCAATCCAAATGGAAAACTTTAGCAGCCAACCAATCAGCGGGACCGGAACACAAAAATCCAATCAATCGTCGCTGCAAATGAAGTCCAGATAAGAAAAGCGTGGAACAATCCTCGGATCTCCAAAACAGCACGATTGGTTTTGAATAATAAAGAAAACCACCGTAACAAAAAAACCTAAAATATTATAATATAAGCATTTTCCACTTATGTGAAAACAAACACAACAGAAACACAAGAATAATTAGAAAATGATTTAATTAAAAAAAGACTTACCTCTTTCAAATTGGGTAAAGTAGAACACTTGTTTTGTTCTATAATTTTATTTTCAGTTGCCTGACACGTGTTTCGATCGGTTAGGATCATTTTCAAAGTTACTGACTGAAAATAAAATTATGGAACAAAACAAGTGTTCTACTTTACCCAATTTGAAAATATGGTTCCATCAAGAAAGTAGCGCAACAAGTATTCAGTATATTACCTCTTTCAGATGGGGTTTCTCCTTTTCTCCACAAAATTAATAATGAATTATTTCCACGGCAGCGGATTTGAAGTGCATTAAATCCTCCTAGGAGTATTTCTACAAATAACACCAAAACGTGTGAATTGCCCAAATATTTTCACAATAATTGCAGAATAAAGTGGTGCACGTAAATCCGAAATTCGATGAATAAAGTTCACTATCTTGTCAGCCACACCACTCTTCTCCGTGCCCGTGCAAAAGAGAATTCAATAATCTCGTTGGAGATTGACAAAAAAACGCAAGGACATTTCTCTGCATTCGCCAACGCCGAGTTGACGCAGAAAATACCAAAAACAATCGCGCACGCTTCGTTTTTAAATTCAAACGAAATAATCAAGCAGAGAAATTTGACAAATACAATAATTCATTATTTTCGCAATGAATTAATTACCTCATATTATTAAACTTACTATAATAAACTAATATTATAAAAACTCTTCAACTCTTACTTATTTGAATAGATTTCAGAATTATTTCACTAAATGACTATTCCTGATAAATACATTTATTTCTAGTATTAAAATGCATTTTTCGTTGCTTTTATTGACACAGATTGCTCAAGTATTTGGCTTGCATCAATATTGTTACATATTTCGCTTTCAATTGAAATTAGTGATAAACCAAGAAATCTTTCTTGAAATATCGTTGATTTCCAATAAGTTTTGATTAACTTCAATTTCGAAAAGGAGCGTTCACTAAGTGTAAGTAAAATTTTTATAGCAATGATCAAATTTGGAAAAGCAGAATCTAAATTATTTTCAAATATAAATTGAAGAATATTTAAAGAATCTTCTTCCCGGCAAATATGTAAATTGGTGTCCCTAAAATTCTTAATTTCATCAAACAATTCTGCTCCAGAAATATCCATTTCTTCTTCGTCGCTTAAGGAAATTTGCAAATCATTTTGTTAAAAAATTAAATTTTTTCGCATGTAGGATAATAAATTAAATCTTTCTGTTATGGAATTAATGACTGTATCTAAAATTGTAAAAAAAGAATGAAATTTTAAATTTGATTTCTGGATTATTTGGCGTCTCATCTCTTGCTTCATAATCGAAGATTCATTTTTCGTCTTTGAATGGATTTTTCTTTAAATTCGGGAGAAGTGTCTAATAATTCAGCTAAATCTTTTGCTGTTATTAAAATATTTTTAAAATTGTTATCTGAACGGTTAATAATGAAGGAAGAATCTTTGGAGACTGGATTTTGGAGGAAGGGTGAGAGGTATTAAATGGATGCACTAATGGGGATTGGGAGGGAAAAAAGACGTACCTGGGACAACAAGGATCATCAGTTATTAGTTTCCCTATATATAGGGGGACTATTGTTTTCGTGATTTTTTTTCAAATTTTTTTTTTGCGGAAATATCCGTTTTGAGCCCCCCTGAGTCCATTGCACTAATTTCTGGAAAAAAATGGTAATGTGGCCATCATAGTACTTTCCCTATATTTTACTTGAAAACTATGAGGTTTACGCAAAAAAACTATTCTTTATAATTTGTTCAGTTTTGAATTCTCTACAATTATTTGTTATATAAATTTCATGTAGCTTCAATGGTTTATTAGCAATTGCCAAAAAATGCCAAAATTTTCAATTTTTAATTTTTTTCTCAAAAGTTAAGAATTTTATGAAAAACATGTTTTAATAAAAGTTGTTCAGTTTTTTATGCCTTTTAACTTTTGTTTGAAAAGTTTTATAATATTTTGTATATTTAGAAAAATATCGGTAAAAAACCAAAAAACGCCTCGAGTAAACATCCACTTCTGGTTTATGAATCTTTACCAAAAGCTTTTCAGCTCCAGTTTTTAACGATATAACCTTAAGTTTAAAGTTTCATCTCAATGGGATCATTCGTTTTTGAGATATAGCGCCCACCGACAGACAGACACACACACACACACACACACACACACAGACACAGATTTTTTTTTCCAGAAATTAGTGTTTTGGGGTCAGGGGACCTCAAAACGGATATTTCCGCAAAAAAAAATTTTCAAAAAAAAATCACGAAAACAATACTCCCCCTATATATACTATATAGGGAAAGTAAAAATAGTGATGTGGCCATCATAGTACTTTCCCTATATTTTACTCAAAAACTATGAGGTTTACGCAAAAAAGCTATTCTTAATAATTTGTTCAGTTTTGAATTCTTTACAATTATCCGTAACTCTAATAGTTTATTAGCAATTGACAAAAAATGTCAAAACTTTCAATTTTCTTTTCTCGAAAGTTAAGAATTTTATGAAAAAAATGTTTTAATAAAAGTCCTTTATTTTCTCATTCTCTCTAACTATTGTTTGAAAACTTTTGTAATATTTTTCATATTTAGAAAAATATGTTTGAATAAATCTATTAAATTTTGCAAAAATGTTAAGTTTATTTACGTTTTACAACTTTTAACTAAAACCCTCGCTTATGTTTTACTGATTGGAGGGTGGGTTAGAGACCACCCACCCACCCTAAATATACATATTAACTTTAATTACTGATCGCCTCGCGGTTTGCAATAACTTTAATTACAAAATTTGAATAAAAGAAAAATGTTAGAAGTAAAATGTTTGATAAAGAAAATGGTTGCGACCGTTACTACGTGGTAAATCTTTACATTTTAGAAAGCGGGTTGAATTAAAAAATCTTGAAACCTAGAGAAGAAATTAGTGGAAATTTCTTGAATTCTTGAAAAAGTATGCCTAGGTTCTAGAAAAAAAAATTCTAAAAAATCTAGGGCCTCAAGAAAAATCTATATTTCTACAAACAAATTTTCTAAAAAGTTCTAGAGCCTCCAAGAAAATCTTTGCAACTTATAAGATAAGAAGATAACCTTGAAATCTGGGGGAGAAATTTCTGGAAATTTCCTGAACCCTTGGAAAAAGTCTAGATTTCTAAATGAAAATTTTCTAAAAAATTCTAGAGCCTCCTAGAAATTTACAAAACCGGTTGAAAAAATATCTTGAAATCGGGAAGAGAAATTACGGAAAATTCCTTAAACTATCTCGAAAATAAGAAAAGATTTGTAGAGGAAAATTTTCTAGACCCTCCAAGAAAAATTCCGAAGATTCTAAATAATTTTATAGTCTTGAAACAAAATGTTGAATTCTAGAGAAGTAATTACTGAAATTCACCTGAAGTGTTGAAAAGGAGAGGAAATTAAAAAACATTTAGAGGCTGAAAGAAAATCTTCGCAATTTATATTAAAAGGTGAAAAAAATTAATTTGGGGAAGAAATTATTGGCCATTTTCTAAACTCTAAACTTTTAGAAAAAAAAATCTAGAATGCCTCAAGGAAAATCTTTGCAATTTAAAAGACGACTTAAAAAAAATCTTGAACTCTGGAGAATAAATTGCTAGAAATTTCCTGAACTCTCGAGAAAATAATCTAGATTTCTAAAAGTGAATTCTAAAAATTCTAGAGCCTTAAAGAAAATATTTGCGATTTAGAAGACAAGTTGAAAAAATCTTGAAATGTGGAGAAGAAATTACTAGAAATTTCCCGAGTCTAGATTTTTAAAAACAAATTTTCTAAAAAAGTCTTCATTTAAATATTCGAATTTTACTGGAAATTTCCTAAATTTTATACATCAAATTCAAATTGATACAATAAAAATCAAAAATTCGTTATTATTTTTTTTACTATTTTAGCTATAATGCTTTAAATAATAATGAAATTACGAAAATTCTTTCACTAATAAATTACCAGCAACGAAGAAAAGTAAAAATGCTAAAAATTTAACTTTTTACAGCACGGATAGATTTAAAGAATTCTGTCACGAAATGATTTCTAACATCAAATACAAGTTGATGGACTAAAAATCTTGAATTTTTTTTTCGCAATTTAGATTCCTAAAATTTCGATATAACGATACAAGAAATTTTGTAAATTTCCAGAAATATTGCAAAAGCATTCTAAAAAAACAACTCTCGAAAAATTGCTTTGCAAATGCAAAACAATATGCTCAAAAATACTAGAATTTACAGACCTTTTTGAGAAAAAAAAACAACAAAATAAGGAAACAAATCTAAATAATTAACGGAAGATTCTAAAATTTTTTGAAAAGATATTTATAGCAAATTCTAAAATCATTAATGAAATGCTACAACCTAAATATACAACAAATAATAACATTTAAGAAAAAAAAATAGTAAACTCATTGGAGAAATTTCTAGAACTCTACAAAAGAAATTGTTGGTAATTTCTGAAAACCTTAAAAAATCTACATTTCTAGAAAAAAAATTCTTGAAAATCCTAGAAACTTTGCAATTTTAAAGATAGCTCGAAAAAACAATCTTGATATCTGGACTAGAAATGACTGAAAAGAGTCTAGATTTCTAGGAACAGATTTTCTAGAAAAATCTATAGCGTCCAAATCTGAAATGAGTTATTGGAAATTTCTGTACTCTCGAAAAAAGTGTAAAATTCTGGAAAAGATTTGCAATTTATAAAACAATATTAAAATCTGGGAAAGAAATTACTGAAAACAGCCTCAAAGAAAATTCTAAAAATATTGAAACGAACTTTCTAAAAAATCTAGAACTCCCGAATACTACAAATTCTGGAAATATGGATATAATAAGTTATAGAAATCTATAAGAAAAACTTGTGAAAAATTGTAGTATCCTTGATCAAAATTCTTTGGAAAGGAAGATGCAAAAAAGAAATTCCTGAAACGTTAAGAAGTTATAGAAAATTAGAAGAAAATTTCCTAATAAATTGTAAAACTCTCGAATAAAATCTTTGCTAAAAATTCTGGAAATATCTATTTATTTATTAGATAAGAAAAATAAATTACTGTACACTTTTAGAATCTTCAAAAAAATTTTATAAACCTAAAATGAAATAAATGAAAAAGTATGGATCATCTGAGAAAATTATAGAAATTTAGAAGAAAATTTTCTAATAGAAAAAGTTGAACAAACTCTTGTATAGAAACCTCGAAGAAATTTTTATAAATAAATATAAATAATGACTTCTTGAAACTCTCGAATAAAATCTTTGCTAAACCTGTAAAAATTTCTAGAATTCTCGATGAAAATTCTTTGGAAAGGAAGTAAATAAAAACTAAAAGTGTGCAGGAGAAATTACTGAAATATCAAGAATCTTTAAAGAAAAATCTAAAAAAATTTCTGAAATATTCTAAAGTTAAATATTTTTCTCACAAATTGAGAACTTTACGAAAAACATGTCTTTAAAAATGGTGATGTGGCCATCATAGTAATTTCCCCATATTTTACACGAAAACTATAAGGTTTACGCAAAAAGCTATTCTTAATGATTTGTTCACCACTGAATTCTCTATAATTATTTGTAATGCAAGTTTCATGTAACTCTGACAGTTTATTAGCAATTGGCAATAAATGTCAAAATTTTCAATTTTAATTTTTTTTTCTCAAAAGTTAAGAATTTTATGAAAAATATATTCAAATAAAACTTGTTCAGTTTTTTATTACCTTTAACTTTTGTTTGAACCATTTTTTAAATTTTTTCATATTTAGAAAAATAAAACGAAAAAACAAAAAAAACGCCTCGAGTAAACATCCACTTCCGGTCGATGAATGTTTACCAAAAGCTTTTCAGTTCCAGTTTTTAATGATAAAACCTTAAGTTTGAAGTTTCATCTCAAACAGATTATTCGTTTTTGAGATACAGCGCCCACCGACAGACACACAGACACACAGACACAAATTTTTTTTCCAGAAATTAGTGCAATGGACTCAGGGGGGCCCAAAACGGATATTTCCGCAAAAAAAAATTTCAAAAATGGTGATGTGGCCATCATAGTACTTTCCCTATATTTTTCTCGAAAACTATGAGGTTTACGCAAAAATGTTATTCTTAATGATTTGTTCATTTTTTAATTATCTACAATTATTTGTGATATAAATTTCATGTAACTACAATAGTTTATTATAAATTGGCAAAAAATGTCAAAATTTTCAAGTTTTATTTTTTTTCTCGAAAGTTAAGAATTTTATGAAAAACATATTCGAATAAAACTTGTTTAGTTTTTCATTCCCTTTAACTTTTGTTTAACCGTTTTTTAAAAATTTTCATATTTAGAAAAATATCACGAACGACCCCAAAACGGATATTTCCGCAAAAAAAATTTTTGAAAAAAAAATCACGAAAACAATACTCCCCCTATATACTACGTGTATAGGGAAAGTAAAAATTTGTGTGTCTGTGTGTCGTCTGTGTGTCTGTCTGTCGGTGGGCGCTGTATCTCAAAAACGAAACATCCTATTGAGATGAAACTGTAAACTTAAGGTTTTATCGTTAAAAACTGGAACTGAAAAGCTTTTGGTAAACATTCATAAACCGGAAGTGGGTGTTTACTCGAGGCGTTTTTTGGTTTTTTGGTCATATTTTTCTAAATATGAAATATTTTTAAAAACGGTTCAAACAAAAGTTAAAGGAAATAATAAACTGAACAAATTTTATTTGAACATATTTTTCATAAAATTCTTAACTTTCGAGAAAAAAAATAAAAATTGATTATTTTGACGTTTTTTGAAAATTACTAATAAACTATTGGAGTTACGTAAAAGTTACATAAAAAGTAATTGTAGAGAATTTAAAATTGAATAAATTATTAAGAATAACTTTTTTGCGTAAACCTCATAGTTTTCGAGAAAAATATAGGGAAACTACTATGATGGCCACATCACCATTTTTACTTTCCCTATATAGTATATATAGGGGGAGTATTGTTTTCGTGATTTTTTTTTCAAAATTTTTTTTTGCGGAAATATCCGTTTTGGGGTCCCCTGAACCCAAAACACTAATTTCTGGAAAAAAAAAATTGTGTCTGTGTGTGTGTGTGTCTGTCTGTCTGTCTGTCGGTGGGTGCTGTATCTCAAAAACGAATGATCCGAATGGCATGAAACTTTAAACTTAAGGTTTTATTGTTAAAAACTCGATCTGAAAAGCTTTTGGTAAACATTCATATACCGGAAGTGGTTGTTTACTCGAGGCGTTTTTTTGTTTTTTCGCGTTTTTTTTCTAAATATGAAAATTTTTAAAAAACGGTTCAAACAAAAGTTAAAGGGAATGAAAAACTCAACAAGTTTTATTCGAAAATGTTTTTCATAAAATTTTTAACTTTCGAGAAAAAAATGAAAATTAAAAATTTTGATATTTTTTGCCAATTGCTAATAAACTGTTGGAGTTACATAAAATTTATATTACAAATAATTGTGGAGAATTAAAAAGTGCACAAATTATTAAGAGTAACATTTTTGCGTAAACCTCGTAGTTTTCGCGTAATATATAGGGAAAGTACTATGATGGCCACATCACCATTTTTTACTTTCCCTATATAGTATATATAGGGGGAGTATTGTTTTCGTGATTTTTTTTTCAAAAATTTTTTTTGCGGAAATATCCGTTTTGGGGTCCCCTGACCCCAAAACACTAATTTCTGGAAAAATGTTTTTTGTGTCTGTGTGTGTGTCTGTCTGTCGGTGGGCGCTGTATCTCAAAAACGAATAATCTGTTTGAGATGAAACTTCAAACTTAAGGTTTTGTCGTTAAAAACTGGAACTGAAAAGCTTTTGGTGAACATTCATAGACCGGAAGTGGATGTTTACTCGAGGCGTTTTTTTGTTTTTTGGTGATATTTTTCTAAATATAAAATTTTTTAAAAAACGGTTCAAATAAAAGTTAAAGGGAATAAAAAACTAAACAAGTTTTATTTAAACATATTTTTCATAAAATTCTTAACTTTCAAGAAAAAAAAAGAAAAATTGAAAATTTTGACATTTTTTGCCAATTGCTACTAAACCATTGGAGCTACAAGAAATTTATATAGCAAATAATTGTAGGGAATTCAAAAGTGAACAAATTACTAAGAATAGACTTTTTACGTAAATCTCATAGTTTACAAGAAAAATATAGGGAAAGGACTATGATGGCCACATCACCATTTTTGATTATGTAATAGTAAACGGAATAGAAAGAGAAAAAATCAGAAAAAATGTAGGTAGAGGAGGTACTGGGGTCAGACCACTGGCCGTTAGCTGCAGATATATGGATGGATGGGTATGAAAGAAATGCGCAGAAACAAGACGGCTGGAAGATAGCGGATGGAAGAAGGGCATTGGAGAATATGAGACTCCAACTGGAAAAGATTGAATGGGGAGATACTATGGAAGAGATGGAAGAAGCCATAGCCAATTTTGAGTACAGAGTGAGAAGAGGAAGTAGAGGACAGCACCCATGGTTTGATGAAGAGTGTGCTGAGGCGAAAAGAGAACTAAGAAAAGCGGTCAAAGACTGGAGAATGGGATGGGGTGAAGAAAAATTTGTGACACAGAAAAGGACGAAGTATAGAAAGATCTGTGAAGAGAAGAAACTGCAATCAATTAAACAAGTAGAAATGGAGATGAGGAGGTGTCGAAATGAGAAAGAACTATGGACGATATTAAAGAGAGGAGGCGAAACGAGAAAGCAAGAGATCTCATTAGCAGAGTGGATAGACATTGATGTGTGGGGAGCTGGCAAGGGTTGAGGGGTATCAACACATGGATGAAGTGGAGTTGTTTACGGAGGAAGAAGTAGAAAGGGCCTTTCAGAAAATCAAAAGAGGCAGGACACCGGGACTGGATGGACTGAAGGCCGAAATGTGGAAGATAGTGGGAGAAGAAGGAAGAAGACGGTTCGGGGCCTTATTAAACAAGATGTGGGGAGGCGAGTCGGAATTGCCGGAGTCATGGCGAGTAGGGATAATGTGCCCGGTACATAAAAGTGGGAGCAAAAAGGAGATTGGAAACTATAGGGGAATAACAATTATGTGTACCGGGTACAAGATAGCTATGACGGTAGTGAAGAACCTGCTAGAAGAAGAGGTGGAGGAAAAGGGAATACTGCCGGAAATTCAGGGCGGGTTTAGGAAGGGGAGGGGAACTCGAGATCAAATCTTTACGTTTGCAAGAGTCGTTGAGTGGTGTTTGTTGAGTTGAAAGCGGCGTATGACTCTGTGCCAAGAGAAAAGTTGGTGGAGTGTCTGAAGAGGAGAGGTGTGAGTAGTGTGACAGTAGAATGGGTGTGAAGAGTGTATGAAGAGACATGGATGAGAGCGAAAGTAGGGGAAAATGTGTCAGACAAGGTTAAGATGTCCGCTTAGCCCTTTGTTATTTAATATATACAGGGTGTGGCACTTAAGACGCCTCGGACCATAGCTCCCTTACGATAAAAGCTATCGAAAAAAATCTAAGAGCAAAGTGGTGCATAATTACCGTCGCTATGTATCAAAAATATTTCTAATCATCAGTGGCGTGCCGTACTCCAGTGGCGTACCAAACTTATGTTTTTTTTAAATGGAATGCCCTATGTTTTATTGCAGATTTGGAAAGTGCTCGGAGAGTACTTGTTTTTTTTTTATCTAACATGTTATACCCTTCACTTTAGCGGTTTCGCTGTTATAACCCCTTCTTTCAAAACGCCGGCGCCTAAATTTTGAATTGAGGTACAGGTTAAGACCTCGTATACCTTCACATAATTTTTTTTCGGTAAATAATTTTTGATTGAACGTTTCCCGACATTTGCGATGAAATTCCTTTTTTCTCCGAAATTTTGTTATGCAATGTGTATTTTTTTTTGTACCAATGAAAAATTTAGAGTTTTGGCTGCACAACGCCGTATTTTTTTTAGGGGGGTGCCATTTGAAATTTTCGAAAAAAATGACAACATGCGAAGATCAATCAAAAATTATTTTTTTTCCATAAATTACCAGAAAAAAAATTATGTGAAGGTATACGAGGTCTTAACCTGTACCTCAATTCAAAATTTAGGCGCCGGCGTCAATTAGTTTCTCTACAAAAAAATCTCAAAAAAGGGGCGCAATTTTGAAAGAAGGGGTTATAACAGCGAAACCGCTAAAGTGAAGGGTATAACATGTTAGATAAAAAAATAAGTACTCTCCGAACACTTTCCAAATCTGCAATAAAAAATAGGGCATTCCATTTAAAAAAACATAAGTTTGGTACGCCACTGGAGCACGGCACCCCACTGATGATTAGAAATATTTTTGAAACATAGCGACGGTAATTATGCACCACTTTGCTCTTAGATTTTTTTCGATAGCTTTTATCGTAAGGGAGCTATGGTCCGAGGCGTCTTAAGTGCCACACCCTGTATATATTAAATAACAAAGGGCTAAGCGGACATCTTAACCTTGTCTGACACATTTTCCCCTACTTTCGCTCTCATCCATATACCGATTCACCCTGATTCAATAGAAAAAACTGCATTTGTAACGCGTGACGGCCAATACGAATATTTGTCAATGCCGTTCGGTCTCAAAAATGCACCTTCTGTTTATCAAAGAGCTATTGATAAAGCAGTAGGAAATTTACGCAACAAAATTGCAGTTACATACGTGGATAACATTCTGATACCGTCATCGTCTATTTCAGAAGGACTTGAGAGACTCGAATTAGTAATAGAAACTTTAGTGAATGCCGGATTTTCATTTAATTTTAAAAAATGTAGTTTCCTAAAATTATAAACAGAATATTTAGGTTATTTAATTCAAGCAGGAGAACTACGGCCAAACCCACAGAAAATTGACGCGTTAATGCATTCACCCGTACCTAAAACAACAACACAGGTACGTCAATTTTTGGGTTTGGCATCATATTGTAGACAATTTATACCGTCATTCTCCAAAATAGCTACACCATTATATCAATTAGCAGTTGGCCCAAAGAAAAAAATTGATTGGTTACCAAAACACGATGAGGCTAAAACTACTTTAATTAAATGTTTAACTACCGAACCCGTTTTAACCATTTTTGATCCTAATATGCCAAATGAATTACATACTGATGCTAGCTCTGAAGGTTATGGTGCCGTTTTACTTCAAAAAGAAATGTCAAAAAAAATCGCGTTGTTGCATATTACAGTAAACGTACAACAGATGTTGAATCTCGTTGTCATTCATATGAACTTGAAACTCTTGCAGTTGTAAAGGCAGTGCAACATTTTAGGCAAACATTTTACTGTTGTCACAGATTGTAATTCACTAAAAGCCTCGAGAAATAAAATTGATTTAACTCCTAGAGTTCATAGATGGTGGGCATTTTTGCAAGCTTTCGATTTCGATATTCAGTACAGAGAAGGAGCCCGCATGAAACATGCTGATTTTCTATCTCGCAATGCGGTACCTTTAGTCGATATATCATCTACAAATATTCAAAGAAAAACGGTACAAATAATAAATTTAGAAAAAGATTGGTAGTGTGTTGAACAGCAAAGAGATAATGAAATTACCCAATTAATAACAAAATGGAAAGCTAATGAACTGCACACTGATATTATAAACGTATGATGTCAGAAACAATATGTTATTTCGTAAAATTCAAAGAAATAAAATATCCAAGTGGTTACCCGTAGTGCCCCGCATAATGTCTTGGTCAGTAATCAATCATGTTCACATTAATTTAAAACAATTAGGATGAAAAAAAAACACTAGAAAAAATATACGAAATTTATTGGTTTCCAAATTTGCGAAAGAATGTACGAAAATTTGTCGAAAATTGTTTAATTTGTAAAGCTTCTAAAGGTAAATCTGGTCGACGACAAATTCAACTACACCAAATACGAAAAATTAATAAACCTTGGCATACCATTTATTCATATAGATATTTCCGGAAAACTTAGTGGAAAAAGTGACAAAAAAGAGTATGTTTTGGTAATTATAGATGGTTTTTCGAAGTTTGTTTTATTATATCACATATGTTCACTAACTGCAAAACACGCAGGTGAGTCCATTACTAGTTTTACTCATTTATTTGGCGCACCACACACAATAATATCTGATCAGGGAAAATGTTTCACAAGTTCAGAATTTAAACAGTTTTGTTCACAGAATAAAATTAATTTACATTTTATTGCTCACAATGCAAGCAGAGCAAATGGACAGGTTGAACGTGTGATGCAAACATTATTAAAAATACACAAAGAGAGAGTGAAAGGTTTAAAAAAGGGAAGGCACAAGTGAAACCATTTGCAATTGGTGATTTTGTATTTTCTAAATGCAACGAACGAATGATAACGAAATTAGATCGTAAATTTAGAGGTCCTTATAAGATAGTCAAAATTTTACCAAATGATAGGTACGAGGTAGTAAAAGTTGGAGGAAAAGGGAAGAGTTTACCGTGCAAGTTTGCTCACGATCAATTGAAGGAGGTACCATGCAGTCCGGTTACCAAATTTAACAGTATTGATGAAATGGGAGTCCTGGATGAGCCAGTGTCGGCGATTAATAATTTAGGTAGGATTGTTTTTGTACGATGTGATTGTTTGTTTTGAGGGCTATGATAGACACTGTGGTGGTCTGGTCATGAGCCGTGAGCTGAAGTATCGCTGAGACGATGTGATTGTTTGTTTTGAGGGCTATGATAGACACTGCGGTGGTCTGGTCATGAGCCGTGAGCTGAAGGATCGCTGAGGCGATGTGATTGTTTGTTTTGAGGGCTATGATAGACACTGTGGTGGTCTGGTCATGAGCCGTGAGCTGAAGGATCGCTGAGGCGATGTGATTGTTTGTTTTGAGGGCTATGATAGACACTGTGGTGGTCTGGTCATGAGCCGTGAGCTGAAGGATCGCTGAGGCGATGTGATTGTTTGTTTTGAGGGCTATGATAGACACTGTGGTGGTCTGGTCATGAGCCGTGAGCTGAAGGATCGCTGAGGCGATGTGATTGTTTGTTTTGAGGGCTATGATAGACTCTGTGGTGGTCTGGTCATGAGCCGTGAGCTGAAGTATCGCTGAGACGATGTGATTGTTTGTTTTGAGGGCTATGATAGACACTGCTGTGGTCTGGTCATGAGCTGTGAACTGAAAGATCGCTGGGGCGATATGATTGTTTGTTTTGAGGGCTATGATAGACTCTGTGGTAGTCTAGTCAGGAGCCGAGTTGGTAAATAAATGAACGAGTGGCATAGTTTAGTCACATGATTAATTGAATTGTAATTTTGTAGTAGCAGACAGGAATGAAGACCAATAGAGAGTGGCGCACGAGGTCGTGCGACATGTCAGGAAGGCCGTGTCGGCGCATCGATATCAGGACTGGTAGATCCCTGAAATTGGTAAACGCGCACACGGGAATACAGGGACTTCCCCGTGTGTGAGTAGAACAAAACCGGCGGAGCAGGGGAATGAGAGGATAGACAGTCGGGCAGAAGCTAGAGAGCGGTGAACCCTGTGAGACGCGGTTTTGGACTGCTAAGTTTGCCAAGTTATAAACAGTTAATAGTTATTAGTTAGTTAATCGAGTTTGTTTAGTTAACAGTCGTTTTTATAAGTTTTGTACGTTTGAGTTGAATAAAAAGAAACAATATAAAATTCGAGAAAATGAATAGTGATTCACTCCGACA